>VZSV01000150.1:1334662-1361024 GCA_013398735.1 Nothocercus julius | reverse complement strand
AGGTCGGTCCCCAGCCTGTACTGGTGACCAGAGTTATTTTTCCCCAACTGCAGGACCTTGCACTTGTCTTTGTTGAATTTCATTAGGTTTCTCTCTGCCCAGCTATCCAGTCTGTCCAGGTCAATTTCATACATTGTATTTCATACATTTTTTCACAGTATGATTTCATACAAAGTTTGTTTCTTATAGCAATGAATTACTACTAATAAGAAAAAAAAACAAACAAGAAAGCAATTCCCTTCCTTCCCCCGCTGCCCCTTGAAATCATGACATCAAGCCGTACAGGAGAATTGCATTATAAAATGTTGCATGAAGGAGGAATGGATTGCAGAGTGAGAAATCCGAAGAGCTTCACCCATGGAACAAGAAACAGGCATGTTAAGGCATATCGGGATGATTTTTTTTAAGCACGCAGGAATGTCCATGAATCAGAGCGGGTAACTCCATATCCAGTAGAAAACTGCTGGGTACTCTGTACCTTTCAAATGCACGTATCTGTTAGCCAATGCTATCGTATTTCGAGCGTATGCTTTTCTACATAGTGAATATCATATTACAAAGATTCCGGTCTTAACTCTTCAGGACAGACTTCTGAAATGGCTCACTTCTTTTCACACAATATCACTACACTTCTAAATAATGCCTATGAAATTTCTCATGCACAGGAATTACGTAAGTCCTTTGAAATCTGTGAAGCCCCCTTCCCACCCTTTTTGTTTTTAGCTCAGTGGGCTTTAGACTGGAGCACAGTGTTAGAATTGTAGCGTTACTTAAATAAAGAGGAGTTGTATCACCAAATTCTGTGCAGAAATAAAACTAATTTCCAATTTATAAAAGTGTTATATATATTTAACTATTACCTACAATAAGTTTGTGTCAGTCTTATAGGCAGCAGTGCTGTAAGACCACAAAGTGATTTCTTCTGTCCACAATAATCCTCTTTGCATCTACAACCAGTAGTTTTCAGACATATATAGTTAGTCATTCAGATTCAATCTGACTGTGACTGGATATGAAAAACCAATGGCTAGACGACTAAATTTCATAATAGAAATACAGTCTTTTAGAATTTCTGTAGTAGCTGCTTAAATATTCAAAATCTTTCTAATAATCAATCAGATTGTTTTTACTTTAATACGTTCTGTGTATGGGTGTTTCAACTTACACCTCTTCTTCCTAGACCACTACTGTCACTAAGATTAGGACACTTAGGACACAGCCTGCTTCCTAAAATGGCATCTTTTAAGGGCTTCACTTCCCAAGCAGAGGGCAGGCAGCCAGAGCTCGAAGCACGCTGATCGTTTCAGGAGCAGGCTCAGCGCCAATGACTCAAGAGGTAATAGTAAGAAAAAAGCAGTGTTCCTGATTAGTGAAATCCTTGGTGTCAATTAGGACATCATGCAAAAGGCATCCCTCCACCCTGTCCAAACCATGCATTCCACAAAAGCAATTCTCACTTTACCTGTAATGTTCCACCATTGATGAGGGAATGGCCTTAGAAGACATTATCTATACCACAAACACATGAATGCCTGTATCAGTTCCAGGGAACACATTATAATTGTTTTAACAAGAGCTGCCAAGACATGTAGCTATTACATTATTTGCCTATACTTTAGCTAAGAGATTATGATGAGATATTTAGTTGGAATAAAAATTAGAACCATGCATTTCAGTTGTTATCTATTATTTTAACACCATCAGAATTTGAAAATTTCTAAATTCACTGAAAAATCATTTAGAGTATCACAATAAAGTGTGCATTTTCAGACCTCAAAGATAATAAGATTTAAAAAATGTACAGAGAACTGTGGTATTGCCTTCCTGTCCTCTAAAAGAATACATTACAAGCTATAACTACATTACTAACTATAATCTATTTTAGGAAATAATTTATGTATAGGCTTAAGGTCACTATTTTTGTGGAAATATATGAGCACTTTCCTAAATTTGAAACTAAATAACTTTTTTTTTTTTTTAATTAAATATTATTTTCTGGAACTGTCTTGTTTTACTTCAAGTCTATGTCACAAAAACTCTAGCACTATATCCCTGTATTGCCAGACCGATAAAAAGATTTGAGCACAACAAAACATTTAAACACATTTTTATCTTTAGCCACAACATCAAAGATGTAAACATTTGGCTGTCACTAGTATGAAAAGGAATTTTCTGTCCGCTGTACCACATATGTTCCACAGAATAAACTACATGATGCTCTCAGATATCATATTTGACATTTTTAAAGGGACAGTAGAGGTATGTAATCTATTATATTAATTATGTACTAAATTAATTTTAAAATTGCTATTAAATTTATAGTAGCATTGAAAGTGGTGAAAAATTGCACACATTGTTTGTGGAAGACTGCCAATAGAAATGTCCTTTTAGAAGAAAGCTCAAGACCGCTTACTTAGGGCCCCTGAAGCCATGTGGCACACCAAAACTGAGATGGCAGCAAGGACAAGCACCAGGGAGAGGCAGAAGACAGTCGAGAGCAGCCCTGGAGGGGAAACCTGAGAGGAAACTCCCTAGGCATAAAGCCTGGTGAAGTGGGATGCCAGGGAATTTCTGACATATGGTTGATTTTCATGGTATTCAGAGAAAATGGACTTCATGTACATTTTTCATAAGCAAAAAAAGATTTACACTCTTGAAATCCTGATGCACAGGAGGATGCTAATGAAGACCCTGAATATTAGTTAGTGGTTACAGCCAAAGAAAATAACTATGTATTTCACAAAAAAAATGGAGATTCTAGACAGAAAAATTACTGTGTGCCTAAGTGAAGCAGGTAATGAGCAGTAAAAAACCAAGAAGACGTTTCCTGGCATCTAAAGAGACTGAAGCATCAAAAATGAGACCTCAGGGATTTCTGAAAATATTTTAATTTGAAAAAATACTGGAACTTTCCTTCCAGTAAATTCATATATTTCATATTAAAAACATCGATTCCAGCAAATATTTTAAAGCAAGCAAGCATATTTCTCAGGGTAATAGATGTGTGAAAAGGTTATTTCCATTTTGCTTTAGAAGTTAATCTTGTGATAGTATGTTACATGATTATAATATTATGATGCTCATGAAAGCATGAGTTAACAAAAATCTACCAGCAACAGCTCCAAGCCCTACTTTGTAAGTTATTTAAGTGTTTTTCTGAAATATTCTCAGCCGCAAGCAAATGGACTTGCAGAGCATGCCAGTTCCTGTTTTTGTGTACTTTTAAAGTGTTCTTAAAATAAGCACTTTTTTATTTGGTGTGAGTGGAATACAGATGATACCTTTTATTACATCACTGACATCTAAATAGATAAGCAGTAAATATGACACGCTATTTGTAGCAGGAAAAACCAGCCTATACTCAGGGAACACAGTATTAATTTGAAAGTTGCTTCCATTTGTCTCTCTCCCATAAATGTGCAACAGTTAAATGAAGCAGTTTTACTGAGTGAATAAACAGTGGAGCTGGATTCAGAAGACTTGATTTCTACTTCCAACTGTTCTGCAAGCAACTACTTTGGGCAAGAAATGCCGTATCTCTGTGCTTTGGTTTCTCTGTGTTTACAGTGGGATAAAACATTTCTTCCTCTAACCAAAGAGGTGGAAATGCCATAGAAGAATTAAGGTGTTATTAGATTTAATGTATTCTTTTATAGGACAGGAACATATACTGATCAGAACTATACACTGGATATACTATATATTAAGTTTAGATTCTTAGTAAATAATAACATACTTAAAAAATACTGAATATATGCAAATTAGTGAAATGTTCTCATGTTAACCTTTGGGTCACCAATCTACATTTACCATCAAAGTAAGTATTCAGAAATGCACTGTGTTATACTATGGCTAACTCACCTGTATGGCTGTTTCGTTTCAAATATGTATTCGTGGTAGATTTTGATTTGGATGTTAAGTATGTTGAATTGGAGCCGATGGAACTGGAGGATAAGGATTTCCCAAGATTATCAGAACTCTTCTTTATAATGTTGGTTGCTGTCTTGCTCCAATCTAAATAAAAATGATTGAAAAGTTTTAAGTAATTAATTACTATAGTTACTAAATGCCTTTTTTTTTTTAATCATGAACATTCTGAGTATCAGATGCATTTCTTAAAGTTGCTTATAACAAATTATTTGTCTGTTTCCTGTCAGAGAGCCTTTGGTTCTCTTCTTAAGAGGATACTTCTAACATTTTAACCCAGTTCCCCAGGAAGCAGAAGAGCAGTGAAGGTCCATAGCTATATAAGGCTGCAAAGTTTCATCATCTGACCAGAGAAATCTGAAAGGTTGCATAGGACCATTTACAGAGGCCTTACCATTTGAGGACTTGATTTGTTGCTGTAGAGCTACTACATATTAGTGGATTTGCATTTGTTTCTATAGGGTTTAGAATTTTGGTGCATATTAATAATAACAAACAATAATATTTGCTCAGTAGTTCATACTTGAAGAGTTTTGTCAGAACCACTATCACAGTAGGCCCTTATACTGGAACAGTTCCCAAAATTAAGTTAAATAATTAATACTAATAAACCTTTGGGGTAAAAGTGCCACTGAAAAATTTACAAGTGTCACTGCCAATATCATGATGAACAAATGTATCTAACTGTTTCTGCAACATAAACTTGCAGGTATGTACAGGCAGTTTCACACATTTGACAGTCCTACTGTTGCTGTTACTGTTCTAATTTACTGTACTTCAATGAAATTCATAAAATGCACAGCAAATGCATGGGCCACTTAAGACCTTGTTTATATGAAGACAAGGATTTTATCCTGGATCATTGCAACAGCATATAGGTTACTATTTCTCTGATCTAGTTGTGATAGTGTTGCAGGGCTTTGGTTTGGCTATTTCTTTGCTCTAATATAACATGCTCTAAAATTCATTTCCGACAGATAAGGATTTAAGATCACATACGAATAGCACTCTTTTTTGTTTATAATTATCTGCTAATAGCTTGAGGTTCACAAAGAATAAAACCAACCAGCAGTGGTAGACCAGTTAGCACTAGATGTAATGACAGCACGGTAAGATCACTGAAATAGTTGAATCCTTCAGGTTTTTATTTCTATTATCCCCACAGGCTGCCCAATAGCAGCATAAAAATCTGGAAATAATTTTATCCATCTGTGTTTTCCAGTCCAGGAGTTACAGCATGCAGCGCATGGAAATTGAATGTATGAAATAATGTGGATGCCTGATCAGAATGATTTTTTTTCCCTAATTCACATTAACTCTTCAAGATCATGAGTCAAGATTTTTTGGTATAAAGTAGAACATAAATATTTCATAGCTTACAATGAGCATGGAAAAACAAAACAAAGCAAAACAAGAGAAGACAGAATTCTTCATGGAAAAGCAGTTACTTAAAACCTTGAAATAGCCCTTGGAAGGCAAGAGAGAAAGGACATAGTACTTGGAGCACTGTTAATATCTAAGGTAGAGCAATGAGCAAGAACTCTATAAGTAAAAATCATTTATTCAAAAATCTTTATGTCACATAGCAAAGCAGGATTGTCTGCATGTCTAAATAGAGATGCCTAATGCTATCAGAGATGGTCAAAGGTCTATCAAAGTGTCTCATGTGTTTTACCTACAAAAGCATCCAAAGCAACTGTTTGCTTCTGCAAAGGACAGTTGTAACAGCACTTTCCTTGCATTCTGAGAGCCATAAAAAAGATGGACCCCAATTTGGGAACCTAGCTAAGCTTCTGCCGAAAGAATATCTTATGTATTTAAGTCTCTAATCCTCTCTTGGAATTACATGATGAAGGACAGGATAGTTTGAAAAGGCGAAGGTACAGGCAAAAGCCCCCAGAGAATTTCTATCTGCCCACTTCTACTTCAAGAAGAACCACTTCTACTTCAGCCTAGTAGTTCACAAGTTAACACAATGTAATGTGTGTGAAAGGGAGGAAGATTGACTTTGAATGACAGAATTTGAACCTCTGGTCCTTGATTTAATATTTTTTGTTTATTTTCAGGGAGTCTACAGCACCTTCCAAAACCATACTCATAGGACTGCAAAAGTTACTGGCTGCTTTTAGTGGAAAACTTAAAGTGAGGATTTGAGACTTTTTACAATGTGATATCTGAAAGGACTCTTGGCAATTGTTATTAATAAAGTGAAGTGACAGTCTATTAATACTCTGCTTTTCCATCTCTCTGCCCTAAATTACATTAAGAATACAATAGTTCACCTGGACTTTTCCAGACTATTCCAGGATCTATAGAGTGGAGCCATGAACTGATTTTACCTGAATTATCTGCCAGTCGGAATCTGCCACAGCAGAGATGTCTCCTCCATTGTTTCTGCACATTCTCTTTCATAGCACAATGGAAAACAAATATAAATAAACCTGTAACGAAAGCAAATTTATAGTGAATGAAGCATATATTTGGAAATAGATAAACAGATTAGCTGAAATGCAATCTGCTAAAAAAAACGCTATAAAGGAAAAACAAAGGAAACTCATGTTCAAGACTCAAGTCTTTTTATTGTTGTCTATCTGCCTACCTCATTTAATAGGTTCTAAAGTTAATTAATGCTATCCCATCCTCTAGCTGCTACAGATATGTCCGAAATATTAGAAGGGAGAGAATAGAGTCCCTTTTGTAGACATGGCCAATTTAGATCCATCTCTCTTTGGATCTTTTAATTATTTTTTGGCTTAGATGAAAATAATTAGAAGATTTTGAAAGCAAAAGGACTGCAAGAGCCAGACTACAAAGCTAAATGCAGATACTATTTTATAAAAAGATGATACTTTTAACTCCTCCTGTTCTGCATCTATAGAACTGTGCTATATTTTTTTTAAAACCTGAAGAACTTGAAATGAGCACTAAGTGGGTGCATAGAAAAAGAGCACTTGCATTTATGTGCACCGCATGCATGCACTTGAAATGATTATGAAAATGGTAAGTGAATGTTCAGAAGTACTAATTAGATGTCCAGCTATTTATTTCTGAAGAAAATTACCTGGTTTGTATACGCAATTGCAATAAAGGAGTTTACGAATGTTTTTGTAGATTTCATTTTTGCTTGCAAATGTATAATCTTTATTTTTAAGAAAGAAAATGGGCGTCTATTATGTAGCAAACAAGGTTTCAGCTGGGCGTATGATATGATTTCATCACTCTTCAGAGAAGCTTTAAGGCTAAATATAGAAGTTTGAACTATAATATACTCTTCGCCCTCCCCAGATAGGCCCTAGCACTGCAATCTTCCATCTTTATCTGGCTTAGCCTGTTCTTGTTTTCCTTACTTTTATTCACTGGGAGACAGCCAAAGGAAGGCTGAACACCTGATGGCAATATCTTTACACCAAATCCCTCATGATTACATTTTAAAAAGGAATAAATGCTGCATAATGTGAGCAAACATGGTTTAGTGATGTTCTCTAGACTCGTTCTTCTGCTTCGATCACATACAGCTCCATATGCCAATGCTCGCCATGTGTGAGCTGGTGGAACACAAGGGCAGGATCACAATTTAGATATGGATATGGTCTCTGGCCTCCAAAGCCCTGAGTTGTAATTTTGTAAATATCTCCCTTACAGCACTCAGGCCGTTGAGGTCAGAGAAGCAAAACAGTTAATTTGGTACCTTTGCTAATAAATATTGGTGCCCTGAAACACAATATTTTCTTTTTTTTTTTTTTTTAAGAGCTGATAGGAAAATAATGAGAAGCGCAATTTAGGAAAGGTGCACCCATCTTAATGCATCCTATAATGAACTACAAATTTTACTTTGAACTACAGTAAGCTCTCCTTAATTGTGGTTAACGTGTTTCCACTTAGCAAAATATTTGTATGTGCTTCGTTATAGGCACAGAGTAGTTCCAGTGTAATCACTAGCAGCTCTAACATGCTTGAAGTTACGCAGTTGTTTGTGCTCCACTGTGCCATTTAGTACTTTTGCAGTGCTACAAGCTTACTAAATTGATGCTTAATTGAATTGTGGTAGAAGTTTGGAACATTCTGAACTTCAAAAAAGGGAAGTGCACATGTGTACAGTAATGGGAAAACAAATGTATCCCATTAAATACTTTGCCTTTGCCCTGCCTGGGCATGGTCTTTGCATTTTTTTATATGTATTTCATTATTCATTAAGTTTACAACGTGCTTTAGCAATATAGATTTGGTTTTGTTTCCCAGAGCCAAGTCAGACCCTAGGCTAGTTTGGCTCTGACTTAAAAGTATTTGGCTTGCCCAGGCATATATATAAAATGAGCAGCCAAAACAGAGATGTTCCCAGATTTTTTACTCTTGAATGTCAAATAGAGAAAAATCATTTCCTACGTAGATGAAAAAGCAAAGTACAGTAACACCAGTAGTTACTGCAACATACTTTTTCACTGCTTTATGGCAAGGCACAGAAAACTAGTCCGCTGGAGGCTGTTGGTATAGCTTAAAACATTAGTGTAGCTTTCAGGAAGTTGAGAGATGGAATAGCCATATTTATTGAGGAAATGTTCCAAAGCTCCTGGAAATCACCAGACATCCCTTATTATATTTGCCTCTCAAAGCAGAAAACAGCTTTTCATGAAATTCTTAAGTTTTGCCCTATATAAATTTGGCAATTCCACTAATTAAGCTCATACTAATTCCCATGAGAGACTTTCCAGATCGAATTTCTATGGCTAGGAAATGCTTCCGGATAGGTATCCTAAATTTTTCTTTGCACCCTGACTGCTTGATGCATTTGCACCAGTTATACGCAATTTTAAACACACTCTTCCCTTAGTTTTTCCTAGCTCTTTCTGACACAGCAGTAAACATGATCAGATAAAGGACCGTTGTCTTCTTGTGCTTGATATGATGTGCCTGTAGGTCTGCTGTGCCATCTTGCTGCCCCAACATACTGCAAGCTCATTAATCATCTTTTTGCATTCAATCTTAAAGGGGATTTGTTTCATTTTCTAACTTAGTAGCTTTCCAAATATTCATTTTCCATTGAATAATGCTATTACTCCATAGAGACTGAAACACTGGCACTCAACTGTATGTGCACTCCGCACTGGATTGCACTGGAAATTCTAGTTAAAGAGTAGTTGAATTTGATCGCTGGCATGCTTTTCAGAGTTTTAATCTCTTTTCATGTTCTTCCCATACTTCTAATCTCACTAGGGCCTTCTGAATATCTAGCACTGATACATTATAGTAAATATTTCATTAGGATCCTACGGGAGTATAAGAATCTGTCCTTTGGAAAAAAAAGCCTTTAGTAAGAACAACTTATCCAAACATTTTTTGTCATTTTGCCTAGCATTCTACACTGAACCTGAACCAAACCAAAAACATTATTCTATTTCCACGAAAGCTCAATAAATCTTTTAAAGTAGTAAATATATCCCAACTGTAACAGATAGAAATTCACGCAGTGTAATGGTAAGCACTTTTTCCATTAAGGAAAGATATTTTGCTGACCTTTGCAGCAGATTTTTTTTTTAATCTCAGTATTTGTGTGGCATAACGCATGGTTCTCCAATTACATTCATGGGTTTTGCTTTTTATATTTTTTCCAAGAAAATGTGTATTTTATCTCAATAGATACATGCCATAGAACACAGCCCTCCATTGATGTACTTGGGTTTTATTTTTTGTTTTGTAATTTTAATTGTTTTTACTAGTGGATAGGTCAAGGGGAGGTAGTACATATACAAATCAGCTCTGAGCTGAATTTCTACTAAATGTCAGCTATACAATTTTGTAATTCATAGCTGTTGATTATAATTTGCAAATTATAAGGTGATCTAATTTGGAGATTAATATATCCCAAACTTCAGGAAAGGAAACAGAAATAAGCAAACTGCAACAGTCATTGGATCCTTCTTAAAGAACCAAAGCATATTACATATTCCTGTGCTATCTTTCCACACTAAAACAGGACCGAATTTTATTTTATGAGCTCTTTATGCTGTAAAAACAACAATTATGAGTTTTACAGATTCACTACAGGAATAAGCTAAGAGAAGAGGCTTCCTATATTTGTTATAATCAGTGAAAGGAAATGTTGAAGGTCATACAGCATCTATGTCAACAGAGATCACTGCAGATAGTTAGATATGAATACCACTATTTATAATAAGGGGCATTTTATTGGAAAGACCTTGAAACATTAATTTAACTGAGACATTCAAAACATGTGGGGTAGGTATCATTGTTCCAAGTAAGGGGACTCTTTATATGTCCTAGTATCAAGGGAAGATCCAGTGAACTTGGATTTGAGTTCCTTAGTCAAAGGGGACAGGGACATAATTTCTCTCCAACCAGCAACAGTGTAAATTGTTTGTTCACATAGAACAGAAACTGCATTACCTTGCAATGAATTGAAAATTGCGAAGAGGTACAGGAAAGGGAGAGTTAAGGGACCCCAGGCAAAAAAGGCAAAGCCCCATGTCATGCCCAAGAGGAAGGTCAGGCTGACAACACTACGGAGATTCCTCAGGATTTCTTCCTTTAGGGTGCGATTAGTTCTTTTCCCGTTCCTCCCACAGATTTGCACCATCACCACAACAAACATGGCAATGTTCATCAGAAACACGATGCCAAAGTAACCAGCACAAGTGACATAGAAGACAACTTTATTCTTGATCCAGCAGCTGTAAAAAATACCAAAATACGATCATGTTTAAATATTATGAACAATCCCATTTCAGTTACTTACATGACTAGAAGGAAAATAAATCTATGTCTGATTCCACTGCTGCAGAGCTGCAGTTTTAAACAAAAGATTTAACCATTTTATATTTGTAAATAGGTTGAAGCCCAGGGACACCTTTTAGAAACTGAGAGTCATATTACTACCTTGTATCTCATTTTACTTTAAAAATAATCAGATAGAAAAGCTGACCTCAGATGCAGGCTGTGGGAATTGCAAATGCATCAAGAAATGTTTAGATTTCACATGAGTAGCTTCATAACTTGCATCAGCATGGGCCATAGGCTGCTGTAGGACCAGAGTGGGCTATAACTGCACGCCAAAGGTAAATGTGCATCTTCAGTGGCAAGATCTCGAGTTTCTGCCACTTGAGCAGTTCGAAGAAAACTCGAAGAGCAACAAGGAAGAAGCTGAACAAGTAGTCCTTTCAGCTAGCCATACAACAGCCAGCCATTTGAGAGATATGGCTTATTCTTCCAGCAGTAAATGGCTTCAATGCCTAGCCTGGTACTTCGATAAAAATACACAATGACATATTTATCATCATGAAACTGCCAGGTGAGGCACAGAAAATGAGATAACGAACATTCATATAAGATACTTAAGGGTTTGGCTCTTTATTATTTTGGACACGTATATCAGAAAAGAAAAAGCTAATGACCTATATTGACAAGAGGCTATTTTATTTACAAAGGAAAAAAAACTTATACTACTTCTTTCTTCTGATCACCTAGAATATATAGTTTTCTTTTAAGATAAAAGAAAACTGGCATTTTTATTTTTATTGAGCAGAACTTATAGATTATTCTTTTCTCAGAGTGTGTTTTTCCATGGCATTGGGTAATGAAGACTTGTCTTTAACTTT
Organism: Nothocercus julius; assembly: GCA_013398735.1. Taxonomy (NCBI): domain Eukaryota; kingdom Metazoa; phylum Chordata; class Aves; order Tinamiformes; family Tinamidae; genus Nothocercus; species Nothocercus julius. The sequence goes on along the minus strand of VZSV01000150.1, from coordinate 1,349,487 downwards.
TTTCATAGTCTTCTTCACACTTCAAATACAAATAATTCAAAGACAATTACATCCACTTTGCTGGCTTTATACACCTATGCCTTTATCAAAGCAATCTGATAAATGCTAAAGTTCTTGCAGAATGTAAATGTTAAATCATAAAAGATTAAAAGAATTACTCACAAATCATCTCCTCCTTGCCCGTTAGCACCTCTGCCATATAACTCTTTGCCGTAAACATGACTTGCGTTTGTGTTCGTGCTTGCTAAAACAATTGCTATCACAAGAGCAGGCAAGCCTGTAAAACAAGAAAGCTTGTAGTTTGCTTCCAAAACCTCTCAGCCTTCAAAAACTCTATGTAAAGCTGTATTATTGATGTTTCCATCAGTATCACTTTAGTACAGAGTATCCTGAGATACCTCGATATCAGAAAACTGCATAGAGAAGTAGAAGTAAATAAATATTTTTCCCCAAAAGCACAAATAAGTAAAGTTTTCAAACTACTTTATTACTGAATAAGTCTTATAATATTCTTTAATGCAGAAAATGTTACCATCCCATTTTACCATGATACGAAAGTGTCATACTAAATAAAATAAGTAAAATATATTAAAGTATAAAATATACTAAATTGTATTTTACTAAAATAAAACATTCTTCCTTAATTACTCAAAGTTAAATTTGCATTTGCGCACAGGTACACATAAGAAAGTGAGGAAAAAAATATTAAATGATTAAAAATGAGGCTTAATTTTAAATTTTGTTGTTTTTTGCTAGAGATTCTAATGCCACTTAATTAGACGGAAGAACATACCTGCAATTTTTGCTTTATTTTTTTCTCAAATGTAAATGCTTTCTTTTCTTTTATAGTATTACATGTCCTTCATTTAGATGTACACCGAAAATGAACTATATGCATTTTTAACAATCAAGAGAAAGGAATATTTGGGAAAAATAATAAACCATGTTTGCAGAGATACAGCTCACACAGAATAAATGTACATTTCCTGGCATGCCCTCTTTACATGTCTTATCCTTGCTGTGACAAGAGATTCAAAGGGGAAGAGGTTAATTTTTCTTTTCCTACCACTCAGTCCTTGTCCTCGGCTGAGCTAGCCAAAGAGGATGCTAGTTGCCAATGGAAAGACATCCATTATGAGCCGGACTGAGGTCACTGCTCTAGTCATGAGGTTAATGGTTTTGTATTGTGTTGAATTATTTCAAACACAATATGTGCATTCACATACAGAAGGCATAGATTCCTGATATAGAAAAAATAAAGAATAAAACCTTGCTGCTTGAGCCTCACAGTTATTTTTCAGTACTACATTTTCCTTTTCAACACCAGAATGTACATTTGGGCAGGCAGGGTATTTCTGAGGTTTAAAAACTGTGCTGAAGCTCAGGGCATGTTGCTTATTTCTAATGCTGCCGTGCATTTTGTGCTTTTTTGTCAAGAAACTTCAGGCTTGAGCCAAAGTCTTTTGGAAGTCAACGCAAAGACCCCTATAGTAATTGCAGGAGTTCCTACTACCGCTATAAGAGAATTGCCATAGTTCCGTGTCTTTGATACGACAGTAGCATTTCTCCTCTTCCATCCTGGCCTGTTTGGAAGGTGGGACTAGATAAACTGGTCCCTCTGCTCCTCCTCAAACTGCAAGTTCCTGCAAAGATCCTGCAGCTACAGGATATTTGCACAAACTTAGACAAGGGAATATGGTTTCAGCTATCTCCAGTATTTATTTTTATAAATATAAGGTGCTCTTTTACCAAGGTGGAGAAGGAAATTTTACCCTTGCTTTGATTCTTCTCTGCATCTATGACAGAGATTTCCTATACGCCATCATTTCAAACACAAGCTATGAGACTGTTGTGTCTATTGAACTCACCCCAGCCAATGATGCAAAACTTCAGTATGTATCGCCGTATATAGGTATTGAATACTTTTACAAGAGCAATGTACATGTGAACTGCTTCTAGTCCCATCCATGTGAAGGTGGCCAGAAGAAAAAAGTGCAGAAGGGAGGCAACAGCTATGCAGAGGCCATCTATATGAAACGATGCAATCCAGCCATCAAGCAAGAAGGTCAGGTTAAGAAAGAGCAGGGCTGTGCTCAAATTCATCAGGATTTTTGATGGATAATCTCTTCGCAGCTTCCTAGTGACAGAAATACAGGTTCAGTTGCCTGAAATGCTTACAGAAGCCAAGTATACCAGTATACAAAGTAAATAAAAGCACAGTGACTTACTCATGCCAATATGCTATTGTGGCAATGTGGCATGGTGAGGTATACCTCACTATTTATGATATTGTTGAAAGCTTCTGCTATATGGGCTTTGAGTCATTAACGAGCTACCTAATTGCTGCAATATTTTAGCTACTGATTTGTTATTAAAACCTTTCAAATCAAATATAAAAAATGTTATTTCTATTTTAAATAAAAACGGAAGAAAAATAAAAGAGAACACTTTCAAAATATACTGCTGACCAGAAGCTCATCTCTGATCATTTTATCTATTTTTGCTTATTTTACTGAAGATGTTGTCCAGTGCATGTTGTTATTCTCTTGTTTATTTTTCTTTTATGTAATTTTTTCTTTCAACTGAGAGGTTTGAAATGTATGCACTGAGGTGCAACCCAACACTTTATGTTGACTCTGCATTATACCATAGCTAATGAATGCAATAATTAGATATATTTAGAACTACTATTTTTAGAACTATATTTTCAGGACAACTTTTGAACACAACAGAGAAAACCCCTCTTTTTCCTCCAGCAAAATCTCCTTCTTTAGTACCTACACTATCCGGTCCTGTTATAGCCAGAATGGTTCCTTTGTGGCCAGCTGTTGATCTGACTTCATTTTCTCTTTTTACTGTTCACAGAATCGTATCACTTCATAACTTTGCATTCCCTTGAGTCACCCTGACAGTTCAGTGGAATTGATTTTTTTTTAATTGTTGTAACACTTCAATTTAGCTTCATTATATTTCTTTTCCCCACTTCCTTCTGAAGGTTTCTTGCATGCAATTTTTCCAGTTGATTTTTTTTTCTTTTATATTCGGTATTTATAATGCTTTAACAGGCTACTTTTTTATATACAAAAAGCCTGAAAAGTCTGGTTGTGGATTTTAAAATACATACTAGAGGACAGAACACTCCCAGAAGGAGAAAATTTTGTTCTTTTTGAGCTGCACAACACATAAAAATAGGAGGAGGGAGTCTGAACTTGCATCTCCTTGAAAAAAAGTCAGCTTTTAGCATCAAGTACAAGCATTTCTACTTATTGCTGTTTAAAAATAGATTTGCCTTCCTAGATGAAAACACATCAATCATATGGCTAGTTTATTTTATTCATCATATAAAGGTATTTATTTTGTGGTGTTTTGAACTAATGCTTACTCAAATGCAATGTATGTCAGAAGAGTTGCAGCTGAAAATATGGCAGATATCCCACAGCCTATGTAACTGATAAAGGTGAGGACCTTGGTGTTCTGTGAGTCCATTTGTGCAACTGTTCCCTGAAGATCCTAAGTGAGAGAGAAGGAAGAGGTATAAGTTAGAACAAACTCCTTTTTAATGAGCACAACACAATTTCTTGGTAATCAGTCAAGTACAACTTAAAAACACTTTGGCAGTACTGCTATAACTCTGATGTTAAGGTTCATGTTTACTGGGTATATTTAGTTTATAGTCACTACACCTCTCACTTCCTTCCCATGGCTCTTGAAAACATTGTGTTGTAAGTATTATAACTGCTGGCATCAGCAGAAAGATGGTCTGACACTGATCATTATAACTCATTATGCGGAATTCAAACAGCCCTTTATGGAAAAAAAACCCTTTTCAGATTTTTAATTCAGTTCCTTATGGATATCCTTCTGTAAGAATAACATATTTGTATGGAAAACATTTTTAAAAAAGTGGAAATGAAGTAGGAACACTGAGGATTTTTTTTCCATTCTTCAGGCCAACTGTAATTGCCACATATATCTGAGTATAAATGCCAGTGTTATTTCCTTTTTTTAAGGACAAAACAAAAGAGTGTTTGGAACTACGTCACTTTGGAATAAGCAAATACCAACATTTAATGGTGCCTATTTTGTGATCACAATTACTGTTGCCCTTAGCAGATCTAGCAAAGATACCTAGAAAGGGTTACAAAACATAACATTCTTCACAGGAAAAGTAAAGAACTGTTTGCATTTTTTTATACTGTGTTCATCTACAAGGCTCATAAGACAGTTTATGTACATCAAGAGAACGTTATTTGAAAGTCATTTAATTAAAGTAAGAAAAGATTATTAAAATGGAAATGCAATTAGAAAGTAAAAACTGTATAAAGATCTACTGGAATACAGCCCAAATTCAGAACACTTCTGCCTTATTGACTAATGCAACAAAAGCATTCAGGGGAAAAGAAGGGACTCATTGAAGATACCCTAAAAAAGCTCTTTTTTTTTTTTTTTTTTTTTTTTTCTTGTTGAGGATGAAAAGTGAAAGAAGAACACAATTTTGGTTGCTTTATTTGTAAGTCTTTGTAAGACCAAAGCTTAAAATGTTGGAGCATGTGGTTTCTTTGTGCACTAAGTTCTATGCTAGGAGCAGATTTTCTTCTTTATTTTATCTTCAGCATTGAAAGTACCTGTAGGTATTTTTCTTTATTACTATAATGCCACTGCTAGATGTTAAATCAAAAATATATATCTTCACTTGGAATAAACATCTTTTCTGCAGATTTGCTTTAGAAGCCAAAGAGTGTTCATGCCAGACTGAAAGCCATAGTTCAGCCTATTACTGAGCGTGACTGTTGTATTTGGGAATCTAAAAAAGGTTTTGAATAATTACCAGACTTAAGACTGCCATATAGCATTTTTTTTCCTGTTGAGATTTCTTGTTGAGATTTCTTTTCTGCATGCAAATTTCTGTAGACATCTGACTGATGGAAGAATTACACTGCCGAGGCTGAAGTGCTCTACATAGTACCTTCTCTTATCTCCCTGATATGCTAAGCCCTACCTATCTCATGCATTCAGTTTGGAGAGCTAAGGCTCTGATAGCCTTAAGCTATCATAAATATCATGTAAGTTTCACAGTAGCCTTCAATGGGCAAATCTTTTCCAAGAGAAGTTCTGTACTACAAGGCAACTCTGATTAATGCCATAAAAAAAAAAGACAGAAAGAAAGCAGCAAGCAAAGTTTTATAAATTTTGCAAAATAAGGCATTTCTTTATACTTTCTGGCATTACGTAAATTTATCACCTTGAATCTCAGGATGAAGTAGAATTACTGTGCTCTCTTGTCATGGTTCTTCATCTCCATTAGCAGTTTTGCTTGACAGTAGGACATATTTTTATTTACCGTTCTTTTTCCCCTCAATACTGTGAAGCTCTGTAATTTTGTTCTGTAACACTCACCTTTTTCTCTCTAAAAAAGATACTTTTTTCTATTTTTTTTTCTGCTAATACCTTCATACTTTCATGACCTCACAATTTCAACTCTACCCAGCCCTATTTCTCTTTCACCACAAATCTTTCAACCTCTTCCTTGCACTGATTTCCTTTATAAACTGAACACTCCCTCTCTTCTGCAACCTTTTCTAATAAATGTTCACATCCTCACATTATTTTTAAGGTCAGCTTCTCTTCTCATTGATCAGATCTGACAGGCCATACCAAAATTTACAGGATATTTTCCCTTTCTCCTCTCTCTGCTATATTCTTTGTCCATGCCTCGTTCTGCAGCTTAACGTACAAAAATCTGCTCACACCCTCCAATGTTGAGGGGTAAAAATTGCATGTAATTTTGTTGGATTATATTATTAAAGAAAATGACAGAAATGACAGAGACCTGCTCCACTTTAGGACTCATTTTCAGTAATGGAAGAGTTAGTGGTCGGCCTTGGTTTTACAGTTTCTGATTCTGACATTCTTTTTGACACAGATATGTACCAGCTTTGAAGCTGGATAGGATAACATGTTATTTGTATTGTAGTATCACTCAGATGTTTCAAGCCAAGTAATTTTAAAAATCTCGAATGTTGTGCTTTTTGTGCCTGTTGTGGGCACATTTTTATGTTGTAACAGCCACTTGTCGAGGGCATAATAATAATAATACACTTTCCTTTCGTTACTAATTTTCTTCATCATCTCATTCCTGAATCTTTATCATTAGGTATTTTAATGAAAAGATATATTTATGAAAATAATGGATAAAATGAATTGTTATTATAAAGGAAGTGCAAAATGAATAACCCAAGTAACAAAAATTAATGAAGATGGTTGAATTGATCCAAGGCAAAAAATACATAGTCCTTCCCAGAAAAGACAAACTTACTGAAATGTGATAGTTTGCTTACCATTAGGACCCCAAAGTGTGTGAGGTGGTTGCATAAGCAAATTGTCTCATTCTCATTGGACTCTGCTTGCACCTTGCAGCCTGCAGGATTCCAACCACCATTACCACCTATGGACACGAAAACAGAGAAACCACTCTTTTCAACAAACCATATCACCATATCTTGAAGATATTTCTAAATTCATTTCTTGTATATCAAATTGATCAGTAAATATTAATCAGAAAAGTAGCAAGTATCAGATTTCTTAGAAAATTACACTATGCAAGTGTTCTTATGGCCTATTAAGAAGAAACAAATGGCAGTCTATAATAAAGACAGGAGTATTTTTTTTTAATTAATGAGAGATGAATAAAACTTGATATACAGATCACACAATAAGGCACACCTTTGCTTTACCCAGCAATAACATGGTTTTAGAGCTTGCCTTTACCACACTAATGTGATGTCTGCATCTGCCTCCCTCCATATATGAAGGCCATATATGAAAGCATTTATGTTCCATGAATATAGGGTCCCGCCCTTTGTTTCTGTATAATGAAGAGGAATGGACTGGTTAATCTTAATTATCTTATCTGGCCTTAGAAAACTATGAAATATATTATCCCCTTAGCCCATTCCATTGAGAATGGGCTAAAATGCTACCATGTTAATGTATATCTCATACAGAACTCTATTATGCAGACTGTGTCTGCTTAAAAGGTGGATGTTGAGTCTTTATCTAAATGAAATTTTGTAACTAACCTTTTGTGGAGACAAAAACAGCTTAAGATTCAGGAGAAGCACAATCTCACAATTAAATAACCCTATATTTTTTTAAATGCCCAGTTAAAAGGATGGTTGAAAACCATTCATGTGTCTCCTTAGCATTACTATTTGACTTCTTCATACAGAAAGATCAGTGAAAAGCTGCTACCAGATACAGAAAAATAGAGAAACTTTATTTACAAATTCACAAAGTTATCCAAACTTACATGCAAAATTTGTAAAAAGAATACTTAACATCTGCTGTTACCAGAGACATTATTATCCAGAAGAAATCAAGGACAGATGAAGTTGCAAGAAAGGCCAAGACTGTGACTGATTTTAAAATGTGGACCCCTTTATATCCCCAGAAAAGACATAACAGTATTTTTTTAACTTACCATTTTTGTTCATATCCCAGAAGACACATGTAGGCTTAGGATCTTCCTATGAACACAGGCAAAAGTAAATTTTTATATATGTTGTCAATATAAATGTTTACTGCAGATGTTTTACTATGTGTGCTTTTACTTAATGAGCAGAAGAAAAAATACCATTATCTTCTAGTTTCAAAGTCTTATTCTTCTAGAAAGACAGCTCTGCATAGAAGATGTTAAAACATTTAGCACTGTTTCTTTACTGTGCCACTGTGCTTTACTGTTCCTTCTCCACTGATGAATTAATTTTATGGTCTCATTGATGTTATTCATGAGTATGATATCTTTACATATTTTTCTGTTATTAACAGTCTATGCAACTGGCCTTGAAACTGAGCAAAAGCATAATGAACTGTTTTGTCTGACCTTGAAATAATCTTTATAATAAAAAGTAGGGTAAAGTTAATTGAAATATGAAAAATATCCCATCTCAAGGTTAATGAAACAGTTTCTTATTCCATTAATGTTTTACTTAGATATCACATTTTAATATTTTATACATCTCTAGTGTCATAGTTTCTTTTGGAATAGCTACTGACCAACATATCTGTGAACAGAGTCAAGCTGACGCGTGAATGTTTGTTTCACTGAAAGAGAACATGTCAAAAGGCTTCCTCTGGTCTTCTGTTTTACTGAATTAATTACAGTTATGTTTTTAAAATGTGATTCTGTGATTCTTGTTTTGCAGGAAACTGCAAAAATACCTTGTGGAACAACAAAATACCTTGAGGAAATATTAACAAAGCAATTCATGTTTGATCAAAGTATTTAAGTCATTCTGAAGTTCCAGTGTATTGAATGAACTATGATTTTACCTATGGCTGTTGAGATAAAAATTGTCTCAAAGTGGCATAATCAATGGACTTTCATATAAGTGTTAAATCCTGAAAAGAGTGAGAATGTGAGGACAGGCAAGATAGCTTAGGTTTTAGTCGCCTGCATTAGTCTTAGAAATATTACTTCCATTTTTATTTGTATTCTTATTCAAAATCCATCCAGATAACAAGACTTTATACTCAGCCTTTAAAATATATAGCTTGCATTTCTGTTTCTCTCTGAATAATCGAGTTATTCTTACCTGAACTTTGGTATGCTTAATTGTTATCTTCACATAATCCTGAAGGTCCTGAATTGTTAAGTTTCCTATACTGCATGCCACCACAAAACTGGTCAAATTGGCAGGAGTTTCTGGATCCTTTGGAAGATTTAGAAAAATATAATAAATGCTGACATAGAACAAGTCATAAAAGTCATAGTAAACAGCTTTATTTATTTTCATGTGCCAGAATAAATAAGCTTTCAGCATTTTACACTTTTGACCACCCAATATAAGAATTTACTGTTTGTAAGTTCAAATTAGAGGTTTGCATCGTGGAACTTTCCCTATATCCCTTATTATCATAAACATTTAGAAGCACAATTACAGAGAGATTATAAGGCAAAAAAAATCCTTTTTAATCACTTTGTTTGATTCCACCAGAATTAGCTAATTTCCCTAAACAACTCTTATTTTACTGTCAATGCTATTCTTCTTTGTAGATGGGAAGTTTTGGGAAAATAACCTGCTTTCTGTGTATAATTGCTAAATCATCTTCCATCTTATCATGAATGACCAAGAAGTAATATATTCAAAGCAAAGCTAAATACTGTAGGAAATAATACTTTCTGCAAAGTCTTATTTGCTGGAAATGAAAATAGAATACTTCAGTTGTCACTAGGCAATGCCGTTCCTAACCAGTGAGAAAGCACAAGGTTGAGATTTTTCCAAATAAGGATATTTTCCTTGGAAATTGCTGATCTATTAAGGTGCAAATACTTTACAAAATAATTACCTAAAAGCAATTGATGTTTTTACTAAACCATTAATAATGTTTTTAGATAGACTTAAAAATTTACTGCTCACTATTTATGATGCCTTGTGCTGTGCTTCTACTGAAACGAATGTTGTATGAGTAAAGAATCTTCTGCATTTAGATTTGAGATGACTGGTCACAAGTCACTGCTTTGGTTTTACAGTCAGATTAATTTTAAATAGAAATAATTAATGGAAAATACGAGTTTTGCACATATTTAAATAATTTGGTTGAAAATGTTCACCCGTGAACGATTTGAAAAATAAGAATAAAATTGTAAGGAATTTTAGTTGCAGATCTTATTGCTTTACCTTTCACTAACTTACCAAGTACACACATTCTAGGATCACTAAAGGACATGTGTGGGATGCACATACAGATCAGTTTTACAAGATCTGTTACGAAGGTAGTCATGTGCTTTTATTTGCAATGTGAACTGCATACCAAAATTGAAAATATAAAAACAAAACAAAACAAATATACCTATATGGTTAGTGGCAAGACCTCCTGACAACAATTTCTATGCAATATAAATAAGATTGTATGTTTTTTCTTTATATGATTCATAATAGCTTATGACAAACCTACTTCTGTGCTTCTGGGGTTTCTTTATTAAATATATTAATCTTGTTTTTCTTAAAAATGGGCTTAAAGTGACTACTATTTTAAACAGCTAAGGATACTTTAGGGTGTATTTCAGAAGGCAATTCAGGGTCATGGGTATTTTGTTGCCTAGATTATCTGAAGAATCTGGATACACTGCCAATAAAAACGATAATACAGGGACAACACAATACTAAAGAGTTTTGCGGATGCACAAGGGCCAAAGGTCGCTTGATGGGAAAACAAACTCAATTTTTTTGAGGCTCAGCCTACAGTCCATTATGAAAAGGTTTCCTTCTCAATGAAATAATTTTTTAGTGTAAGTGTGTTTTGTATTTGTTTTTCTATGCTGTTAAACTCTTTCTAACTTTTTTTTTTTTTTTTGGCATATATCATGCTGGAACAATTTACAATTACTATACAATAGAACCTAACTGAGAAAAAAAAATCTACTTCAAATCTTTCAGTTTTCAGGTACAAATATTTTTACCTTTATTTAAACAACCATGTTGTCTCTATAAGCATCTATGCAGTATTAAACATACTATGCTTGTGGGAACACATATGTGTGAAAAATAGTACATGTATAAATAAATATTCCCTGGTTGATGACCATCAGTCCAGAGTTTTAAAATGAATGCAAATGGTCCATTTGGCGTGAGTGTCAATTAACAGTTTTAAGGAAAAGAAAGACCATTTAGCTGTATTATAGGCCAAATGTCCAGCTGAGAAAGAAGCTAGCTCCACTGAACGGCAAGGCCCTCTATCAATGTGCATAAACAGATGATGGGGCCTTTGAGAAGTCTTGCTAATTTACTCTGTTTGCCTGGGATTCAGTTTGTCCTTGATTACTGTAGGTATAGGCTTATGCCACATGAGACAGGGATTTGCATTCAAATATCTGACAGTATACAACTTGGACATGGCAATGGTCACTCTGAATTCATAATGCTATTCTTAATGACTACAGTTGCTGTCATTCCATTCCTATAGCTCATGAGATGCTCCAAAATGTTTACACTACAAGATACTTTAGCAGCTACCTTTGAATCACCTTAACTGAAATTATTTCAAGCACATTCATATTTACCTGGAAAAGACCATTTTTATTGAAGAAAGTAAATTGAGCCCTGGATATGACTTCATAGTCATCTTGACTTAAATTCTTCAATAGACTTGATGGCAGAACAACAGAAGCAATGGCATCTGTCTGATCTTTGTCAAAATCTATCTGTTAAATAAGAACAACAAAAGAAAATGTTCAAAAGTTCAACAACAAAAAGCAAGTCATTAATTGACCGCAAATGGGTTCAGATCTTTCTGCAAGGAATTCTAACATTGGACTAGAATCATCAACATTAATATGACCTGTACATGAAAACATGTAACAACAACAAAAAAGGCTTAGGAGGTTCCCCCTTCCTCCAGCAAGACATAAGGCTTCTATAGGAAATTTGAAGATGAAAAAAATGACTCATTCACTGCCATACTGAGGGTTTTCCATAATGCTGAAGCCAATAATTTTGAATAAATTTCAGGCAATTTGAGTTGTACAATCCATGGACGCACCATTTCTCCAGAACATCCAATTTGTGGGGACATGTCATATAAGTACTTGACATTTGACTTCAGCAATCTCCACTACCTTCTAAGAGTTCCTTATATTTTTCCTCTGTGCATAGAACTTCTAGAATTCTAAACTCGCTTTATGCAATGCCTCAATAACATCTTCTGTAAGCAAAGTAGCCACTTGCCCACAAATACTGCACTTGCGTTGATTCCTGCTCATTTTCTTTATTTGCTATGTAACGCATAGCATATATCATTACAGCAAAAGAAAAAATACAACTACCTTTCTCAATCATTCCTGTAAGCTTCCATTCAAAGGTTCTACTCATAATCAATAAGAGTGCAAGATTTCTAGTGTAAAGAATTTAGCTTTTTTTTTTTCTTTTCACAAAAGTGGCACATGGCACTTTTTTCCAAAACAAAAATAAATACTTTGGCATATTGGACCTCCACAGAACATCATGCCATTAACAGGAATTGCTTTTGTGATGGATTCCACAGAATCATAAAACACACAAAGCACAAGTTATATTTAACTTTTCATAAAAGACGCATGAGCCACTCATCTTAAGGCACTTCTAATAAACAGACAAAATCAGAGGGATGAAATGGATCAAATCCTTTTATTTCCACACACATATACTTAAAAAAAATATTAAAATTTATCTCTTATCAACTTTTCTACTTGCTATATTACAGAAGGGAGACTTGAAAATAACAAATAGAGTCACTGCTCTAATATTTTGTGCTATATAGAACAAAAAGGGATACTTTTTTGTCATTACTCAGGTTAATCAATAGAGGCAATGTGTCAATTATGGCACAGTGACATGACATTCAGCAGAAAATAAACAAGTATGCAAACTTGTATTTCATTATCAACTACACAGCAGTTCTACGACTATATGCTCTCATACCACAGTGAATTCAGCATGTATCACCTTATCCATCAAGGAAAGGGAAAAATGCATGTCATATTTGCTATATAGGAAAAGTGTTAAAGAATTTTACAATGAGATGAGGAAACTCACATCCTAACTTCTGTAGGAGTAACTTTTTCAAGCGTTTATTTCATGATCAGTCATACAGCACTAATGCACTCTTAACTAATAGGAAGTTTAAAGTCATAAGCTAATTTATTAAAATTCTAGAATTTAGAATTCTAAAATTCTAAAATTGCATCGACTTACTGTGAGTAACAGGTATCATTGGAAACTAGGAAGGTATGGTTCATAACAGGGCTAAAAGCACTTGAAAAACAGGTTTTCAAAGGATAATTCTGCCACATGAATCAGAAAGTATATATGTGACAAAGACATCCTGTTTGGTATTGTGTGCAAATAGAATGGAAGAGGTTTCTTTATAGAAGTGTGGATACATTACAGGAACAATTTAATAATGTGAATCATCAAAAACTAGCTCAGTCAAAGGTCTGGCAAGAAACATAAAGACAGAGGGGACTAAAATAGAATTTTTCCAAACTGCCATGGATACATTTACTTGAGATCTACTTTAAGAGAGAAAAAAATCCAAAAAAATCTGGAAACATTCTGACAGAGTTTGAAGAGTTTAAGGTTCCCTGATGAGCCTTGGATAGATCATCACATTAGCGGTGAACAGCTTGGACTTTCACAAGGGAATCGCCCTCCAGCAGGGATAGCAAGTGTCTTTCCTGATAGGCATGGAAAATATAAGCTGTGATCACAGCTGTTGCAGACATTTCTGGTGGAGAGGATGCTAAGAATTCTCAATCAGCTGTTGGAAATGTAAAAGCTTCAGAACAAACTTAAGTTCCAATAGGAACATTATAAATAATTTGATGGAGTTTGGATTTTGTGATTCTTCAGACAGTGGTATAGTAAATGATTCCAGGACAAAAAAAAATAAAAAAAAATCCTGGATGTCCTCTATCCACAGATGGTAATTCTTATTATACATGTAGAACATCCCAAATCTAATTTCAGATTTTTTCCTTTCCTCTTTCCATAAATACAAGATGAAATTTGCAGGAGAAACAATCAGCTATCCAGCTTTATTAATATCAGAGTTAAGCAAAAGTAAATTTACAGTCAAAGAATCATAGAATCATTATAGTTGGAAAAGACCTTCAAGATCGTCAAGTTCAACCGTAAGCCCCTCAACATTATACCTCTTAAACTATGTGTCTCATCTACACATTTCTTGAACATCAACAGGGATGGTGACTCCACCACTTCCCTGGGCAGTCTGTTTTGATGCTTGACTCCTCTTTCTGTGTGGAAATTCTTCCTAATATCTACCCTGAACCTCCCCTGGCACAACTTGAGGCCATCTCCTCCTTGTTCCTTGTCTTGCACAGTTTGCCGGGAGGAGGCGTCTTCTGGAGCTGGGCTTCCCCGCACAGCTTGTTTAGCCTGCAGGCCACACAAGGAATTGTTGTCTCCTAGCAGTGGCTTCCCAGGGGAAAGATGCAGGCCACCATAGAAGGACTACTCTTAGGCGTACTGTGGCCTTCTGTTTGCTCTAGCTTTTTCCGAGAGACCCAAGGTTGCAGCGCCTCAAGCCTTGCTATGAGGTAGACGGAAGGCTGGGGTGTAGCTAGGAGTGCTCTTTAGCCTCATGGAATCTGCACAGAAAGGGTCCTGGAGGTTACTGCCTTCTTTAAGGCAAGATATCCCCAATGCTGACACCTTTGGGGCATCATTGAAAATTTCTAATATGGTTGATGTACAGAAATTTTGGCTAAAACTTAACTTCTATGAATATAAATGCAATAAATCCTGATTACATTAAATCTATTCATACCTTTTCAAATCAGCATTTGAGATTTGATCCAAAGTCTATAGAGACTGTGTGTAAAAGGCCTGCAGACTTTTACCTTATTATTCATTCTAATAGACTTAATACTGTTTTTGCTTTCTAAAGTACCTGGTCCTTTATAAAATGATGATCTATTTATTAGGATTCCTGTCTTTCCAATTCAAAGTAGCAGTGATTTTGGTTTCATTAGATGCTTGTACTCTAGTGACCAGCCTTTAGCAGTTATCCATAAGTGTTCCACATGAAAATTCAGATTTGGCTCCTCTGGTCCACTAGCTAGTAGATTTTTATATTTCACCTTTTCCATGTTTCTCCAAGTTTCACTATATTTGAAGGGTAACCTAAATTTAACCTAGATTAAATACCTAGGAGATTGAGATTACATTATTTGTTACATTATTCATAGTTAAATAAGAAGTATTTACATAGAAATACACCTACCTATATATACCTATAAATAAACCTACATATATACCTATATATAC
>VZSV01000150.1:1271785-1334529 GCA_013398735.1 Nothocercus julius | reverse complement strand
TTGTATTATATATATGTGTATATATATATATATATATATATATGCACATCTATAATAAATTTGTTTTTAAAAATCTAGGCACCTCATTGCCACTGATTTCCACAGTAGATGTTTGTCTGCATCTCAGATGCCTAAATGGCTTCTAGGTGTGGCTTTGGGTATACCTTGTCTGTGTTTCTGCGTTTGTGAAAGATCTCCCCGCATTAGTGAAAAATAATTTTGATCCTCAGATGGCATTGTGATAACAAATATCTTAAATACAGCAGCCTATCTCAATCCTGTCATGCTAGAAACCATTCTTCAATTTGACTGATCTGTCTTTATTATGCATTTTGTCTGATTTGCTAAGTCAATCCTATGTGAATGTATTGAACACTATAGGATATCCCAAACAACCCTATGAATCCCTGTGTGAGCAACTGGATCAGCTTTAGATGTCCATTGGCAGTGGGTGTTTAAGCCATACTGAAAACTCAAACATCTATTGTATCTATAGAAATATATATATGTAGATACCTACATTTAGCTGTCTTATAACTCCACTGATGAGTTTCGATTTGAGAGTATCTCAAGGGTTATTTTTTCCTTTCCAAGAGCCAAAACAATGAAAAAAAAAAATAAAGCCAGTTCTGGATTTATAAGCAAAATATTTTTCATCATCAGATGAAAATGGGTTCACCTGGTTTTCCTGCTGCTCAAGTAAATATTAAATTGATCAGTTGTTTGGATGACTGCAGGAAAAAGAGAATAGAATAGTAGGGGTAGTAATGCAACTTTTAAGAGTTTTGATAGTACCCACATGAAATACACTTTGAATACCAGATACTTCATATTCAAACACAATTTTCATTTTATACCTGAAAATCAGATGCATTATTCTGTGGGCTGACACTAAAAGAGGAACCTTCGAATGAAGTTGAGTTTATAGAAGACACTCCAAGTGCGAGGTTTCGTGTTGAAATGCTCATAGATGGTCCAGTAAACTGGATCTTTAGAGCCAAGGCATCAATAGTTTTTAATGCTCTAAAAACAGAAAAAATAAAATCTAAATATTAAGTACAGAAGAAAGAAAATGATGACACTATATATTCTTCATTTCTGAGATAATTTTCTTATTACTGACTGGCATTCACTTGTCACTCAAAAGGAGATTGTTATACTGTAAATGTAGGTACCTCTGCTGAAAATAAAATGTTTTGATTGACAGAAAATGCCTGATCTCATATCAAAGGCTGTGAAATAATCTTTCAATGATACTTAAATCTACTTAAATCTGTTATTTATCAGGAGACTTTCTTACATCAAAATAATTTAACTTTGACATGCATATTAATTTTAGTTTTGATATAACTGAAGAATCTTTTGTTCATCTGATCAAATTCTTTTTGATGGAAATCAAAAAAATTTGCTTTATTGCAATTGTCTGTCTATATATGGAAGCATGTGTCCATTTCTTAACAGGCAGCAAAACAGATTTTTCTCAATAGTGATTCTCAAGGGCAGAAATACTTACTCTGAAGATGATGCAGCCAATACGCTGTCTGAACTTGTTAGAATATTGGAAAAAATTGTCACCACAGTAGAACCCAGAGATTCATCAATTTTTTCATCATTCACAATTTTTTTGAGCTTCTGAACAACATCATTTACTTTGTCTGAAGTTAGCTGCTGCCCTTCACCAGTGAGATTCAAAAGCTGATTGGCAATATCAGCTGCATTTTCTGTAAGTGTACACATAAACAGGAACAAAAAAGAGAAAATACTGTATATTAATCCTAAAGTAATTTTTTTTTTTTTCTTACTCAAGTTACAGTATATTCCATAGTACTTGTAAGGAATATTAGGGTTTTTTTTTTTTTTTTTAATCAAATATATAATTTTATGAAGTATACAGTACCTGTTGAATCTTATATGGTGGTTGTGTAATTATTGAAATGCTTTTGAAATAAAAAGTATATTTTCTCTCTTTTTTCTCCTTATCCTCTTCTCCACTTTTTATTGCAAAAAAAAACCAGCTTCTCTTTCATTCTTGAAGTGAAAAAGAATGGGTCCCTAAATCACAATTACTGATTAAAATATTCACTCTTTACATATAAGCTCTGGGCAGAAATTCTGATTCCACTGTGAATGATTTCTGTACCTTGAGAGAACTATACTCCTGTTCGGAGGATTGGCAATTGCAACACAGGAGCAAATTTCATTTTCCTGATATTGTTTGATATTGTTTTCATTGACAAAATATTAATGTAAATTATATATAAACTACGTTTGGTGTCTCCTGGATGGAAAAAATAATGAAAATACTAGCATCATACAGTCTTAAAATATTTGAGATGTTACTGGCTATTCACAAATCAGATTCTGAAAGACCACTGGCTTTCTTTAGTTTGAAACCGGTTGAGTTCTTTAATGTTGTGTTTTGTAATGTAGTGTTTGCAACTTTTAAGAAACTATGTTCATTCTTCACCAAAAGATGTTTTCAAGCATCCTGACTGTTAGTATTCAATACAATTTATCAAGTTAGATAGCCAGGTTACCTATAAGCCCTGTATAATCAACAAAGAAAGAAAATAAAAGGCTTCTCTAGAAAGCTGTCCAGAGCAGGAACATACTGTAGGTGCTCTGAATTACTCAGTTTCTCCACTGAATACAGAAAGATGTGGGAGACTCCAGCACTGCAGAAGTAGCCAAAAAAATGATGTCTATTTATTTTATTATTCCTTTATGGTCAGAATGAGTTCAAGAGGAATTTTTTAAACTGAGAAAAAAACATAAGAGACTGAGCATAAGCCTAGGGAAGACTGGAAAACTTTCCACTAGCATCAGTGGGCACTAGAAACAGTTAAAAATCCAGCTTGCATCAAATGGATGCAAGCTTTCACCTGCTACTATTCTTGCTTAAATTAGATGAAAAGTTTGATTGATTTCATTAACTCATATCCAAAGAGATTCATGGAAGTGCTGGATTCAATTTGGTGTACTTCCCCAGAGTTTAAATACTTCCTTTGTCCCGATTTCTAAAAAGGATTTTAAGCAACTTAGCACAAGTTAAGGAGAGGAAGATACTCTTCCTTAGTGTAATTTCCTTCCTTAATTATCAACTGAAGTCTACATGACTATTACTTTAGCCAAAGATGTATATCAATGTACCCACCTGTGCAATTTCTCAGATCGGGTTGGCCCCAATATGATGTATAATTCTGCAGACCCAAATAGCTACAAAGAAAAAAATGCCAAAATACACATGAACCGTAATAGCAAAATAATATAAATGTCCCATAATTCTTCTGCATATCATGTTTATATGCTGTTCTCTATTTACAATTTACCATTTACAATATGACCCCAACTAAAACAGTGTGTGCTGGAAAGTGGAAATATGTGATCAATTCAGTGACAGTGGTGAAATCCCAGTGTTTCTGATGAATTGTCAGCTGTAATAATTTCATCAGTTGCATCAGTGGAAATTCTGGCCTCGTGTTTCAAGAAAGACCCAAGTTTTTATATAAAATCCTATTACACCCCTAGTGCGGCCTCCTTCTAAAATTTCTCTTTGATATAAAGGGCTTTGATCAAGTCCATAAGAAACAGCAGTAGCTCTTAGAACATGTACCGGAGGTATGTGGAGATAAAAATTTACGTTACATGTGAAAACCTCATCAGTCCACCATCAGATCCAGATCCAAGGTAGACAGTAAAAGTTTGTGAGGTGACACAGAGGTAGGCAGGAAAAGTAATTTTTTTTTCAAAACTATTTCTCTAAAGCCTGACAAAAACAAAATATCTAGATATGGCTCCAATACTAGACATACTTTTTCCCTTTCTTTAAGGATAATCATGCTGATCACAGAGGCAAAGGCAGGATGAAGAATGGTTTCCACTTCACTAAGAGAAGGCTCAGGGGAGACCTTATGGCTCTATACAACCACCTGCAAGGAAGTTGTAGTGAGGTGAGAGTTTATCTCTTCTCCAGAATAACTATCGATGGGAAAAGAGAAAATGGCCTCAGGTTGTGCCAGGGGACGTTTCGTTAGATATTAGGAAAAAATTCTGCATGTAAAGAGTGGTTGAAGCATTGGAACAGGCTGCCCAAGGAAGTGGTGGAGCCACCATCCCTGGCTGTGTTCAAGAAATGTGCAGACAAGGCACTTAGGGACATGGTTTAACAGGTATGGTTTTGTGGGGCTTAGGGTTGGCCTCAAAGATCCCAAAGGTCTTTTCCCACACCATAATGATTCTATGAAGTTCTGCTCCAGTGATGACCATTGGACCTTTACTGTGACAGCACACTAACAAGCAACCTTTAACTTTGGGAAGCACAGGAATAGCAGAGTCCATTAGCAGAGCCTTTGCCTCAGACAAAACATGTCACACCTGTGCTCTCTATTGCCTAAGCTGTTGGAGGCGGAGGCAAGGAAAGCATGATAATTTTTGATGAGAAGTACTGCATATGGACAATCAATGGCATTGTGTAAACCACAAATGAGTAATAAAGATAAGCACTGCTGGGGCAAGGGAGGTCAGGAGCGTTAATTTGTAATGATTCTGAGGTTCTGAGATAAAAAGAATGTGACCCCTGCACTATGTACTTTACAACAAAAGTTGGTCCATCAGAATGTAACAGTTCTTGTACAAGATTAACAGGCTGAGGAAGTGAGCTAGTTAAATATAATGGTGGTTGTCTTCCTGTTTGGCACAGAACCTTAAAGCTGATTCATATCCATGTTGCCATTTTATTTGAAGAAAGCAAAAGAGCTGGCCTTCTCTGAACATGTTCCAGATGCAATGTGGGTGGATATGACTACTATATTACAATTAATTGCGATTAATTTAAATACTGAACAGATTAATTAGTATTGCATCTTAGTCATGTTCAAGGTACTCAAAGGAGATCAAAGCCTTACTGCTTTAATAATGTATCACAGGAAGTAATAATATTCCCTTTTTACAAATGGGAATTAGAGATAGTGTGCTTAAAACATTTTTGATGTTCATAAAGGAAGACCATACTAGGGAAAATTTACCCCAAACCTTAAAACCACATAATTTTAAGCATAAGGTTATCCCTGCCTTCAGTTATGACTGAGCATTGCCAAAATACTTGTTTTACAAGATTTCTTTGACTTTTTTTTAACTACATTAGTGGTTATGGATTAAAAAAATGCACATCTCATCTTCACAGAATTGAGAATTTTGTGTACAAGTCCAAATAAAATCTGGCCGATTCTTGTGCCAGTTATTATCCTGTAGTAGCAGCAGCTTTGGTTTTGAAATTACAGAAACATCATGCTTTGAAGAGAGCAGATTTGTTCTGTGAGAAGGTGCTTTTTTTATAGTCATTTACTTACTGAGGGCCTCAATAAAGGGGGCCCTAAAGGATTGGCAAGAGCTTTTTTTAATTACTAATAAATTAACTACTTTCATTGTACACACATAATCTTTCGTGCTTTTTGTTTATGGTCTTGAATCACAGTTCAAAAAGCATCTTCCTTAAATATAATGCCAATGATATGCAATTAAACTTAAATGAGGATGAAGTTTAACTATATAACCAGAAAGCTGCATTAAAGTCACTGGGCAGCTTTTGGCTTCCTGGGGCTTTGAACACTTACCAAGTTCTTGATGCAATCTGAACTGAACTCCCATGGCAAAATGTGAAGTTGGTCACAGTGGGTCTAGTATCAGGCCAAAAGTAGTTTGGAGGGTTTTCTTCAGCTAAACATTTTTCTGCAAATAAATAGCAATATATCACAGTTAACTTTAAATGTCTTGATTAGCCTATCCTTAGAGTTCCTCAGCCCTGTAACACACCATTCTCTTCAAATTAAATGCTTGGATGTTACCTGTAGGGCTGTGTGGTAAAAGAGAGGTGCACAAATTGGGGCAAAATACACTGCTGCTGCTCAGGGAAAAGGGCTGAATGTCCACATTGCAGTCAGCTGCAGGACCAACCTCCTCCCTCCAGGAAGGGCAATCTCAGATTGAGAGGCTCGAATGGAAAAGCATGGAAAAGCATGGGGGACTTTTGACAGCTTAAACGAGACTGATAAAGAGCAGCAGTTGAAAGCACCCCAAACAAACGGGGTTGAGGAGTGGGCGAGGTACCTTGCAAGTCCAAAATGTCTCATGACAGTTCTGGTGGTATGTCATGCTTCTTTATCCTCAAATCTGTCCCTAGAGACCTGTCCCAACATCTTTGAACCACAGTGCACAACACTGACTGAAGCAACCTGCACAATCATATTTCTTTAAAAGAGATATCCTGAGGATGGTTCTGCGAGGTCAATGGAGCAGTAGGGCTTAAATAAAATTTTAAGTCTGGATTAGCCACCCTGTTTGGGAATCCATTCTTTTACACACAAGATGCTTATTTTAGGACAAATAAACAAAATCTATAGCATAACAAAGCCGAAAATAGCTTACCCACTGGATCAACATCCACAGTCTCAAGCCTAAATCCATCTGCTATGGTCCCATTATTACTTATGAGCTTCTGGCGGATGTCTTGCTCTTCTAAATTGATGTTGTTAGTAGAATTATAAACCAGTAGAGCCAAAACCTCAAAACTGCAAGGAAATTTATCCAAGTGTTTGAGTCAGAATAGCAGAGCCCAAATACGTGGAAATAAAAACATCTGACAGACCCTGCTTTTCCCAGGGTGGAATAGTGTCACCAAGACTGTGTTGTTCCTTACCTGTAAATTATTGTTCTTGTATATCTAGGACACCAACAGGAAAGTACTTTTGGGAAATTTCATCCTCCAATTATCATTACAGAGATAGCTCACCAAAAGAGCTAAGAAATATTTTCAAAAGATTTAGTTTTATATTAAAAAAAAAAAAAAAAAAGTGCCTCTGTAGTGTGTAATGCCAAAATTTGGTTTCTAATGGCTTAGAAACTTAAAAAAGCATATTCATCCCACTTCACAAAACTTGTTGGGATGGGAAACGTTTGCCTTCAGAGGGTCTATCTCTCCACTTATTACAGAGAAAGCCTGTAAGATTCTCTAAAATAAGATACCTAACATTTAGATGTTTAAAGTTTGATGAAGTGTAAACTGCTCTGACACACTTCTGAAAGTTTTAATCCTAATTAGGAAAATCTGGCCGCTTGAATGACTAATACAAATTTGAGCAGTAATAGCTGTTTTGTGCTATAGTTTGTTGCTACTTTCTTGGGCATAAGAGTAGCACAAAGTGCCCAAGTTTCTTTCCTGTGAGAGGAATAAAACAGTCCTCACCCTTCTTCTAAAGCATAGCTTTTCTGGAAGGGAAATAATGAACAGAAAAGCAGTTCTAGCAGGACAGAGGAAAGAAGCCCAGAGAGAAAGGCTCAAAAAATTTCCTCCTGAGACACAGAAAACACATGCTGGAGAAGAGAATATGTCGGTCCCAAGAGCATTGCTTGGCTCTTGTGGGTAGGAGGTGACGCCACTAAAGCATGGAACATTGGATCCCCATGGAAGCCAAAATGTGGAAAAAAGAAAAAAGCAAGAATACTTTCAGCTGCCTTCATCTTAGCATTGCCCTTGGCTACCAAGCAGTCTAAAGACAGTCCTTCCTGGTCCATGAGCAGTTCTGGCAGCCTGCACAGTGGTGGCACTGCCAGCATACATAGGGTGAGGGAATACTCTGAACAAAGCAGCTTTCACCAGGACTTTCCAATGGGAGGGAGCAGGAGTGAGCTAAAGGGTCTTGCTGCCTATCTAAAGAAGAAGTGCAGAAGAAAAAGTCTGTAGGGGTACTGTATTAGAGAGGGCTGGTAGGTTTTTGAGGTACCTCTTCTTAGTTAGACCTTAGATAAAGGTACCTCTTTTTTGGAGATTTCGGATATCTCCAAAAATCTTCCAGATGGCCATCTCCATGATGACAGATCAGAACTAGACTTTTTGGAGGTGCTTAGTCTGGCACAGACTAAAACTACAGCTTATTGTATAGATGTTGCTGTCAGATTCCAGCTTATTGTACAGATGTTGCTGCCAGATTTAACCCTCTTGATGTTGGACATCATTTTGAAAGTGAGTATCTCAAACCAATATTTCTGAAGTGTTTTCATAAATGAAATGTCATTAAAACAGAAAACAATATTAGAAAATAACCTCTCAGTCTATAAAAAGCACACACAAATCTAAGAATGCAAAGTAAATATTCCACATATCTGTTGCAGATGCGGTTATAAAGAAATGTATGGAGTTACTTCTGTGTTTTTTTTTTTTTTTTTAACATCAGTACCTTTTCCTTTTTCCTTCCAGTATCTCCTGTTTTTTTGTTTGTTTGTTTGTTTTGTTTTGTTTTAAACTTATTGCTGAAAAAGATAAAAATGTGGCTACAAGTTACCTGCTGGCTTGGCTTGTTTCTTTTTCCAATGGATCTATTTCAGCAGACAAATTCCTAACACTGCTGGCAAAATCATGCTTGCTCTGCTCTCCGATACACTAACTTTCTCCTAACATTCTTTTGGTCTCCATGGAATGTTTAATAACCTCAGTAGGGTGGATGTACATTAACAGGCTTTTGGTGTATGCTTCAGATATATTACGAGGCAAAAGTTTATTATGGCACTTATTTTTAGCAGAAGCATGAAAATTGCCTATGAGATTGCCAATTCCTTCAGCCCTCCAATTCTTCAGACCAAGAGTCTCCTGGCATTTAACCATCTTTCCTAAAAGATTCTGGCTTCATTCATCTATTCCGTTTACTTTAGAAGAGGAAAACTTAATATATTGCTGCCACTCCCTAACTCAGCACTTTGGCCGCAAAGCAGAAGTCATAAGAGAACGGTTGCTGAACACTACTATGCTGCTTATTGAAGTATTTCCAACTAATCAAAATGATATTTAGTGCCTATAACTATGCAGAGCGAAAACAGCAACAGACAGGAGGGAATAATGGTAGATGAGGTAAAACTGGTTGCAGTTATCTCGAACCACTATAGGGAAAAGTTTTCTGAGAAACTCTTGGAGCACATATAATGCATGTTGAATGAATGTAAGAACCTCTTGCATATTATGATGAAAACTGCAATTGGTATAAGCTTATCAGAATGGTTCACGCTAGCTTCCTGCAGTAAACAATAAATACCTCTTAACTTGACAGTTGACGCAATATGAAGCTGAGTGTTTCCTTCCATCTTTGTCACACTCATCTCCCAGAAAGAAAACAACTCAACGATGAAACATGAAATTCTCAATTTGTGAAACAGGAGGCCTACACTCACATAAATGGCATTATTGACCTGCAGTGTTGGTGTCACAGGATTCACTACACCCAACCTTACATCTTTTATAGTACACTGTACAAAAGCAGATGATTTTTTGCAGGAATAATAAATGAAAGCTAATGGCAGATGATACCATCTACAGTTACTTACTACTGTTATTGCCATGAATATAAGAAAACAGACTTGGTTAGGTATAAAAAATGAAGGCATGTATTCATTCCTCTCTTCTCTATGACAGAAATAGGGAGAGCTGACGCAAATAAGAAAGAAGGGGAAGATCACTGTCCGTCTCACTTTGTCCTATCCAGCTGAGCTAAGAGGGTTCAGAGAGTGCAGTTTAGCAAAGCTGCATCCTAATCAGAGGCATAAAAGAAGGTGGGGGCGTCTCGGCTGCCTTACTCTATCACAAAGCCGACATTCTGCTCGGTAGGGTGACTCAGGAGCTATTCTAGGACAATGTGCCTACACATGGGCTGTGGTCTAACAGCTACACTAGCTACACTACGCGAGGATCCTGAAGCAAGGACTAAACGAGCTATACAAAGCGTGCAGTACAAACTCAAAGATATCTGGTTGAAAACTGTTAGTACATATTTCTCCTCTCATTTTAATTGTTCTAGACAAGTTAAACCCACAGTCATCAAGAAGTCATTATTAATTTGCTTCTTTGTTGATGTTGATTGATTAAAAGTATGAAGAGAAAAAAGAAAAATGAGCCCCTAAGTGCTCAATGAATTGAAGTTTCAGCTGAAAGACACATACTTTAAAAACTTTATTTTACAGGTCAGTGCTAAATTATTTAAAAATCTTGCTACTAAGTTGGCTTTAAAGATAAGTAGTGGTTGGGGTATATGCTTCAAGGTTGGCAGCACAGTCAGGCACACGTACTCAATTACTTGTAAACACTGCTAAAATCTGCACTTTAACAGGACTGCCAAAAAAAATCTGCCCATAATGTAAGTTGTAATGATGTAAGATGTATGCCAAACAATAGACAAAATACTAGGAAATATGCAGAATGAAAGAGAAAGAAATGCAAAAAGTCTGCTGATAAAATCAAATAAGTACTTAGATCTGAAATGAAATCCACAAAATGAATTACCTAGGAATAATATCCTTATTTTTTTCACCCTATCTCAAAAATTACAGCAGAAATATTGGGAAGTTAGAGGCATTCCACAAAAATTTCAGAGTTGTGGGGAAATTTTTTTTTGAGGTGACTTAGACCATGATAACATTAAAATGTTCAGAATAGAGAGTAGAAAAATACAACAGATATATTCAAAGAAATGCAAAGTATGCAGAGATTCTTCTCGCAGAAGATAATATTATAAAAAGAATACATATAATGTGAGACTTCAGGACTTAAACTAAAAGTTGCAGTAATTTTCTGCACAATCCAGAATAAGCGCAGCCTAAGCCGCCCTCCTCTCAAGTTAATGTTCACTGTATCAGAACACAGCTGCAAAGTAGGATGATTATTTCTCTGTTCCTGTGTTTGTTTCTCTAGGCCTTGATCCTGCTGGTAAAGGAATACAGCTAGCTGCTGCTTTTCAGCAGAAAACATTTATTAAAATGCAACAATCTGGTATGAACACATTGATATTCTTTATGAGGAATTAGAAAGAGAAGGTAGAAAGTGAAAAGAAAAAGCACTGGAATACCTAATGCTTCAGAAGCTGTTCTTATGTGAAATGGCTTTTGTTTACACTGGAACTATGTTACAAAACTACAAAGAAAGTCCTCTTTCTCCCTGAAAAAGAGTAATTCATTACTTTGGTAAAAATGGCAACATCAGGCCTCTATCAAATCCAATTAAAGTCAGTGAAAAGATTCAAAAGAAGTCAGTGGAGGCTGGATCAAGACTAGATTTGTCAGCAGAAGAATCATTCCCAATGAATTCTTGAACTCTGAATATCATGATGTAGTATTTCTTTACAGGTCGTGGGTAGAAGGTGCCAGCAGGGCCCTATGTATTTCTCTTCATTTACCAAAGAATAAACATAGGTACTACACATAACACATACAGGATGGCATTTCAAAGTATTCCTCAGCACTGGTTAGAGCTGTCCTTTACTGTGTTCAACAATAATTATGTGAGTCAGAGGGAGTAGAGGGGCACCAGTTTCAAACCTTGCCAGTAGAAACCAAGAAATACATCACAGCTGTTCGCTAATAATAATTATTGCATAATGATAAAATTATATTGCCCATTATATTTTACTCAGTTTAGTACCTAAGGATACTATAAAAGCAAAATTACACTGCTCTGATGTTGCTAATTCATGTCTAAAACCATTACACAATCTAATTAGCTGAAGTTTTATCCAAGTGCATTAAACTTTCCATTAAGCAACATGCACCCCAAAAATACAGCATGCAGGAGTCTGTATGTGCTTTACTAAAATTGATGGCAAAACTTCCACAGACTTCAAAAAAGCAGGACTCAGCATAGGCATCTCTGCTTTCCTGTTTTTCTTTTCTCTTCTTTTCTTTTTCTTTTTTTCTTTTTCCCTAAGAGAAGATATTTCTGTTTAAACTTAGTGGTCTTAAGAGATTGCTAACACTCTGTTTTTTTAATTTGGATGAGTTATTTAACAATAGCAACATTAATGTTTTTCCCATACTATAAGCAATTAAACACAGGACACAGGCCAAAAGAGTAACAATCAGGTAATTGAAGTTGCAGCAAGCATAACCGCATTTGGCTGCTAGGTGGAAAAGGTTATAAATGAAACTGGGGCTTCGGTTCTCAAAACTGTTTGCAAAGTTAAAAAAATAAATAAATAAAAATAAAGGAGGGGAGAGGAGGGGAAAGCAGAGGCACTGAATTGCTTAGTAAAAGACAATTCCCTTTCTGAGGCAGCACAACATTAGCCATCTGACACCACCAGGGAGGTCCATCTAAGAAAAGCAGCTGGAGCAGTCACAGAATGCTGTGACAATCCTATAGTAGCATTAAAGGTAGGAAATTAACGAAAGAAACAGAGACATTTATAACTTATCCACAAAAACTGGCTCTAGCTCCAAAGCTCTGTGCAAAATAATAGGGGAAAAAAACAATTATGTTCACAGCCCATTCAGAGTTCCTTCCTATTTTATTTTGAACAGCTGCCCTCTGATTAGAAGATAGATATAGTATGTCTGAAAGACAAAATTAAACACAGACACACACTAAAAAATAGCTGTGACAAAATTCTGTCTATTAAAATAATTAACATAGTTAATCTACCATGGTACTACCTTGTTGCACAGCTGTCATCCAGGCATCACCACAGCATTCAAGGTGCTGATAATAATATATGCTTTTGGACTTGGCACTGCGTGTCTCTCACCACCATGCACAATTAACATGTAATAAGCGCTCTATACTTCGGACTGCTGCACCTCACAGAACTCAGCAAATGAAAGAATTAACAATTCACTTCCGTAATTTTGCTTTGTTTTGCTCTTCTCCAGAATGCAATGCAGTTTAAAATATTTTTTTGGAAAGCACCTATTTTTACCAAGCCAAAAAAAAATCAGCTTCCTACCTCCCACTTCCAGATCCAATTTCTTCTCTGAATCACTCTCTCTCTCTCTATGGGTTCTTCCTCTGGCTTTTGCAAGAAAACCGGGCGGAGTACCCAGTAACAGAAACTTCTTGATTAGATAACGGTATAGCAAAGAAGAGTTGAAGTAAAGCAAAATGGATTGAAAAGGTTGGAAAAAAAGACTTTTGGTTGAAAAGACTTTCTTAAAAAAAAAAAAAAAAAAAAAAAAAGCCATATGAAATATTAATCCAAAAGGTAAGAAAAAGCAGATCTGAATGATAAGAATTTTAATTAATGCAAAGAGAGGAGAAACATGTCAGAAAGCAATTTAAAGTATTATGATAGTGTCTTAGAAATAGAACTCTGATCCAGTGCAAAATTCAGAGAAGGTAAGAGATAAGGTTTAATGAGTAAAATTAAGTATGATCACTTATGTAGAAGATAAAGTTAAGGCTGTGACGCTTGTGGGTTAGGTTTGAAGCTTTTCTTGTGGGGTCAAACTCAGTTTTGGTGAACATGAAGGAAAGTACAATAAAAAAAGTACTTCAAAACTAAGGGAAATAGAATGTCTAAAACCCTGAGAGAAGCTTTATTCTTGACTATCCCTAATAGAGATCTTTGGGAAAATATTCATATAAATAATTTATAGACATGCACTAGAACTCATTTCAAGACTGGTATTTCAGTTTTTCCTTAGACCTTCCTTGGTCTATATAAAAAAAAATTATATAAAAGAACATGCAATTACATTGCCTTTAAAAAGTGCAAAGTAAATAGGAATGGGCTTACTTCCACATACCAGTGATCCATTATTAGAAGTAAATTAGTGCTAGATTCACTGTATAGCAACTATGCCTTATCACAGAAAACATAGTAAACTTCACGGACTAAGAGGAAATGAAATAAAAAGAAAAAGGGACAGGACAATATCAGAACTGCATATGTGCTTACACCTGGAAGAATGTATTTCTGAGAAAGGGACCGACTCCGCAGGCAAATCTTTCAACTCCCCCAAGGCTCACTGCCATAAAACTGAGGTCATAGCATTTAAGCAGTAGGTAATTAGCATGCTGCTATTTTTTCTTTCCAGCACTGCTGGAAAGAGGCTATTCACATGATGAAAGTTAAGCCTGTGCTCAAGTGCTTTGCTGCCACAGAACTTAACAGTGTCAGGGAATTGACAGACTTTGTATATTTTAACGAGCTAGAATAATTTCTCTTCCTTCATCTGCCTTTTTCTTATAGATCAAGAAGAACAAAGTCAGCAGGCAGGATGACAGGAAGGTGAAATCAGCTGTGTAGTTTGAGGGAGAACAGCTGCTGGCAAGCTGGGCAGCTAGTCTGGGAAAGATGCAGCAATAAGGATAGGAAAGGTTTTACATTCCCTAGCAGGCTTGTGTTGCTACAAAGGCCTGAGACATGGTCTGCCCTTAAAAAGGTTCTTCTGGCTTAACCATGTCATTTGGAAGTGTGAAAAGAAAAAAAAGCATACCCACATCACTGCACTGGCAAAATCCCTACTGTGAACGTAGCTCAAGCAGCAAAATAGCCCATTCAGAGGCTGAGTTTAAGCTGTAAGAGTTACATGTTTTTGTGAACAAAAGCTGTCTTTCTACTGCAGGGATGCAGGAAACAGATCGGACCTTTTACAAATCTTTGCATGCATATGTAAACTCCCTAGAAACTAAACTGGAATCACTTTCAAAGGTAAACTGGGAATACTGGGCATACTGCACTTAAAAATCTCAACTGTTTTCACAGCATTTATCAACAGTTAGCAGGTAAGTTCTCGCCTACAATATCTTTGCCTACACTGCAAAGAAATGTATCCTATATCCAGTTGTTCTCCCTCCTCTCCTTAGTTTGGTTCTAAGATTCACTCTCTCCCTACTTATTCCTCTGAAATCGGGCTGCTTCTTTCAAAGAAATCCCCTGAGGCCCGGCTTTTAGGGGATGTGACACATCTAACTTTCTTTAGTTGCCTTTGAGGCTGTCCCAACTCTAATGCCTCTGAGCCCAGCAGAAGTCAGGAAATGAGGGCATATGGTAAATAGTTTAACTCACACTAGCTTGGCTTTCAATCACAGCATGGTTCTTCTTTTTTTTTTTTATTAATCTAATAAGATGTCAGTTAACTCACAAGGCTCTGGTTCAAGAGAATATGGAGAGCGACAGTGGATAGATATCAGAGTACCAGTGCTTATGCTAAAGAAACATACCAGACCGCATACATACACACGACATGTCCATTAATTTTGCAGCAGACGATCTGCTAAAGTTTAAAGACTTTCAGTTGATTTAGACTAAAGGGAACATAAAAACCAGTAGGAAGCTTCTGATCCCATCCAGAGCTGTACATTCCCCAGCAGTCATATACTTAAGACTGGCAAGATATGCTTTATAATATGCAATAAAGCCATATCCACTTGTAATAGCAGGTATTACCTCTATCAGTAAAAATTCTTTAAAGTCATTACCTTTTACTATCAATGCTTCGTTTATCTCTTATTCCATCTTTTATGGGGCCAGGTTGGATGCTATAAAGGTAAGAAGTAAATAATAAGTTGGGTGGGGTAATTTGCAAAAGGAATGTAGCTTAAGCATCTTCCTCCTTCATTTACCTGATATTGACCACATACACAGTGTAATTCCAATCCTGGAAAGTATGGTTTAGCTGAAAAACAGGAAGACATTGATCATAAGGATGATATAATGTTAACAGGGGATTTCTGACATCTAAGAGAGAGTTAGAATTTGATTTTGCTTCCTCTTGAGAAATTCCCCTTCATTTTTTCAAAACAAAGAGAACTCCCTCCCATATGAAAGCAGTTACTATGTTATTACATGTACAACTGCTGGTGAAGACTGCTTTTTTTCACAGAAGGAAAGATATCTTTCTAAGGTAATGCCAGAGTGAAAGGGTGGGTGAACAGGATCTGAACTCTTTCTTCTCTCCCTCTGCCCGGAGTCTTAAATTCTTAGAAAAACTTGGATTAGAAAAGATTTAGTGACAAAAGTACAAGATCATTTTTCACTAAAAAGTCTATGATCCTATGATGATTTCTATTTTAGATATGTATTTTATTCATCTCTGAGTAGGCACTGAGTGCTTAATTTTCCTCTTTGGAGACCATGGGATTATTACACTGAAAATAGGGTTACAAGAGCAAGCTGTTAATATCTGCAAAGATGATGTACATGTTTCTAAGCTGACTCTCACCATCTACAAAATTCAGGTAAAATGGGAATTGAGATATTAATTACTCATTTGGCAGAGTAGACTAGACAAAGTCAGCCAGTATGTCTACCTACACATTACAATAAAGGATTCTCTCCAATGGCAGCAACTATGGCTCCAAATAGCAAGGCAGAGTACTAACACTAGGAGAGTGAGCATGCAGAACAGATGTAGCAGGTATTCTTAAAAGAGGCCTGAATTTTGAGATAATGCCAGTTCTGCTGAGATACTCTGGCTTTTGATGTGCCAGTAAATTTTGTAAACTATTCCTTTGCCTCATTTATGATGTAAAATTTGATGCAAATGTGCTGATGTCAGCATTCCAGGTACTTCTTTATGTCTTTGCCTTATAAATGAGATCAGGGATAATAGAATATCTGTATGTTGCTGCAGTTATCACCTCAGAATACTGTCTTATCAAAACGAAATGAAGGTAAAATGAAAAACTACAGGAAATTTACTATCAATTAAAAAGTCAGTGAAATAATAATCTTAATTTCCTCACAATCTAGCATTCCTAGCACGAAATAATGGATGGTCAAAGTGACTAGAATTTAAATATCCTGGGTGAAATTCTAAAAAGGTTCATAAACTATTTGCTGTTCTGCCTACTTTTCTACTTTCGTAAATGTAACGTGATGACTCCATATTTTTATGATAATTTCATATTTATGTTAGCTTTAAAGTAGAAAATTGCTTTAAAATAACAAATGATGATAATTTGGTGAAGGGTAAAGGGGCAGGGGCTGAAGACTTTGGTATTTTATGATCTTCACCTCTTCATGTTGCAAATCTGTTTTTGCAGTCCATCCACTCTTGCATACTCAGCCAG
Source organism: Nothocercus julius (assembly GCA_013398735.1). Taxonomy (NCBI): domain Eukaryota; kingdom Metazoa; phylum Chordata; class Aves; order Tinamiformes; family Tinamidae; genus Nothocercus; species Nothocercus julius. The sequence continues at coordinate 1,317,707 of VZSV01000150.1, read as the reverse complement.
TGCCACGTGACACCTCTCTAGACCCTTTGGCTCAAGCATCTAAGTATTTTGCCTTGGTACCACTTGCTAACAAGACAACCTTAGCAAGTGTGGATGCCTGCACTTCTGGTTTATAGATCACTGGAGACACTTTCCCTTCCTTGACTTCTGCAAGATGAAAGCCTCCAAGTTTATTAAAAAAAGAACAAACAATAAATGCAATAACTTTATTACAATTTCATATAAGTAGTTGATATAAGGATTACATATAGAATGTGTGAGTGCAAATATATGACCTGTATAATTAGACAGGTAAAACTTTTCAAGATAGAGCATTAAATAATTCTCCATCTAGGAGATTCAGGAAGAAGCCTTATGTCTGCTAAAATGTTTTGAAAAAGCATAACTAACTTATGGCAAAGGACTCACGAAATAAAAATTATTAGGGAATTGGAATTGGAAAGGTGTTCTGCCTCAACACTGACTGCTTATTATCTCTGCTATCATAATATAAATTCAAAATCGCATCAATACTTGAAGAGAAAATTCCACTCTGTATAATGACCAAGGAACTTCAGACATTTGCCTCTTTCAGTGGGTGATTTTGATTTCTACACAGCTTCCACTTCCTCAGCTAATATCAGTAATTTTTTAAGGAGATTGCTGGTACAGTGGAAGCATTTCAAAATTTTATCCACAGTGTCTAAAAGCCCAAACTAGACTTGAATTAGGTACTACAAAAACACATAATACAAAGAAACGCTTGACTTCCTAGAACATATATTAAAACTAAGAGTTCATTTGGATTTTTCTCTCTCTCTTTTCTTTTTTCTTTAATTTTCAGACTGATAACATCAATGGGGCATATTTCTATAGGCATTCATACAGAAATCTTTACTTACCCATCTTGCAACTGCATCATGTACTTTTGATGCTGAGCTGGGGTTTAAAGTATACACAGTTATAGATATCCTGTAGAACAGTCCACCTGTCCATCAAAACAACATTAAAATGTTAGAAAATTTGAGCAAACTTACCAATTTGATAATGTGAGAATTTAGTTTCGTAATGAATACAAACACTGGACCGAACCCTAGAGACAGGGACAACTCAAACTCTTGTTATTATATGAGTTTGGAGTGCACAAGCACTGCAGGCTTAGCTTATTCTCGCAATCAGACAAGAATTCCCTCCCGCTCCACTTTTTTTTCACAGACACTTGAAATTCGACATAGAAATTCACAAATAGCATGTATAAATACTATTTTGCATATGCCTTTTATACAGTGTGTTAAGCAAGGTCTTAAAAATATGAATTTTAAAAAAGAACTATAATTACTGAACTCTGCAACAGAGATAAATTCTGCTTTCAGTCATATTATTATTATTATCCAGAAAAGACCATTGCAGATTCCTTGGAAATTTTTCAAAACTGAAAACTTTGTGACAGCAAATACGGCTTATCAGTTCAAAGTTACAAGATACCTGAGGACAGAATCAGAAGGGAGTGGGGCTATCCAATTATTGTTTTGGCAGAACAATCTTTTTTTCTCAGTTCTGGTGATGGCCGGGCAGTAGAAAAACAGTATGTTAATTTTACAAAACTGGCAGCTGAACAAACCATCTTTCAATCACAGAATGTGTAACACTTGGCTTAGATGAGTTTTATAGTCAATAAAATTGTTTTGAAATGGGACCAGGTAAATACAACCTCTCTTGAAGCTACATAGCGTTTTTGTCACTTATGAGATTTCACATGAAACAAGTAAAATCAAGTTACATCATAGCTGGGTTTTATGTTAAAAATGTCTCTTTTCATAAGGTTTTTTTTTTGTTTCTTTTTTAATTCAGCTATACAAAATTCTACTTGCTCTTGTGGGATAACGTGTCCCTGGACATAAGGGAGGTTTAAAAGCTTCTGTATCAATTTAGTTCAAAGTATGTCCATGTATGGCATTGTTTGGCTGGGGCCTGTTAGCAAATGAGGCTGTGGATCTTGATCACAGATACTTGTATTTATACGATCTTTTGTAAATACTGTAGATGCACTTCTTGGGACAGAATACCAAGAACCAAAGTACCATGTTCCTGGGACATGAAGAAAATTACATGGAAAACTCTTTCTGTCCCCTGATTAGAATGGAAGTACTCTATCTTTCCAAGTGTAAATCAAGAGAGACCTTTCATTGTAGCTTTATACAGGTGAACTAATTTCATGATTTTACAACTTCATAGATACTAGATCTTTTTAAAAGATTTGAAAAATAAAATAATCTAACAAAAATTTGGAATCTCAGTATTATCCACTTTAATTGTGAATATTTGTTATTATACTGCTTATGAGCTGGTTTGATTACTGTTCTTTCTCTTTGGAAATTTGATCATATTCTTACTGAAATTGGTATGAAAACCCATTTGGAATAAAATAGAGAAGATCATTTTCTTGAAGGAAGATGGTTTATCAGTTACCTTTTTTGTTACATATAATTGCTTGATTTTTAATTAATTGCCTATTTTTCCTCCCTTAAATCAGTAAATACACAAATTTGGTGTGTGGTTTAGTCTGAAAAAGGCATTTTGTTTGTTATTTTCTTATGATACTTTCAAATAAAAAGTGAAAAAAAAAAGTCTGGACTTTCAAAAGAGAAAACCAGGCTTTGGTCAAGCTGAAAACATTTGCTGTAAGACCTGGATCTCATATATATGCATATTTCTCTGTATATACATATATTAGATTTGATTTTATGGGTGTAATGTGCATCTTACGTACTATATAGATACACATATACAGAAAGTATGCATAATGTATATTCTCATGCATTCATATGTAATCATATATATAATTATACAGTCTCATTTATATAATTATGTATATGGACAAAATTACCTTAATATAGGAATATGCAAAGTATTTTTTAAAACCAAACTTAGTATCTACAAACTAGAATCAATAGCTTCAAGATCTCCACCAGATGGTGGCCTGAAGCATGTTTTAAGGAGGCCAGCAAGGAACAAGAACAAAGAACTAATCTACAATTTTAAACACTCTCAGGAGACTGCAGTGGCAGATAGTGAAAACTAAAAACGATTTTTTGCTCTCCAAATTAAACAGTGGAAATCCCACCTCAAAATGCTGACTGAAAAAAAATATTTATATGGGCAGAAATTTGAGAAAAAGTAGCCAAAGATACTTTGTTAAAAGAGGAAAAAAGAATTTGGAAAAACATTGCTTCCCTCACCCACTCGTAACTGCAAAGGTATAACCAATATCAATGAAATACCTGTATCATTTTTTTTTTAAATTCTCTTTGTCGAATTTTTCAAAGGTCTTTTTATGAGGTACCCTTGGGCCTTTGCTTTTTTAAAGTTAAATCTTCAAAAATAAAGAGAAAAACACCCCCTAAAATTTAAAATAATAAAATGATATAAAATTACATAAAATACATAGTCACCCAATATATCCTCACAGTCTCATGAGAGCTGTCTCAGTTAGGGAAGAACACAAAAATTAGAAATCTCATGTTAATGACATTTGGTATTACTAAGATGTTACAAGTTCCCTTCTACTGTAAATAAATTACTATTCTAAAATATTTTTATATGCTAAATGGAACTACATCTAAGAAATGCAGCTACTTCTATGTTCAGTCTACTAGCTGAATATCTAATAGAGAAGATATCTAACTTCGTGGTTTGACATACTGTAGTTGACCTCAGGTTGACACAGGCAGCCCAAGTCAGTGAAGGAGTAACATAAGCAAGAAAAAAGAACTGTGGGAGAGATATTCAGCTGATTCAGTGGTGGATAAGGTGTGATACTTTGGCTTGTCCCAGATGATAAGTTGGCCAGGGAATGAACATGTGCTGAAACTGATGACTGATAGTGCAGCACAGGAGAAACTGATATTTGGGACTGCATGAAAGAGTGATGGATTGCTGCTTCAGTTGTCAGCAGAGTGTCCTTTGAGACGGTCTCTTCATTCAGAATTGTAACTCCACTGTATGAAGATGACAAAAATATTGCTTCATCCATTTTTGCAGTTCTTGATGATTCCAAAATAGAAGAGGGAGATGCAAAATTTCCATAAGCAGTTTCTTCAAAAGATAGAGACATTGGTTGTATTTGTAAATCCAAGGAATGTGTACTAACAAGATTCACATAAGATCCTTCTTCATTATGCTTGCTAAAGTATCCATCCACCTCCCAATGTGAATCCCCTTTTGAAAGACCTGATTTGTTAGCTGATGTTAGAACAGCAGAATTGCTTATTTCATCATCACCAAAGGTCATTTCTTGTCCTGCTGCCTGTGTAGAGTATCTCAGAATGTCATCAAGATTTTCAATGGCATCCTGTCCTAAAACAGTTGGATGACTTCTCAGTGTTGCTGTTGTTAGCAAATTTAAATCTGCTACATTCCAGAAAGGGATCAGACTCGGAGAAATTGAATTAAGATAATTCTGAAGATTTTGTGGAAGTGGAGGTGTTGAGTAGCTGTTAGGAGGTACACTGACTCTGAGTTTTGAGTCTGAATGAACAGTGTGTCTCATTTCCAAAGACAATGTCATTGTGAGGAAGTCAGAACTCACTGGGCTGTTGTATTTTATAAAAGCATCTGCAGCTATTTGAGCTTTACTTTTTGCATTATCAGTAGTATTTTTTATAGCATTATTCTCTGGAACACTTTGCGACGGCAGTGATTCATGTGTTCTTGTACTGTTTACCAAAATCTTAACTGATGTATTGATCAAGCAAGCAGTTTGCCTATCTCTTGAACAGGGAGGCTCTGTTCCTGGATGTGTTGAAAGGACTGAATCAAGCTCCTGACCATTGTTTAAGAAGGTTATGTGGGTTAGGTCACTTAATATATCAGCTCTCATTTCCATGTGTAAACTACTGAAGGTCATTAATTTTTCTGTGGTATTTGCAAGTGCCATATCAAAGTGGCTTATCTGCACCTGTACTGAATGGTGACTCGAAGGTCCTTCCAAGGAAGGCAAAGGAAATTCTAAATAAAACTCACCATTGGAAGATTTGGTTTGGCTAGCAGAAATATTCACTGTTGACTGCAACTGTGATATTGCCTTGTCACTACTTTCTAAAATCTTCAGTGAAAGCTCTGAAACAAATAAACTAAAGATTTGTCTTTGTGAAGCAGGTGTATGGCTAGAGAAATTCGTTTCTTCAGCTCTGTGACCTAATATACTAATGGTGGGAGCTAACTTGGAGATATTATCAAATTTAGTAGGTGAACTAATGGATGGCAGCCGCTCTGTTGGGGAATAAAGAAGTTTATTAAATGACAGCCACCAATTTTCTGCTTGCACCCCAGAAAACACTTCAGACACTTCTTTCAAATGATATGAATCAGTCCAGAAATTTAATGTTAAAGAAGGGGAAATATCTACATAATTCGTTGGAAAATTCAAGTAAATTTGTTCCCAGGAGTTGCCAACTCTGTTCGTGTTCTCTGGTTCTAATGCAGAAAAAGTTGACTCTTCATTTTGACTATCATAATGTAATGCATCAAAATTGTTGTCCAGATGTCCATTTCCCAGTGTCTCACTCGATTTCTTCTGAATGTGTCCTGAAGTTTTTAAGTAATGGGGCCAATGATTGCTATTAGTTACAATTACTCTGTCACTTTTCATGTCACTCAATGACTGTTGATAAATAGGCAGTGTAGTTATAACATGCTCATATTTTGAGCTTGTCCAGGTTGTTCCTATCAGAAGTGCTAAAAGTTTTGGTAGTTTTCTACTGTGTCCTAGGACTAAATCGTCATCTGTTAGCTGGATGTCAGGCATAATTTGTGTATATGCTTTTTTTATATTTTGGAAAAAAACTGTTGAGTTTGCATATTCAGTCTTCACAGAGTTTAAATCTGTAATGCCTACTGAGTTATGCTCCATATCATAGATAGCTTTTGTAAACAGAAAATCCCTGTTTGCTGCTAAGAAAGAAAAAGATTTTCTATTAACCCTGCCTTCTTCTATTTCCGTGTAAACACTCTGAGATGCAGATTCTAGAAATTCTAGTCTACTTTTCTGAAAAAATGATTCATCCTCTGTAGGTGACAATAACCTAGGAGGAGAATGATGGCTTTCTTCTTGAATGTCAGAGGTGATATGATGGTGAAATATAGTCTCACTCCACCAATTCACAGGTTCAAAGATATTGGATATATGCATGAAACTGGATGTTCCACTAGTGGAGGATAAATGTCCCAGAGTTTCTTTTCTGTATTTGTCAGTGGTGCTTCTGCTAATGGAAAAATGGAATGCTGACTCAGACCCAGAATAATCTAATCCATCTGCTGAAGTCCATGCTAGCTCTGCAACCACACTTCTGTTTTGAAGAAGAGGAACTTCCGCATTCTCAAAATGATCTGTAAAAACTTGTTCTGCATCATAAAAGTCATGAAATGAATTTCTAGAGTCATTTGTAAGATTTGGTAACTGATTCATCACAGTGTTATCTCGATCCATTTTTTCTGTAGAATCTTCCAAGGTATCTGTGACAGTCTCCTCAGAAGCAGCTGATGTGGACTCAGACAGAAGAAACACACTGTACATGTTTTTTCTCTCTGGGTTTTGGTTCTCATTTGCTGAATTTTTATTGTAATGAAGAGGCCTTTGTTTCACTGGCCAAATAATGGGGGTTGAGATAATTCCTATGGTTTTCACCCCTTCTATCTTAGACTCATGTTGCCCTTTTGGTCGTGAGAGGGAGGATTCTGATGAATTTCTTTTCTTCCTGAAGATAACTCTAGCAGGAAGCCTGAATTCCTGCAGCTCTGTGTGGTGTAAGCCATACAGTTAATGGATTGAAGAAAATATATTCAACCTAACTCTGTTCTTGGATGTCTATTCTTTATCCAACAATCAGCATACTGTCTGTGGAAGATCATGCCAGCTGGTTCAGTGGAAGTTTCATTTACTTATACGGTAAAGGAATTTGGCCTACTTTGCTTAGTCTTTCTGCTTTCTGTTGAGAGTTTCAAAGCCAAAGAAAGGATTTGGATGTCCAGATTTTATTCACACGAATATTAATAGAGCATTCAGTTCCTTCTCTAGCTATGAAAATAAGACCTGAGTCTACTGAACTGTTCATGATGAATACATAGTAAGCAGCATAGAAACACCTCCCCAGTTTGGGAGGAAATAATCAAGATTTTCTTCTTACTTGTATAGCTCAGTAAATCCAAATAGAATGAATTCAGATGAATTCTTTCACATTCTCTACCGTATTGACTGACTGCCAATATACAAAAAATGATTTGCCAGGAGAAAAAGCATTCCAAGAATTTTAAATCTACAGTATCAATTGATGTGTTAAAAAAAAAATCCAATATCAATTGGATTTTGTGGAGCTCACTGCTAATAAGATCTTTCCTAAAAACGTTCTTCAGTCTCAAGCGAACATGTCACAAAACTAATTGTTTCCATATTACTATTAATCCTTAACAACTATCTTTAACAAAATAATAAATATTTAGTAGTTCCTCACAAAATGATGCTCAGTCTCTGAGAGACACTGATATCATAGAATTTGAGAAAACCTCAAAAGAAATCCTTTTTTTTTGGTGCTAATAATAGTCTCATTTACTAGCTTATTTTTTCCCCTAATCTTTGTAGATGAAAAGTAAATGATATCTGATACTGTCAACATTTTCCCTAGTAAAGTCTGATCCAGCTCTTCTTGAAGTCAGTGGAAAGATTCCTGTTGACTCAGTGGAAGTGCTTTTGCTCCATAAGAATGATTCCACTTGGCTTCTGGAAGTTGCCAGCAGGGCAATCCCAGAGTACTACTACCCTGGCTGTACACACGATAGCTACATGATGCTTAATAATCTGCAGTGATAAAACATTTAAAAAACCATGATGCTCCTCAGTCTCCTTTTAAAAAATACTTATCCTTTCCTTTGTTCTTTGTATGGGCAAATGGAACTGGTGACACACAGTGAATGCCTTTCATACAAGAACTAGGCAAACATGATACAAATAACCACTGAGTTTAATTCTGTTCTCATTTATACCACTCTCACACGGGCAAGTCCAGTGAGGTTACTCCTGTTTTTTTTTCTCAGTGTAAATGAGATCAGAACTGAGGCATGATTCTTGACATTATAATACTATGAAAAACACACCTTAAAATAAAATGCATTTGCTCTAGACACAGTACAAGGAAAAATGTAACACAGGATTTCTTACCATTGTTTGGCTTATCGGTTCTATTAGTATCGGGCATGTTAGTGGTGACAATGGGTGGTGTAGGAGTAGTAGCATTTACAGTAGCTGGTAACAAAGATGAGAAAGAGGTGAACTTGAATGAAATATGAATGTTAATGAGGTAAGACAAAATGGGAACAACGCATGACAATGTAAAATGAAACCATCTACATATAATGCCATACATGTTAAAAAAAGACACACACTTTTTTTCCTGTAGAAAGTGATGAATGGATATGAACTGAGGCCTCAGTCCTGCAACTTTACTGTCACTGACTTCACTTGGAGTATTGCCACTAAGAGTTGCAAAATCAATTCCTGTACTGATTTCATAAATTCTAAATCCTCTTATGTGAGTGTCAGATCCAAACAGATGTGCAAAGGCCAGAAAATAGATCTCATAAATTCTAAGATGCATGCACTTAGAATATTTGCTTCTGAAAAGAATAGTTGACCCTACTTCTGAACTGAAGACCAAAAAATAATATGAAACTAAAACGCCCATGTAAGGATCTAATTAACTCCACATAATGATGAGAATTACAATCAGACTTGGAAACTGGAATGGATGTATTTTGAAAGTTTCATGTAGGACTTTAGATACTCTGTTCCCATTGACTCTAATAGGACTCATCCCACATAACACTGGAAAATGTTTCCCAGGACTGGCTACAATGCTTTTTGAATACTATGTGAGAGACAAAATTGCGAACTCCCCTCACAGCAGAATGGGAGGGTACATACTCCAGAGGAAAACAATTCACAGATTATGCTACTATATTTTAAAATAATAAATTGGAAATAATTTAATTGTATCCACTAACTCACAAGGAATGCAAATCCATTAGCTGAAAGATTTCTCTTTTTTCTTCCTGAAAACTCTTTTTATGGTTTTGAGATGGCTGCAGCAAATCTTACATAATCTTACAATGTTACAATGTTATCAATCTTTTGCAGAGTTTGGTGAAGAACCAAACCAGAAAGGGTAAGAAATTGTATTTTAAGAAAGAAATTGTATATTTGCTTTTTGTGAGGTCATTTTTCTTTCTTTTTTTTTTTTTTGTTTTTAGGGCAGGGGGAAAGGATCACAGTTCTATTTATCTTTGTTAACTGCTTTCTAATTGTTTTATATAGCAAATGCAGAGTGACTTATTTTTGAATATTTAACATTATACTTCAATAGCCTGTGTGTTTTTAGGCATTAACATAATTATAACAAAAGAGGTCTATATTAGCCAACTTGGCAAAAGGAACAGAATTGGGAAAGACTATGGGAATTAAGCCAGTGGAGACCCACATTCTGTAATCCATTTCAAAAACACTTTAGTCCTTTATTCTTAAAAATTTTGCCTTGCAAAGCAATTTGTTTTTCCTACCCTATTTTAAATTTCTATAATAGAAAATTGCCTAAGAGAGTGTTTAACAAAAGCTATAATCAAATGATAATATATGCATGATATATGGAGCAGGCAATGTTGATAAAGTCCAGGTGACCCCACTAGTGTACTGAATTCTCTCTCTTGTAACCCATGAAGATCAGACGAAGAATCCTGTAAATCAAAAGTTGTGAGCTAAGTTACAGTTTCTCTTTTGGAAATGATAAAGTTTTTTCAATGAAAGTAGTATGAAAATGTGAAAGAAGTTAAACAAATATTGACAGGAAAGACAACTAGAAACAATATCTGACAATGTTCTTCAGTATCGTTGTCAGTCTGCTTATGGAAAAAGCCTGAACATTTTAGTTGAGGTTAATATTTTGACAAACATTGTTTTGGTCAGATGTTTAAGCAACATCTTTTTTAGCAGAATGGTTGAAAGAAGGAAAACACTGAGCAAAATGATAGTACAAAACTCCATGCAGGTTCCTACAGTACTTTCAGGCACTGATAGCTTAGCTTAATTCAGTTTGTAGCACTCTAGCCTTTGAGTCTGAAAGTTTTAAGGTCAGCTCTCAGCTTAGAAAGTGGATTCATTTTCAGATTTCAGTATAAGAAAATATCAAGGGGAGGAGAGGGAAGAGGTAGAGGCTGTAGCAAACAGAGGTTCTCATCAAAAAAATGAACATGACCCCCTATAATAGAAAAAAGCTCTTTCTCCATGTAAGTTCAGGACTGTATGCTTTGAGAAACAAGTTCTAAGCTTACTTACTGATTTTATCTTCCAACCAACACTGTTAAAGGAGGTATCTTTCAATTAAAGAAAACATTTACTAATATTTGGATCCTAAACAATAACATACTCGTGATAAAGAAAACAGAAGGCTTTCATCACATTGTAGCTGACAAATAATCTGGCAGCCAGACCTCTTCCACTGGTGCTATTGCACAACGCAGAAACACAAACAAAATAGAGAATACAAACTCACTTTTCAGATTAAAGTAGGTCTACAGTGCTGACAGAAATATACAGGCAGATATCTTTTTAAGATTTTCATTATTACAACAATGATGATGACAGTCATGATGATGATTGATCTGGCAATTTCAAAGGAACAAACACACAGAACAACAGTGACATTTTGCCAATCACTTTGCAGAGAAGGTAGGTATGTCTGGAAACAGTAGAATTACCCCAATGAAAAGTACTCACAGTATTTATTGAAGATGTGATGGTCTAAGGATTTAAAAAAGACAAGTTGGAAAGATAACATATTTTAGTTGAAGTAATACCTTCTGCTAGGCAGGTTAATAAAGCTAGAAAAGAAAGGATGATGCTTTTAGGAAAAGGGACCCATGTGTCTGCAAGTATACCCATTTTTGCAGCTGATGTAATGAAAGATATTTCCTCTCCTTCCACACCATGCCATTCTGATAGAAGAAATCTCTCAGACTTCTTCCAAGAATATAGACAAGCATCTCTAGATGTGTCTGCATTATCTAGAAAAGTCTAGAAAAGACTGATACTGAACAATAGTCATTGTCATATTTACCTACGATATTTCAGTAACAATATTTCTGTTTAAGTAACAGTAACAGTAACAATTTGGATTGTATTATGCTTGTTGAGTCTGATACCTGAAAGCTGCTGTTTGACATCAAATTATCATAACCAGTATTGTTCCTTCTCTATGTGCATCAATACAATATTCTTCAAGTTCCTGAGCAAACTTACCTCAGGAACATCTGGGAGAAATATACTGAAGACTATTTAAATAGAGATCATTTACTGGCTTCCAAACAAGAGTGCATTTTGCTTTTTATTTTTAAGCTAAATCTGATTTACTTGTAAATGGTGATTTATAAAGTGTTCTAAGACTCCTCTCCTCCTCATTTCTTATTTTGATCTCTCCAGTCTCTGTCTTCTATCATTCAGCTTAAAAAGGGAGCTTGACATTATTTTGGTACAGCTGCTACTGTGATTGAAGGTTAGCATAGCACGAGCAAGTCCTGTCCCCATGAACGCTCTGTGCAAATGGCAGATATTGTTCATGCAGGACATTTTTGTAGAATTTAAGTGTCTAAGTAGAGCAGAAGACATTAACCAGCCTTGAGACACATAGCTTGGAAATCTTTAGGATTCACCTATTCCTTGCATCATCTGGGATGATATTTCAAGACCTAATGAGTTGTCCCATGTGGTGCTCTTAACATTATTAAATGTTAATATTAATATTAATATGAAATATTTAACATTAAATATCAAATTAGCACCACTAAGTGCTGCTACTAGTGTTTTATTAACTAATAGTTGCTAGATTTTGTATTCTGATCGTAACTTTTTATCTGATAATCTCAAAGCACTAAGCCTCATAGCAATCAGTTGGAAAAAACCTGGATAATAATTAGTTCCTTTATTTACATCTGTTCCTCTTCTGTTTGCAGATGTACCCACTTCCTATCCTCATTAATAGTTTACTCTTATAAGGTACAGAAAGAAAAGAGGTGGAGAAAGCAGTAAAACCAGTAGATTAATTCAGCTTTGATATATGGACACTCTTTGGAAAATATACTATCAAGGGAATGATCACATTCTTTCCGCATACTGCATTAACAGAACACCCACACATCTGGTGAGGCTAAGGAATTCCTCTCCCAGCTACGTTTTATTACAGGTCCTTTAGACAGAAAAAAGTGAATGGAATCAAAGCAAAACTAAAGAAAATAAAGATTTAACAAAGATGAAACTGGCTTTGACTTCTTACCTTGGCAAAGGTTTCCCAGGTTTGCACAACTTGTTGGTTCAATTGTAGACGAGGGAATTAGGTATGAGCCTTAAAAATAAGGAAGTCAAATAATTAAAGAAGTTTGGCTACTGAACATAACACCATCATGTCTTAAAATACATTATTTTTTGCAGTCCTTCTCCTGACATGGTCCTTCTCCTGATTTCTCTCTTGCAAAACTGATAGTAGCATTTTGCTTATAAGATTTGTTCATAAGTATTTTCATAAGCAATAAGAATGAAAATCTTACTGACTTGCAAGTTACATTCATTTACATACTCTTCACCATGTTTTTTTTGTCTCTCCACAGCTTTAGCTAAACAAAAAACATCCATGTGAGTGTCATTTGTGTATAGTCCTCCAAATAGCCATCCAAATAGCTATATAAATAGAGGGGTCAATAGGGCTGTAGAAAATATAAAATCTTTGTGAAATTATTCACAGACAGGGCACCTTGAGGAAGTAATCATACTCTGCTGTCGTAGGCTGCCCAATGCACAGTTCTGAGAAACTTGCTTTGTGAAAGACACTAAATAGATAAATAGTGACTAAATTTGTTCCTGTGCCCAAGGCGTGGGCATGATTAATACTCTGGGATGCATGGTTAATTAACAGATACTGTTATAAGTCTGTATCTTTATTGCATTATTCATAACTAGATGCACACATTTGGGTGATTTAGAAACAAACCAGTAGATGTAAGAATGGTTGACACAAAAAGAACTCATGAAACTGCATTAATTACACTGCGTACATCTCCGTGGTTCAGCTGCACATACAGCTGCTTTTGCGCATTATGTTGAAAATAATGGGGCCATACAGCATGGCATAGTCTGAATCTACTGGGACTGTTGCCCTTTTGGCTCTAGTTTCACCACTTCAAAATCATATTGGCTCAGTGAGGTTCTCTCATGAAACATCATCTGTTTCTATAAAATTAAAGCGCCATTGCCCATCAGCTTGTCAGGATAGCACTGAGCATACTCCCTGTGACGCAAGAGCAAATGAAGCCTAAGGCCTAAATGCAGCAGTCATATCACACCATGGATATTATTGCCTGCATTGCTGACTAAATGTAGGGCAGAATTCAAAACGTATAATCATTTACTGATATTAAAGGGCAGAGGGTTTTTTTAATGGTTTAAGAATTACAGGAAATTTATATGAGGCACTTCCATGGCACATTTATTTATTTATATAAAAGTAAAATACAGGAAGCTTCTTCTAAGTGAATACACTACCTCACAGGTGATTTTTTTTTCCCAAAAATGTATTTGCTAATATTAAACAGTCAATATCAAAACCTGTTTTAAATTCTTGCTCCTCTTGCTTCTTCGTTAGTGAAAGATCATCTGAAAGTTCACTTGGAAAATCTCCAGACCATCATATTTTCTTCAGTAAGCATTAAAAACAATCATGATTTTAATTGGCTGAACTAAAAAAAAAAATCAATTTTGACATAATGTTCGTATTTACACTTACTCTTAAGTCAGAAGATTGTACCCTTTAAAGAGGAATATTTTCAGACAATATATTAAATAATATATATTTTTTTAGTCTTAATCAGATTGAATTCCAGCCAGACCAGGCTTTCCTAGTGTACTAAATGTGTACTAAAGAAAACATAATGATCAGATACTTCTATCAATAGCAGATAAGTATCTGAAACATGTTCATGTACTTGCCAAAAGCCATCTTACGGAGCCAAGTTATGTGAATAGTAGATAGAGATGTGCTGTATTATGGACACTGTGTGTGATATGTATCATTTAAATGTCTAACACTCAGATATCCAAATCTGCCCCTGTCACACTAGACATTCTTTATAGCCAGTGAAGAGAAAAAGGCACTCATACAGAATAAACCACCTGACTTAACTGAGACATCTTCTCCAGTGTAAGATTAACCGATCTTTGGAAAAGTATTTTTCACTCCACTAATCACAAAGATCACTGGGGGTAACCAGCTCTGCATTAAACTCCTGTCCTTCAACTGCCTAAGGACAGAGAGATCCCATCCCAAGTTAACTTTGACAGTGAAACTAGGGACTTTGCCAGACATTGGGAAGCAAGGACTTGAATGAAGTGCACATGAAGTAAATGCTGTGATTACGGTCATGATCAGATATATATGCAAGTTAGCTTTAAGCTGAGGCCACACATGTAGCAGGTCACATCCTGTTACATGTGCCGCCACAGCAGGCTCCAAATCCATTCAAAGAGCTGATTAAATACCAATGAATTTGTCTGCACTGAGCTCTGTACTGATGGGGTTACGCTGCCATCACTACCCAAGCCGTTCCTTTTAAAGTTACTTTGGGTATGCCTACCCAGGTTGTGAATACTGCAGTGTACATATACCTTTAAATCCAACTAGTACTAAGGTACAGCAATAAAAACAAAATTCTGTCAAGTCTTCCAGAAACACCCCACCATGACTGCACAGCTGTAAAAACATGAGTCTAAGGAAAAACGAGGAGAAGGTAAAATCATGAAAAGATTATCTGGAACAATTTGCCAGTACTTTAATGCTCAGTAAGTCTACTTATAAAGGACTTGTCTGAAAAATCAGGAAAATAACAGCTCTTGAAAAATCCAAGCATGGTTCGAACACAAGTACGCTGAGTTCACTACTAAATGCTTCTTTTTCTCTTTTAAGTTACATGCGGCTCCTAAGAAAAGCATTATAGGAACAGAGTGAATAGCTCTTTTCTAAATAAATTCTTCCTTTGCAGCTAAATGAAACGCAATCAGTGAACACAACCTCACCACTGTCAGTGGTTTATTCACGGTTGATACTCTGACTCATCAACTTTTATGTTAAAGGTTGGTTACAATGAAGGCTTTTATTCAGGATGATGAAGGGAAGAAAAATCTAACAATTTAATCTGTTGGATTCATAAAAGTTTCTGAAATGGTATGCACCCAGTGTTTTCTGGTTAGTAAAAGCCTTTTGGCACCACAAAAAAAAATAAAGCTGTGTTGTATTTTAACCAATAAAGATATTATTTCTATGAACATAGCTACAATATGACTTTTGCTTCACAGAACTATATAATATTTAATACAAAAGAAGAGTAAGATACTTCCTTCAAAATCAGATGAGAAGACCACATTTACAGATGTCTTGCCTGACTGTTTAGTAAGACTGTCGTGGCAGTCTTGGTGGTTTATACCATAAAAGCAGTAAGATTTTCTGGGAAATTAAGTACTTTCTGCTGGGTCAGTTCATACGGATGGAAAAGCAACTTTTGTATTCAGAATGCCCTTATCAGTCATGATTAATATTTACACTAGTCTTTTTTTTTGTCCTAGTAGGTGGGTTAAGGCATGCAGTTGCTCATGCTGAATACAAGTATTGCTTAAATCTTTTATGAGAGGCATGCTGAGAGCTGTCCCAGTCAGTCCAACTGTGAATGAAGATCTTACTGTTTGCTTTTAAACTAAATGAAAAACTAAAATATTCTTAGCCATCTTATTACCTCATAAGCCATCGGATATAGCAACTAGCAGGCCTTAATCATGTTAGCTTCTCATTTAAGCTAAGGGTTCCCACAGCTCTGACCGATGATCTGTGAGGAGAGGTTTGCATTTAAACCAGGGGTTAGGAAAATAATAAGGTGTTAGGTGAGCAAGAAAGCAAAATGGGAGAAGACACCATTAGATACTGACAGATCCCATATTGTTCAGAGAGAGAAACAAGATTTGTAACTGCTTGCTGTTTTTGTTATCTTTTAACAAATGTATGAGAGGAGCTCAAACTGTGAATGTGGAGTTCTGCAGCAGTACAGCAGTAGATTTTCACTGACATCATATGTGCCTGGAATAGACTACTGCTAGGTAGGTTTTCTACTATTCATTTTAAAATTATCCAAATACCTCTAAAGTTTTATCTAAGCAAAACTGTTTTTTTTTTTTTTTAATAAAGGGCTGGTCCAGTCTGCCAAAATTTTTTTGATTTTGATCAGAAAATGATTTTATAGAAAAAAAAATCCATGAGAAATATTTCAACCACGTGTAACATATATTAACATATATATATATATAAATAATTCTGGGGCACTTTTGAGAATCAACCAGTGTCTGAATAATGGAATGAGAATAGGTTGGACTACATATTAGAATTTATCTTCTAGAGTTATCTTCAGGAAGAAAGACCTTCAATGATTAAAAATTTCAAGAAGGGCTGAAAATGTGTCAATGGGAAAGTAAAAAAGATTTTGATCTAAAACTCTTCCTTCCTATCTGCCTCCTCTAATTTAATCTTTCCTCATACTTTTCTGTCATGTACACATTATTGTTTTGCAACTGCTTTTACTAGCTCTTTGCATACACAGCACAATGCTCAGAGGTGGCTCCAAAGGGCCAAAGGGCAGGTACAAAAACATTCACTCCATGATTAGTTCAAGTAAAATTTTTCTCTTGAGACCACTGTAGAGTAACTTGAGGTTAGCAGGAACTTTCCTGTGACCCTCATTTCATATGGGCAGAATTGTTTAGCAAGAACTTTTATCTTAAATTACTTCAGCCAGCAACTCAAAAAACTTGAGGGATTTGTCTTTCCTTCAGGGAATTTCCTTCAATGTTATCCCCTTTCAAAGCCTCTGTAAATGCTGAGAGTTGAGCTAAAGACTAAGAAAGGTACCTTTTATTAGCTGATATATCATATTTTCAGCACAATGCAGAAGTGTGGGGTGAAAATAAGCAGAAAAGATTTGGCAAGACATACTCACCACAACTCAAATTGTTTTCAGCTTTCAGTGCTGAAGTTGGAATACTCCAGAATTCATTTTCCCAGTCGACAATGTTTCCTTTCACATCACAGCTGAGGTTGGCCAGTGCTTGCGCATTCATGGTGAAATTCCAAAGGCGGAAGTTGTAAATGTCCCCATTTAGAGAGCTTATTTCATTGCTGTTAGAACCCAGCACCAGTCTCCCATTTCCAGGAATAACTTTGCCAAAGATACCCGGACAGTATATTGTATGATAGACTGTTTTGGCATAGACACCTATACTGCCAGAGAAGCTATCCCCTACAAGGCAGAGCTGTTCAAATGTTCCTGTGAAAAACTCTTCATTTCGGGGCAGTGCATTCTCAAGTACGCATTCAGTGCCTGACATAGTCAGAAAATGGCCTTTTGTGGTCTTCCCAAAGCTAAAGGATTCTGCCGACCAGGCATTACTGTAGGAGAAAACCTTCCAGTCATCATTGTCATCGCCGCTGCCTTTGGTTGCTTCAAAGCAGAGTGTGAACTGGCTAAGCTCCGGGATTGAGACAGTATCTGCCACAGACACGGTGTCAACATCGGGAACCTGGGGAATGATGACTTTCTGATTCCTCAGGGACACGGCAACTAGAAACAAGAACAGATAAAAATCGTTTTAAAAAAAAATAATCAGAGAGATAAAGGCAAACTGTCAAAAGTTTAATGACAAGGACTAAATGTCTTTAAATCTAACATTCATTAGGTGGCTTTTATCACTGTAATAAACTGATATCACACACTGAGAGGAACTTACCTTTGGAATGCATCCAACTTTTTTATGAATAGCATGGAGAATGCTGTGCTATACATAACTAACAATTCTTGAACACGCATTTAGAGCAATGTTAGGAAATATTACCAAATTAGGAAACAAATTCCAAAGCTCAGTTTATTCAATACAGCATTTATAATATTACTATTCACTTGTCAGTTAAAAGTGCATTAGGAACTGCAGTAAACCAACTATTTGAAAAATATAGTTTGGCTTGCTTTTATGATCTATTACTTTACTTACTCGCCTGCATGACTGCCTTACACCAATGAAGTTCATGCCTTACAGCTTTTAAACATCACAATAGAAGAAAGTCTCAGTTACATTCCTGGCAAACTGAAGCCTTTTGTTCCCGAATTCAGCTAATGGGATTCTGCAAAGCATTAGGCATCTTTTCATTTTATCCCCAGAAGCCTTCTGTTGAATACTGCAGTCGTGTGTTCTCAAATACTTAAATCCAAGCTGTTCACAACTTGCAAGTTGCACAAGTGTCTAGAAATGAGTAGTCTTTTTGCAAATATACATTGCTGTAAAAGTATTTGTGCATTGGCAGAATTATTCCATTTCTAATTATTTGATATTCAAATTTTTACTGGCAAAACTGACAGTTACCAAATGTAGAAAACAGCATCACATGACTTTCTCCATAGTTCTTTCTCCATATTAATGGTAACAAGAGGTATAGTGACACAAAATCCTGCCTAAAATGACAAAGTCTCTACAGACACTGGTTTTACTTCTGGCTCCATGATTCTGTGGCAGACTTCATCTCCAGTAAACGTCTGCTTCCTCTCTCATATTCTTTGAAGTGACTACATTGGAACAGAAACTTTTTTTTTTTTTTTTTCCTAAGTCTAAAGAATAACTGTCACAGTAAATTCCTGGCCACTACTGTGATATTTAAGTGATCCCATGGCACATACATATAAGATTTGTTATACCTGCTTTCTTCTCAGAATGAAATAACACCCTCCCCCAAATCTGAAAGGGTGAGATACATGAGAGAATGGTGTCTGTCACAACATGTTTAGGAAAAGCATGGATACATGTACTACAATGGTTCCACATATTCTGTGGTATCACATTTTCCTTCTGCTAATTGTCTGCAAAGACTTTGAGCTCCATACTACCACATTTGGATACACACAAGGAAATAATTGGCTCAGTGCATTATATAATAGAATAACATAAAGCATTGCAAACCTAGTAGTTGGAGAATGTGAGGGAAGAGAGAGAAATACTGGGCTTTCATAGTTACTGGATTTACTTCACAGAGTTTTTCCTTTCTCAGGGGCAAAAGTATGTTGTAATACTTTTATAAATAGAAGATGCATTAAACTTTCCACTGAAAATAAAGGCATTTTTCAGGGGTTAATTATACTGTAAGGTTTTTTATGTAACATGGAAGATGACCCAAAATGTGACAGAAGTATAAAGACTCAAGACTGAAAAAAAAGAAAGCTTGTTCAAACAAGCACCATGCAGCTTGCCTTAGGGTGGTCAGGAAGATTATGGAACACCTGGTCATATTTATACAGTCCAAGAAGAGAAGCAAACAATGAAATTATTGCTCTAATCCTTAACAGGCCCACCAACTCTGCAGCACTTCTCCAACAGATTTAAACCTGGAACCTTCCCCATGCATTAGAAGGACAAAACCAACGAGTATTTTGCATATGTGCAGAAAATTGAATCCTGTCATTGATATTAAAAGCAGATTTCTGTTCTAATTATTGTTATACAGCAGTCATCATTCTGATGAATATCAGATGTTATCATTTCAGAAACCGACTGCTCCCTAAGGGAGACTATGCATATATCCATGGTCTACTCGTCCAAGTGATTAGATTATATAGTCAGGATGATGTTAAACTGTTTCAATTAGGAAGATAACTGGACTATAATAAACAAGGCTTCTTTTGGAGCTTTTGGGAGCTATTTCCTCATGAAAAATATACAAAAGCATTGGCAGCCTGGACGCAGTAGGAGCAATGAGCAACAGGCAGTTTATTGTTCTGAAATCTGCTTCTGCTTTTATGGGAGTATATAATGACATGAAGCCTCTGCTTCTTCTCAGAGCCCCTACCTTACTTGCCTCCCTTTCAGCTCACTGTCTTGCATCACATACACCTCTTGACACAAAAGCAGTATGGACAGGAGTAGCTAGCCGATGTTTTGCTGTCAGCTGTGGGAAAGCCTGCTTTTCCACCCTTTGACAGCTGTTCAACACGGTTCAGTGCCCTGAGAGGTGGCTTCTGCTATTTCTAGTTTCTCTGCTTTCAGCTGCCTTTTTAGCGTTACTGGGCGAAAGGCATTGACTCTAATGAAGTCAGCAAGTATCTATAACCCAGGCGCCTCTTCGAAAGTTTTTGTTAAGGCTGCACAGAACTGAGTTTTTAATCTGGAATACCCCAGTATTACTCATCCGTGTGCTCATTTTTACATGACATCTCAAACATTGCTCCATGAACGGATGTCTGATGGCTTTTCTTTTGACCCTTCAGGTGACAGAGTAACTTCTGTTTGCCAGTGCAGCTATTACTTACTTACACACTTAACTATTACTCAAAAATTATTTAACATGCCAGCTCTTCAGCTGGTGTAAGCTGCTGAATTCCACTGAGACTAGTAAAGCTGCATTCGTTCACTGCAGCCAGAGATACGGATATCTACTCTTGATGTGTCGCTGCAGAAAACAAGCAAGAGAGCCAGCATTTTTGTGGGCAGTCAACTTGTTCTGGGTAACAGGAAGTACGGAGTGAAACTTCACTTGAAACCACTGCTACATAAAACCCATTAGTCACACAAAAACTGTTCTATTCCCAGTCAGTCCCTCCCCAGACTCATTTACTCATTTATATTTGCCTTTCCCCACTTACATTTTGCCTTGTGTACATACTGTATATTAAGCTGCACTACTAAAGCCTTTCAAAATGCCATTTCTAGATAGTAAACTGCTGTGAGTCTTCAAACAGTCCTTAACATTCCAAATTTGTATTATTTTGTCAGAATAAAAATTTATAAAAATTTATATTAGATCATCAATGAGAAATAGAAGAAAGTATGAGTGCTGTAGATGCAACAAAAGATTATAGTCCCCCTTGTATCTGGGAGAAATATACAATTTTGTCTATGCATGACATTGGTGATAACAATTTCACTTTAATGAAAGACCTTTGAAACTCCTTGGATTATATTATTTCACCAACTGGAAGTGAATTGGTGTAGATTTCCCTCTGATAGTTACGGCAATTCTTTGTAAGTAAGGATAAAAGATTGTAGGGCTGACATTCACCATGTAGACATCTCTTTTTTGTGCGTGTTGATATTCTCCTGTCTACCTGTAAGTGTTTTATGAAAGGAAAGTGGTACATTGTGATCGTTTTAAGAAACTGCATTTCTATATCCATTGCCAGGTTAAACATTGCCATATTCTTTGTGATTATCTACTGAACTCAGTTCAATTGCACAACTGTGGGCAATAAGCAGAATATGGCCTGTGGTTATAATATGTTTTAGATTCACATAGCCAACACTTCTGGCATTCAAGGTAAAAATCCAGATGTTAGTTAATATTTGTAGTAATTAATCAAAAGTGAGGAGCCCTAGTCCAGATAGCCTAAAAGCAAGCCCTTAACATGGAGCTCCTGAATATGTATATGAAACACTAAAATATAAAACACTGGTGAAGGTCACCGATACCTTCACTCACACTGGATAGTATCGGCCTTATTCAAAACGTAAGAACAGTAATAGTGCTACCCAAGAAGGTAAGGTACTGATCAACTTGGCATGGAGGTAACTTATCTGTGCTTTCACAGAAATATATTACCTATAAATATACATATACACAAATGATTCTCTGACCTTACCTGTGGCCACCTTCTATCATCCCTATTGAACATAACTGAGGGTAATATTGCATTTTTTATTCTTATTGAAAGCCATCTTATTGCTTATAATCATAACCAAACATTAAAATATTAAAGAAGAATAACAAAATAATTTTGCATAATCTGGCTTGATACAACCTTTTATGACACACATGATTTTATGACTTCTTACAGTACAGCAATCTTTAAATAGAGAAATCTTTTAGAAAATATACTTTCCTCTCCAGAAAAGAACTGGGGTTCCCAGGATTATCAGTAAATTCATTACATCAGCAATAAAGGATCTCAATGGAAAGAAATATTTTAGCTTTCCTGATATGGTATTTCCATTTTTCTTTCAGAACTGCACATAGACATTATGTGCATAATCATGAGTCATTTTGTCTTATGATACCTGTAGTGTATTATCTATTTTAAATAACAGTGTATGTTTAATAAATATTTAAATAGCTTTTTACATTAGACAGATGTGTTTGTGGATGAAAAGATAATAGTAAATCTGCTTGTTCCGTGTTTGTACAGCATCTAACCAACCAAAAGAATATAAGTGCAACACAATAATATAAATGATTAATACAGTACTAGTATCCAATTTAGGGAGTATGACTTCAACAAAAAGGAAACCTTTTGAGAGTATGCAATTGCAAACTATAAGCCTCAAGCAAAATAAATGGAGGGTAACATACTAGGCCTGCAAACAATCATCCTAATTCCCTCTGTTACATTGTAGTATTTTACTGTCATGTCCAAGAAACTTCTGGTAATGTTTTAAGTAACAAGCTATTAAAAGTGATTTGTAGTCCCATTTTCTCCCAGAGAAAGAACGCATGAGCAAACAAGAGTGTCTTGTTTAGTAGTTGTTGGGCTTTTTAAAATCTAAGCATTGATATGTAACTATAAAAGAGGAAAAAAGATTGAAAGAAAGGAAAGGAAAGTAGCACACTTGCAAAAATACTTTATCCCTGGGTGAGTTTATTCTAGAGGCTGGAAGAAGTACTGAGAAAGTTCTGCCTTTTGCTTAACCTTCTCCCCAAAATAGAGAATTTCACAGGGGCAGAGGTCTGGGCTAACCTTCTTTCTGGCTTGACTAAATTCCCTCTGGTGCTCTCCTTCATCTTTCTACATTCTTCCGCAGGTAGGCTGGCATAATGGTGAGATATCCTGCTTCTAAGACATGCAGTATATATTTGCAGAAAGAGGCCTAAAGAGGCCTGTTAGGCCTAAAATCTTTCTTTGTCTGAAATATTTTTCTAAGGCACTCAAGAATGTCGTGTTTCAGAATAAAAAAACTTTTTTTTCATCCACAAAGTATTAGTTAAAAGTATACGTAAGAACACTCTATTATTTTATCTTGAAATCTTTTCAACTCCTGTCTTCTCTTTGCTTCTCATGGAACATTTCTGGTTCTTTCAGAAAGTATTCTAATCCTTACAGGAAATTTCCTTCCAACAGGACATTTTAGCTGTTAGAGGGATTAAATACTTTAGGTTTACTTACTTCGTATATAGCTGGCATTAAAACCTTTCTTTTGGATGCTAAAGTCACTTTTAAAAGACACAATCATTTCATTTCCAGTAGAATTATATGATAATCCTTTGGCAGTGATGCCACAAAGGTTCATTGGGCTCTCTCCGTTGTCTAGTGTTAGTGAATCATAAATACAGCCTGGAGCTTCTTCAATGTCAAAATCAATAAATGTTAGCTGGATGATGTATCCATGAGGTGCTCGGATGATCCATTTGCATGCTTGGCTGTTGGGATAATCACTGGGGAAGCACGGAGAAGTGAAAACTCCAGAGGGGTCAGTTAGCACAACCCTACAGTCGTAGCATCCGTGAGCTGGCAATAAAAACAGAGAAAGGTTGGAGGTCAGGAAGAGAGATAATTTAACAGGAAATTAATTATCCATACAATGACTTAATCTTTTTCTACACAGAAAAACACAAACAGAGATGGGAGGAAGAAAGGAAGAAAATGATCTGGTTTTTAGCAGGCATAAATGCTGGAGAAACACTACATTAAAATATTTTCTATATGAAATCCTTCATAAAAGGAGCACACACTGTACTTCTAAATATTCATTTGTGCATATAATATATATATATGCTATGCATACTGACCTGTTGTGCAAAAAAAAGAAAATGCAAAAGCAGATCTTTTTTGAATTTTTAAATGTAAATTAATTCATTTCTTTAACTGAACTTCTAACTTCTCTTTTGGCTGCTGGACTGATGCTGACTCTTACAGTGACTGTGACATGCCATTGTTTTCGGTGGAATGCCACTGGAATGCAACAGCACAACAGGCGAATTGAAGGGCTGCAGAAAGCAGCTAGAATTCTCCAGAGTTCTTAGAGGTTAGTCAGCAGCATTTCCGGCAAACACCCTCCACATCACCCAGATAGGGTAGCAGTGAGCTACTGGTCAGCAGCAGATTACTGCACTCTTCCCATGCTTACTCAGCACCACTGACATATTTGTGGCAGTAAGACTAAGAAATTCATATCTGATTCCTCATACTACTTTGCTCACCTGTTGTGCTTCAACATGCAAATTTCAGGCCCATTTATTCCTCAAGACTGTATTTTTTCCTTGTTTTATATTTAGTCTTCCATCATATATTTACGTCATTTAATGTAACATATTACTACTGTGATCTGCCTGCTGTTAAAATCTATAACAATATGCCAAAGCAGCTCTGAACACATTTGATGGAAACTGAAGATTACCAAAAGATAACAAAAGAAAATAAACTCTGCCTAGCAGATCTATGCTGAATTATTTTGCAAACATTTCATTGGGCCCCAGTCCTGCATAAACACTGCAACAGTGGGAAGAAGGATGGGAAAATGTGAACTTACAGTATTATTTGCCTAGGTTAAAAACAAACAAAAACGTTTTCAAGTGTCAGGCTCATGTAGGAAGCAGCCATAACATTGGCATAGATGTAACAAGCTCCTCTGGAGTAGCCTTGATGTCTCCACTGCTGAAGCCCTGATGCAGCTAACTCATATCATACGGTATTCAGGCTTAGTAAACAGACCCTTTACTCTGTAGCATGGGAAGAAGTCTATAATACAATTCCCTTGCAAGGGAAGGGATTTTGAAGGACAATTCTCACCTGTCCAAACTCTAAGGAAGATTATTTCACACAAAGAGTAACTGTCACTAAGGCAAGTTAATTTTCTGAGTGGTATTTATTTATGAAAGTAAACTGTTCTGCCAGGGTAACTTGTAAGACTTGGGCTGTGCTCTTAGTTTCTCCACATTTCTTCAGATCACACCCCATTTCTACAGTTTATACAGCACCCCTTCTGTGCTATGCACTGGCATGTCCAAAAAGAAGCAGTTTACGTCTGAAAGGAGAATCCTTATGTACATTTTGCAGAGATTTTATTATTTTTTATGAGTAAATCATGAAGCCATGTAGTTGCAAGGAAATAAAGAGATTATTCGTTATTTGAGCTTTCAGAACCAAATGGTGGCTGCTTACAATCGAAATGTGGAATACTTATTTACACAACCAAATGAGAGAAAAAAAAAAAAAGATTGTCTTAAAGTTTTATGGGTACCTTTGGGAAGCTTTGGCACTCATGATATTGGAAAACATTATCTATGTAGTGCAAGCAGAAGCGTGTTTATGCTAATTTCTCTGAAAATCTGTACAATCAGAGGATTAGGTTCACGTATCCTGAAACTTTGCTGTTCCATTTATGAACCAGGAGGGAATATTCACTTAATTAGTACAGTGAATATAAATCCTGCAGTCGTACAGAGGATGGGCATCTTCCGGGGGACTTTGCCCAGATGCATATAGGTTTCCAGGGAAGCACCCTGGTTTGAAAGGAAGAGGAAAGGGAGAAGCACTCTTGGAGCTGCTGCCGTCTCTTTGCCCAGGGCAAGCGAGGCTCCAGGAGGTCCAGAGCTGGCAGATGGCTCTGTCCTGGGCTGCCTCCCACCATGTGCTCTCCCACTCCCATTCCTGCCTTCAGTATTTCTAGTACCAGGACTACAGGCACTGAGGATGTGGCAGCAAGGCACACGCACTCTCCTACTCATTCCTGACAGAGAAATTAATGACACTAAGTGTCTGGGCAATCAGGAGCTTGCAGCTGCACCCGGACGGACCTGGAGCCAAGGTCTCAGCCATTCGAATCGGATCCTCAGGTGATATAAATGCACAGAAGAACATGGGTGCCAATGTGTAATGAGTAAGCACTGGACTCCTAAAATATATCTCCATGTCATTATAAAACAATGTTGAACTTACAGCTACCAGAAGAAATATGCTGTTTATTAGTAAGAGTAATGTCTAGTTTATCTTTCTTAATTGGTAGAGTATTATATTCAGTCTGGGATTGGAAGAGTCAAAATTGAGTGTCAGAGAAAAACACAGACACCCTTAAGGGAAGGCTTTGTTTACAAATTCTATTGATTACCATAAGCCAAAATAAGACTTAGGTCTTCTATTTATTTCTCTCTTGAGTATTTATCATGGTTTCTAAGCTGTGTAAATAAAAAACACTAGCACACATAACAAAAACCGTGAATACTAAAATATAAATGTTATGTATGCTGTTGTTACTTATTTCTTCTTCTCATACATTTACTATTAAACTATCATTTTATCATATCCATAGTGGTTTGTTGATTTTACAGAACTGATGCACAAAAACACTTCCTAAATTTAGATAGGAAAATAAGTGCTATAAACTTTACATACATGGAAGAAAGAGATTTGGTGAGCAGAGTAGTTTACTTTTTTGAAGTGGATTGGCTCCATTTTGGCATAGTGACTATTCTGTCCATGACTGCAATTTGAAGAAGAAATATCCTGTTTTCATGCACATGTCCACAGTAGTAAGTAAAAAGAAAAGAAAACAAACAACAAAACTATATATAAACAGAATGGTTTTGAATGGAACTTTTTGCACAGCTTCTCATGAGACAGTTATTTTTCTATAAACACCACCTATTTTACTCATTAAAGAGAAAAATTGCTGTGGCAACCTCTGCCAAAGATGACAGATATTTTGCAATCCTATTGGCCCAGAGCAGTTCTGAACTGTGGATACCAAATACTTGTTGGAATACACACCACAAACCTTTCTGCAAGCAATATGAGATATTTTATTGATTTTAATGGGAATAAACTGAGGCATGATATTCTTGGTCAAGAATTCCCCCTCTCCCTCCCCCCGCTACACAAAACTTGCTCATCAAGAATTGTGTTCCTGCTTAGAAGACAGGAGAATCTTTCTGCAAATATATGTTATCCAGAAAAACATCATCTTTCCTCCTCCTCTGAATATGCTAAAAAAGTAATATGAACACCCTTACAATTCAGCAAACTCAAGCACTCAATGTCAATATTTCTCAAGTTGAAACTTTCATCAGCTATTCATTTGTTTTCTCCATGTGAATACCCTCATATACAGTGTTCATTTCATAATCACATATTATTTCTTCTACAGGACTCATGTTTCACTTAATAAATGAATTGTTAAAAATTTAATATGACACTTCAATTTTATAGTAAAAAGGAAAATTAATAATTTCCTCATGAGTGTTTTAGAGCTTTCACCAGCATTATCTGAGTGATTCACAAATGTTAATTGACTTCAGCAGCTGTTGAGAAGTGGCGTTTTCCCTTCTATCATGACCATTTTGTAAAGAGAAAGTTAGGCACAGAGACAATGGGCAAAAATGGAAAAATTTTCCATGGGTTTTGGGTTCCCATTCTTAGTACTTGCACAGAATTTTATATGTCCAAAGTACACTACCGAATATTTTAAACTGCAGCTGGGAGAGCAGTCTGCCAGTCTGGCCCGCTGTAGAAAATTCAAATAATCCAAAGTCAGTGGCCAATGGAAAATATTGGTCAAAGTAGTTTGGCCATCATTAATGGGAACTTACTGGCAAAAGCAGGGATGGAATCTCATTCTCATGGTGGCCAATTTTCCTAACCACAAGAGCATACTATTCCCACTCTTCTACTACTTTCCTGTCTGCTTCACATACATGCCTTCCACTTTCTGCAGAGGGTGTCCTACATTATTCCTTCCTATACCATTTTGCATTATTTGAGGCCCTAAAACATGGGCCTAGCTGAAATACTACGGGTAAATGTACCATACATACAGATATAAGCACACACAAAACCACAAGAGAAAATTCTGTCTTATGGGACAAAATGAATAGCCCACTTATCCCATTACTTGGTTTTGCCTCTTTAGAGTTACAGCACAGAACTCCATTCCTTGAATTAATGAAGCAAGTTCTCCTATGGGACTGAGATACACAATGTGAAAGTGATTTTCACACATCGTGAGCAGCTGAGGACACACATTCAGACACTCCAGTGTCCAGAACTCCACACATACAGCCAGAACACCAAAGCTGAATTCCAGATTTGCAGGGAAACCTTCTATATGAGCTCTTCTTATAAATCTGCACTTTTCTTTTTCCATTCCTTCTCTTCTGCTCACCACCTTCCAGTACTTACTCCCTAAGTCTGTGCTTATATTCACATTTTCCCCTAACTTTTCACCCTTCCTTACTTCTCTCCAAGGTCATGATTCCCCATACCTCACCTTTTGCCTCATTTTATTTTCTGTATTTGCCTCTCAGAAAAGACTTTTGACTTCTACCTCTCCACCTGCTTTTCCTTTCACTCTTATCCAACCTTGAAAAATCGCTGGACAGCAAATTTTGTTTGGCCAAGATATATTTTTTAAAAACAGCAAAAACAGTCAAGCTTGGGACACAGCCTATTTCAGCCCCAAAGGTTTTAATCAAAAGAAAACATTTGAAAGAAAACACTCTAGAGAGAAATGTCTGTATCTGTTCTTGTAATTTATATATTATCTGGTTTATTTTTACATTAAATTATAGCTTGCATAGAGTTTTTTTCTTTCACCCACTGACAGTAGTATGCAACTGGTCTTCTGTGCAGCATTTTCCACTGGACAGAAATGTTAATGACTACATAAAGTGTAGGCTGTAGCACAGGATGCCAATAAGAGCCTGTTTTGGTTGACCTAGTATTCTCAGTAGTTTTAAAAAATCTCCCTGGTAAAAGTAAGATAGAAAACTACAAGCTTTCATTTTGAGATGATGCTTAACTCTGCTTTATCTGCTATAAGGAGACAATTGTCATATGAATATAATGTGGAGTAAATTTATGCAGTTGTGGGATAGATTAAAAAAAAAAAAAAGAACAAAATAAAACAGTTTGTTAACTCTGTTCGTATAGAAGTGAACAATAAAAACTTCCCTAACAGAATTATGCCATCCCGAATGTTTCAGAGAATCTTAGCTACAGTACTTAATGCTTTAAATATAAAAGACAGCAATACAGATTTAGTAATAACTTGCTTTCATGTAGACATCTGAGAACCTTTAAGCAATCTGCATATGTTAAAAAGCGCTTAAAAGTACTGTCAGTTTGGACCAAGTACGAGAAAAGCATACTGACGTCAAGTGACTTACCCACTTATATACACAGCAACTGTGTGGTAAAGCCTAAAATAGAAGTGAAACCTTACAATCCTCACAGTGGCAGTGTGAAAATATCTATTTTGACAAACATTAGGCAAGAAGAAGTCTTGCCTTGTTAGAAGTAATAAAATGCTTCTCACTCCTTTGTTTCAAGGATCTCATAATTAAGAGGGCTTTAGGCAGAATCTACAGAGATATGGCCAAACGTTAGGTCAAATGTATTTATGACTCCAAATAGATGGGTGAATGAGGTCAGTAATGGACACACCTGCAGACAAGCTAGAGGAAGGGCCAAACCACCAAGATGTGGGTGGGCTGGAATGGCGACAGAAAAAACAGACGTGTGTTATTTCAGCATGAGAAACAAACGTTAAATCCAGAGCAGCTATAGTATGGCAAAGGTCTCAGGAGTAGCCAGCGCCATCCCTGCTTGGATTCCTTCTCTTTAAAAAATCATTTCAGAGGTTAAGGGAAGGTGTAGATGCACATAAATACCTCTATGGAAACAGCGAATACATTTATTGCAAAGAGCTGCCACGTGTTTTTCCACCTAAACTTAAAGGAATGCTCTGCTTACTCACTATCAGTTGTAAGATGTGACCTATAACAATTTTAATACAAACATTAAACTTTTTAATTAAATACGGCACACAGTGAAGCTTCTGAACACTTTAAATTGTATTGTCCACTCTCTGCACAACCCACAATGTGTTAAAGTTCTGTCAGTAGGAACTGTAAATGAGGAGCTGTGGCAGGCTCTTCTCTACTTCTTTATTTACTTCCTGAACTGTAAAAGCTGTTTATCTTCTCAAAAGATATTTATTTTGCTACATTACATACTTATAAAAATTACTACATATACCAAACAATTCAATGTTAGCACGTGCAATTCTCAAATAAAATGTACAGTCCTAATCCTAATTATTTAAGCATCAAAATTATATTTTAATAATGCTTTTAAAGAATGACAGAAGCAAAATAAAATGATTCTCTCTGCAATAAATAAATAAATATATAAATGAATAAAAGGGAAATTAGATTATTGTCCTAGTGTGTACAAATATTTGTACTGGCTAATAAGATTTGACAGGGCTGAACTCTGCTGTTTAGAAATATGATTGTGACTGTGTATGAATGTACCTAACCCTCAATTGTAATAATATTTCCACACTTCTACCATGTGCATAGCCCTAAAAAGATAAAATACTTGAGCTCATCTTAAAATGACTCACTCATATAATCTGAATTTAGGCATGGACGTAAAAAAATGGACATTTAAAGTCCATTCCTGCACAGTGATGCATTTGCATCCTGCATTTGGTCATGTCTTCACCTCAGAGAGGTCTGAGAACAAACAAAACGGGAGACAGGTGTGTGACTGCAGTGAAATCAGGGGCACATGAAATCAGGGGGGCATCGTGCTCTTCTCTGTGGTTGCATTCTCTGTAGTTGTGACCATTTTCTTTTCCTCTTATGGAAAGGAGTAATAACTTGTCCAATGCAAAGACTCATTCAGAAAGAGAGACATTTACTCTCAGGCACACGCGTTGCTTCATGTGACAAAATAATTCACATGAAACATTTTCACATCTGGCCTAGTGTCCACACTGTAATGCATATTCTTCCTTCCTTTTCTTCCCAGCCCACATGGCATATTCCAGATACCCGAGCTGTTGACTGAATTAATTTGAGGGGTTTTAAATCAAACTGTCACAAAAATATTTCCCTTCAATCTGTGAATTTCCTTCCCGAATTACTTTCTGCCTACAGTCCAGGAAAGGCAATGTTTGATTCTAATATGGTGATGTTTTTTCTAAAATTGTAACAATGTCAAAGTCTCTTATTCCCTGCCCTTCCCACTGAAAAACAGAATCATTATTCCTCTGGAGGGAGGTTCAAACCTGCCCCATCATCCTTTGCTAGTGGGATCTGATATGGAATGTCCAGCTCTGCAAAGGCATCAGAAGCAGACTTGCAGACTTCAAAGCTAAATTTCTGTGTGGAGATAGGCATTTCAGCTCACCTTTGTTGTTGTTATTGTTTTGTTTTTATTTTATTTTTTCCAACTATTGAGTTAAACTCCCAGTTACTACAATATCTGGCAGTGTAGTATGAATAATCAAAAATGAGTCCCAAAACATTTTAAATAATTCTCTAGAACATTCCTAAAATATCTATTCGTATTCACATGTGGCATAGAAAGAATGCCCAATAGGATAAAAACATGGTAACAAATTGAGTATGAATCTATCTGCATAGATTCATTCATAACATATTCAGCATAATTCAAGAGATAAAAGTCTCATAAACTTTTTATGAGTAAAACTTTACATTATCCTACTTAAAACTGAACCACATATAACCAAATACATTTTGCAAACGTACATATAATAAAGCTGAAATTGGCAAGAATCTCACATTTCTCTGTACTATTCTTAGTTTGCAGTGTGACTTTTTTTTTTCTTTGTAGATTTGTAAGAAAAAAAGACTATTTTAAGCACTATTAAAACCTCAGTTCAGACTCTTGTTCTGCATCACTCCCATTGCATCATCTGCATAGCACTCCTTGTACTCAGTAAGAATTTAAAGCCTCCATATTCCTGACTGGAAATAGCACATAACCCTGGCAGGGTCTTTTATAATTTGATGAAAGACAAGATTGTGCTCTCACAGATTATTCAACAACTGGGTTTTGGCCACTAAATGCAGGAGACAAAGAGAGTACTATGCCCTGGCCAGTCATATCAGCTTGCCTCACATCTTTTGCTGCTACAGTATGTTTTACAGCATGTTCTTTAAATGGTTGAACCAGTTAGTGCACCTAAGAATAATGAAATTCTGCTAGTTTGTATAGTCATATATGAAAATGTAGCTGTTGTCTGTGAAGTCACTCTTTATTATTGCTTCTTCTTGATGCTCTACACTTGCTGTTTATAAGATTACTGAAAAATCAAGTTTTTCCTAACATAAAATTTGAGCAAAATTTTTTTTTCAGAGCACTTAACAAAATTATATATGGCAGATCAAAAACAGGTAATATATTTTCTCATATGGTACAAGTTTAGACTGTGGAATTCACCAACATGAAAGTGATGAAGGCAGGGAACTTAAAATTCAAAAAGTCAACAGGCATTTCTCTGGATATCCAGAGTATCTCAGAATATCTGCAGATGCATAATAATTAAAAAGAAGAAGCATAGCTGGGAGGGATCGTAAACCTCATGGTTTAGGTTTGAGATTAATCTCAAGCAACTTCTCATTAGCTTAATAGCTACATTTTGATGGGTAAATCAAACAGTCCCAGAGCACAGTCCCCAACTCCAGAACTGTACTGTTGGTAGCGCTAAATTGCCAGGACAACCTGCAGCGTGACTTTTGCCAGCCCAGCTAGCATTTGTCCAAATGGTTCCTGGACATGATTCAGTAGCCAGCACAGGCGAGGGACCATTCCCAACACACAGCTTGAATACAGCTACCCTGCTTTTTACAGCAGGAATCCGGGACACTGAGTTAACTCAGCAGTCAGCACCAGGGTATGTCTCATTTACTACACTAAGAGGTGATCAAGGTATGTAAGGGAAACTAACCAAGGGAAACAGGTGCTAGTACATCCTGTTTCAAACATGATAATCAAAGTATCTGTCAGACCCTGCTTGAAGTCAGTAGCAGTAATAATGTACTAAAAATCAGGAAGAGCAAAGTTTCATTTTTGAATTTGAGATTAAGCTTAGAAAAGCAGAAGTAAGAACAGTAAATTACTGATTCAGGAAACATTTAACATGAACGGAGGTAAACTGGCAGCAGACTTTTATTAAACCATGATAGAACAAGTTGATCAATATATCCATGCCTTTAGAAAGCTTTTATTATTTATTTTTCCACACCTAAATATATCACAGTGTGATTCTGAACCATTTTTGTATGGGACAGAAATGTTCTTATTTGGATGCATTGGTTAGGGTGCTCAGTTCATTCAAAAGCTGTTGAGGCTTCAGAGGCTTAGGGAACTGATCTCATGGTTGCTAAAGGTGAACTTCCTAATCAGTTCTCATATGGAATTACCCAAGTACTGATAATATCCTTCTTTGTTATATGACTAGTCTCCAAAATATTGTTATAGTGCTTGAACAACCGGAGTTGATGTTCTCCATGCACTCAGAATATTTGCACAATATGGAGACCATATAAAATCAATGTTTTCAGATATTCCATACTGCCTCTATCTTCTGTTTTACTCTGGAATTTAGAAGGTGTTTATTTCTGTCGGGTTATCACTGCCACTCTTGATCCCTCTAGCACATGATATGCTATCTCTTGACAGCAATTGACTTTATCACAGCAGTGAGTCTAGTAGATACTGATTGATCTGGGAAATTGAGGGAACTAGCTACAATAGAAGAAAATATAGTCAGAGCCAGGGTGGGGGCCCAGCACTGCCTGTTTCCCCTTAGTTGTTTGGTTGTGTGCCAATGAAAATGGAAGTGGAAACAAACACACTGACTGGGTAAATCTGCTCTGACCCGTTTGAGCAGAGTTCACATTGTAGACAAAGTTATGGATTTCCCCCAGAGGGAGGGGGTAATTTGAAAATCCTGTGTTACACCCATTGTAACTTAAGAATATTTTCATTGGCATTCCTGTGATAGTCTTATAAAAATAACAGAATGCACTTGCTAGTTTTGGCCTTAGCAGCATTTTTTTTTTTGAAAAGTAACATCAGCTTGGGAAAAAAAAGGGGGTATTGCAAATATTTGAAAGCTCAGTTTAGATACACCAGCTTCAAAAGTGCTAGTTGGAAAGCTTATGGGCTAGTGCAATAAACACACAGATTAAAATACATGTAAGTAGAGAGGAGATTAGGTTGGGGAGGGGCCTGTGTGGCAAGAGAAGAGTTTTTAGAGAATTTGCGGCATGCAACATAATGTTTTCAAACTGAGATCCACATAGTGCTTTTGAATTACTTTTATGGTTTTATGATGACCTGCCTCTCATAATAATCTTCAAAGTATCTATTTCAATATTAAATAGGTATGGCCACTTACATTTCAGTACCTTAGTATTTTGTGGGTCCTCTCAAGAAGCTACCAAAACCAGATCTATCTATTTCAATATCCACCCACAAGCATTCTCTTCTGCCCCTTCATGGAAATTCAACCCTCTAAGGATACTAACATATTCAGTGTTAACTCTTACTATTCAATCAATTATGCCCAGATCAAACTGAAAGGATGCTCTGAATAATAATATGGGTTATTTTGTTCCATACTGTTTAATAGGAGGGTTAAGAGATTGAAAATGAGTTAAAGCCCCTTTAACTAATTGAAGCTTTCATCTCTTCTTTTTTATTCAGACACTTCTTGGAACTAATCAGGCTTCACAGGTGAAATTGAGGTCATAAATCACATCTCTAATTTGCATTGCTAAGATCGGAATAAGGTCATAGATAACAAAGTAATATGTACTGGAGAGGAGGTGTGTGTATTTTGGTCACTTAGTGTTACTCTGACAAGTGCAGTGCTGTTTTATGCTCTCTATTATCCAGAAAGACAAACATTTTAAAGTGATACAGCACCAGCAACTGCTTCCTACCAGACGTAAAGATGGAAGGGAATGGCATGTATAACTCAAATCATTCCTTCCTCCACTCCTGTATCACTGATTTCCATCTCTAGTTGGTGTATTTCTCATTTTCATGCCAGCAAAAATGAAAAGATCATGAATATAAACAGCAAAGTCTTGTATTAAATAGTCATGTGTCTCCTTCTTACATTAAACTTACAATAATTGATCATTGTGTGACTATGCCTGAACCTTCTATTTTTGCTAGTTTGGACTATGCGATTAATTCTTCTTACTTCCATCCAGTTCTCTAACAGCTCTAGTCAAAAACTCCCACTGCAATCAACTGAAACTATAAACACAAGTCAGTTTTGGGATTGACATCTTAAATATCCCTGTTCCCAAACTTTCCTTGGCAATACTTTCGTGTAAATATACACACAAAAGAAAGAACTCTTTCTTCCTTTTTCTCAGTCTTTTAACTAATTTATTCTTTTTATACCTGTAGCTATTTTTATGTCCTTTGTTGTGTAATACCAAAATATTATGTCTGAATATTGACAATATTCTTTTAAGATTTGCATAAAGCCCTACAGAAGTAAATGAAAGTCTTTAACTTAGGTTAAATAGGGCTAGACTAGAGCCTTACAAAAAACAGGGAAAAGAAAGGCAAAAAAACTAGAAGGGCTAGCATCTACTTCTATCGCTATCTCTATACAAAAATTCTCCATAAACATTCCAGTGCTTTTTTTCATGTCTTTCAGCTTTTTATACCACTCCCTAAAGAATAATATTCCATAGACAAATGGATTTCAAAGCCAGGAATTCTATTCTGATCAAGTTTTAAGCATTTAATTTTTAAGGATGTTCATTCATGTGCCCCACTTCTATTTTTTGTGTCTTCCTCCATTACCAAAAGCAAGAAGACACTATAATCACAATTATCAAATCAGAAATAACTGATTTTGCACTTCTCACCAAGTCAGACTGCTTCCTTCTTTATCAAGGAAACAGTGATGGGTTTGAATAAGTTTGGCTTGAAAATGTGATATATGTTTTGAACTCAGGTACCTGTTTAGCTCAATAGCAGATATGTTAAAAACATCACACGGTATCTGGAAATCTGTTCATTTGGTCTGCAAAGCAGACAAACAACAAAAAGGTGACATAAAGCATTTTGAAATTTCTTAAACATATATTACATTTAGCTATGCAATACTGAACAGCTTCAGCTCTCACGCACCAGCAGAATAATTCAGTTCCTTGCTGAAATAGGAATTCTGAAAAGAGATTTATGACTTCTCTTTTCTAAAAATCAACATCAGCAAGTTATTCAGGTTATTATAAGAACAAAACCTCTTTCTTAGCCTTAACTGAACTTGCTTCTTGTGGAGGAACTTTATTTTCTGTCATGATTCTGCAATCATCAGCAATATTTGGAAAGAGCATCTAGAACACTCGCCACTTAATGGAAACAGCAGAGTTTTACAACTGCCTTGCTCTGTAATTTCTGAAATCAAACCAAGCCAATTAACCAAAGGAAACCTCTTTCATGAATCTGTTATTTACATATAATGTAGACAGGAAAAAGGTATTTTGTTAGCTCTGGAGACACACTTTAAAGAGGTTTTTAAAAGATTAGGAAGTATAATGACAGGTGCACAGTGTTCCTTGAAATTAGACAGGAAGTGAGTACGAGACAGAATTTGATGGCATCATCCTTCTTTAAAACTAAATGGACAAACTGTTCTCTCTTAATAACGGCTATACACTAACATTTACAACCAAGTATTGTACCTTTACTTGACCTTTAACACATTGTACTGCATTAATTGCCTTAACTATTCAATTAATGACAGCCACACCCTACTTTTACTTCCATATTCCCTCTGCCTCAGCTTATTTCAAAATATTAAGCTTTGCAGATGACTGTTTTGTATATAAAAAAGCTTTTAAGTTCAATCATGCCAACACATGTCATCATCTCAAAAATCAACTTCCTGGCTTTGTAAATTTGAAGATAATATTCTAGCAAAATCAATTCTCAGAGAGCAGTCAGTATCAGCAGTACTCTCCTTTTATCAATTTTCTCTGGTTTTGCACCTGAAATATGCATTAATAATGATACTGAAGTATCTAAGGTCTGCCATCAATACTGACAGACAGAATATCTAGACCTATTCTGAGAATCAAGTCCTGATTTGTCAGTAAGACTACTGCTGTGGAAATTTTCCAAAGCTCAGGAACTGGGTGCTTCACGATAGTAAGTCCTGGACCTTCCAGAGATGGAGCCTGGACAAGTAAAATAAAATAAACTTAATAAAAAGAACGAACACAGAAGTGATACTAATCATAACAATATAGAACACGACTATACATGTGGTAAGCTCACAATTCCTGCTGTTTTCACTTACAGAGTTTAAACACAAATACTCTGTTCCTGCAAGGACTCAAATTTTGAAGTCGAGGTACCATAACCTTTGAAATACCATCTAAAAAGGCAATGGTGTAAGTACAAAGAATTAAATGCACCACTTTGCAGAGCATAAGCAGGCTTTGCAAAAAGATGTTGGGGTATTTTTCCTCCTGAGTGTAGACTTACTTTGCAGTAATAGTCAATGCCAGGAGCTAAACCCAAAAGTTAAGATCTAGGTTTTTTTTTTTTTTTTTTAAAATCAAGGATATGGGGTTGCAATTGTGCTGCGTTAACTGTAAAATTGGAGGGAGATAGTAAAAACAAGTATCTCAGTGTTATGGCATAGAATTATTAACAAAAAAAAAAGTAATTTGTGTAACAACTAATAAAAAATTAGGAGGAAATAAAATATACACTGGATGCTATGGCACATTCTACTGCCATTACATCACCTGCTGTTGTAACCCTTTGCAAAATGCTGAATAGTATGGCAAGGTATTTTAACTTCCCTTATCTTACAAATGGATTAGAACAGCATTCTTGGGGCTCTTTCTGTCTACTAATTTCTTCACATAGGCTGTGTAGCCTAAACTGTTAAATTGCAAACCATAGACCTGGGTTCATTAATGAAGCTATTAATTACTTTTATCTCAGCCCTTTTAGGACTTATCATCACAATCACTTCCCTGCATTGAAAATGCACTCTAGGGGCTAAAGAAATGCTTCTTTATCAGTAAAGCATACAAAAGCAGACTGAGGAGACTCATCTGAATAGTGCCTCCATCTCCCACACTCGCATCTTATCATCCTGTCAAGCACAAAGCTAGGGTGAACGCTGGTCATTGTTGCCCACCCAGATGTTCCAGATATTTTATCAGGAGTCCAGATAAGGTTTTAAAAACAGGAATTTAAGAGTAATACATTTCAAGTTTTGAAAAGTGTGTTCAAACATATGCAAAATTTGTATACTGTACTATATAAATAATATGTATTATATATGCTTTATATTTTTTATGTATAATTTCTCTTTATTTTAGCTGGAGATGCTGCATTTACTAGCATCTTTTCTCCTTTCAATCTTAAATACTTCTTCAACTTGTTTGCAACTGGTATCTCACATAGTTTTTGAACTACTTTTACACAACTAATGATATAGTATCTTTCCTAGCATTTTTTAATTCAGAAGCAATGGAAATGTTCTCAGCGTTTCAGGTTACTGAAAGACTGCCTAACCTCCAATTTGTTTCTTACTTTCTCAGGTACTTATATAATTGGGTCTAGTCTTAATATTCCAGAAATAATTAAGAATCCAAAATATAGTGACTGCTGGAAAGGCTTCTGTGTCCACTGAGTTATTTGTCTCCAATGACTCTGTTTACTCCTTTACTGTTTTCTGTGACCAGCCTTTGCAGTGATGTCGATCATGTGAGATGATCTTTTTTTAAAACGAGCAAACAAACAAATTTAGAGAAACATATTTCTGACTGAGATACATTTGCCTGTCAGCCAAATGTGGTACAAATAGTCTATTTTAAAAAGAAATAATTCTGTATTTTGTGATTTGTAGTTCTACACTGAGTCCTTATCTTCTTCTGACAAAGTTTTTGCGGTTTCTTTTTTTAGGGTTGGGGGAAGTCTTTGGTTTTTGTTTTTTACTTTTCTTGTTTGTTTGTTTGTTTTTTCAGATCATCTAGTTCTAGGCTTCCTCCAAAACCCTTTTAACTCAAAACAACCTTCTGTGATTCTAACCAGTCACAGTGGAATTTGGACCATACCACATGGACTCAAACACCAAAACTCTCAGTTATTGATTTGACATCTATAAAAACATTAAAAAAGCGCTACTTTGCTATCTTAAAACAAAAATGTTACGACAAAAAAGTTGTGCTGAGATGTGCACCTTAATAAGGCATAGAAGTTTTAGATATGGAGAATGTACAACTCATCATGATTATAAAACCAGATCAGAAAATAGCAGGCAGTGGAGTGAAGAAAATTATTTATACAGATATATATTCTTTATATTACTTCATAAAGCTATGATGTTAGCTTTGAATAATTACTCAGGTTGGTCCCTGCCAGGCATGTGGCATAAGGGAAAAAAAATTGCATAAGCAGGAAATAAAAGTAATCTGAAAAATCATTCTATCTTCATATAATATCTATCTGAACAAAGAAAGTAATATATAAATAAATGAAACAGATCACTCAACATCTCCAGAACAAAAATGCAAGGTCCAGCTTACCCAGGGCAGTGTATTACTTCCATTGAGGTGATGGCAGAGAATACAAAAAGTGGCCTAAAAGCAACGAAAACTGTTTGGTGAGTCCTAGCTGTAACATGGGGTCGTAAGAGGAAAGTTACACACTGAAAATAAGGTGAGGCACACCATAACACCAGTTTGCTTGCTAAACGATGCTATTACTGTACTCCATGCAAGGGCGATGCAGGAAAAGGCAGACAAAGTCTGGTGAAAAAACAGCAAAGGCTACATCTGACCCTTCCTTTCTCTTAATGCCTGAGCGCAGCATATTTGAAAATGTTCATTAGCCCACTGTACAGACAGGATTTGGGAAGAAGTGCAATAAGGTTGCAATGTCTAAGCTGGAATCTGCAGCAGAGACCTTCTAAAATACAGCAGGGCATACTTAACCTGTTGGTAAGTACTCCAGGCCATGCCACAGTAAGGTTTTTTAGTGAGCATATTTCACTCAGAAGCAAGTAAAAAAAAAGAATGAGTCATGAATAATGTTGTAACAGCTCTGCAGAAATTAATCTAGCACTAAGCCTGTGGGAGCAGTAAGCAGGACAGACTATGAGAGCGCTGAAGAGCATGCAGAAAGAGTCCAAAACCATCATAAAGAAGCACGGAGTAAAGAGCAGAGAGTCTGTGTAAACAGGAAATAAAGGAAGTCTTGCCTTTCACCCTGACCACAGTGTCTAATTGCCATGGGTAAGAAAAATTAAACAATTCCTTTCAAAATACTTATGTACATAACTAAGCAGCCCTTGAATTCTGCATCCTGTCATGCCTACCAAAATCCACCTTGCCACAGCTGTGTGACAGCGTTATTTCTACAAGAGAAGTCAGTGACTCCAAGGATAGAACTATGGTAGAGTTCAATGGTAGGAATAGCAGAATTTTAGGGCAGATCAACTCTGTTAAGACTAAATCTGTGGTCAAAAGTTCAGCCAATAAAACTCAGTAATTTTATGTATTTATGTATTTATTTATTTTTTTTTTCCTTCTAGATTTTCCTACCAAGGACTCTCAGCTACTAGATCGGCTAAAATACAGTCAGTATAAAGAGCTTCCTCAGTTATGGAAACTATTTTTTTTTTCTTATTCTCACCACCCCAATTGACTCTAAAGCCAAGTTCTGAAAAACAGCTGTTGCCCAAGAATTAAAGAGTTATTTTACTTTCTCTTCTATAACCTACTCATCTATAACCTATCATCTGTTTTAAAAAAAAGAAGAAAGAAAAAAAAATTAGTAATTGTATGGCTGGTATGGTGCCAATCAATGCAAGTTTTTCAGTGAAAGCTACTGAGTAGTGTGGGCAAATCAATGAGGGACTCTTCAGTACAGCTCTCTCAGTGTCCATGTAAAGGTAAAGAAACCTTGTAGTATGTAGTTTGCAGGTGCCATCCTGGTCAATCAAAAGCAAAGAAATGACTGGGAGATAAAAACATGACAGCTGATGATTAGACCTCCTGATAACAACTCAAAATTAAGAAATTTCCTTCAAAACAAAATCTTCAACATAATTTCAAATAAGCCATTTCAAATAGATCAAAATATTTCATTGTTACTTACTTAAAAAAAAAAAGGAAATATTTTTTGATATTGAAGTCCTTTTTAACAAAAGGCAGAAAACTTTGCCCTGAATTTTTGAGGTGTTATTTTTCTGCATCATCAAAACATGTCAGCTATAAATTTTATCCTATAAATTGAAGTTACATCTCTTCAAAACTGATATAAATATTTCTTTCAACTAAATTAAAATCCGTCCAGTTTAGTGGTAACTCCATTCCTCATCTGAACAGATTTCCAGAAATTCTGGTACTTCCTTCTTACACCAACTCTGAAGTTTTCTTAAGTGGTTATTATATAATAAACTATGGTGAGACAAGAGGATAGAAATAGTGTTGAAAAGACTTCAGGTCTGCTAGACAGTTCTGTGACTCTACTGCAGGGCCTACAATTTCCTATCCCTCCTGCGCTCAGTCTCAAGACTACTCAACTCGGCCCCAGACGAGCCAAAACAGTTTCTGGCAGTATATTATATTACCAGGAATTATTTTATCTATGGCATGTGATAATTGACTCACCATTTTCAGGCTGAAACAACTGCAAGAACAAAAATTCTTATAGTAGATTAAATGGTAACTGCTTACATATTTTCTTTAGTTAGGTCTGGCTTGGTTATAAAATGCCAGATGACTGGCTGATGACCTACCTAGGACACAGGCAGACCAAACGTCTTCCAGGTAATGCCTCCAACTATGAACAGACCTATTGCTGGTGTAATTCAGGTACCACTTTGTATTCATAGTGTGACATTTAAGTAAAAAGGTTGACATCCTCCTGATCAAAATGGTTATGTAACTGTGACCACATCTTCCAATATCAAATCACATACTGCACTGAACTGCAATAACCATAGCAGGTGAAAGCCTTTTTTAGCTAATTTTTGCCACATCTTTGGCTTATCAACTAAAACGATTCACCACTTGCAACTTTAAGCAGCTTCTACTTATTGAAATGACAGAAGGTTGCATATTAGTATGTAGGCAGCTAGTCATCGCTAGGTATGATTTACAAACACCTGTCAGAAATGATTTTTTGCATTTATGACTAGGCAGATAATTGCACTTCTTGATTTCAAATTTCTTGGTTGCTAACAAGGTTCTACCTTTGGTGCTGACTCTAGAGACAAAATAAATAAATAATGATAACGGAAACACAATACATATATTGTAGTCTAAAACAGTTGTTCGTACCAACTTTCCAAAGGGGAAAAAAAAACCCAAATACACATCATTGTTTATATTCAAATCTTTTCAGCTGAGTAAGAAAGATTTTCTTTTGCCTCTCTGCGGAGAAGGGGTTGTGATCAAATAGCTCCAGGAAAACATAGACTTCTGCCGTAAGCAACTGTCTACTCTGCCTGTGACTGAAGCTGGTCTTGCACTCAGGGCTGTCTCTCCATTACTATTCAAAAGTCCTGCTCTAGTTCCAAAGCTTCTGTTCTAGTTGCAATGCTGGTAGCCCAAGTGAACTGAAAAATTATACAGCTTAAATACATTAAATAATTTGGGTAGTCTCAATTACACTGTGTTGCCTTACACTTAAATATTTTGTAAACCAGCATTGTTTTTCCCTGCAAATGCAAACTTTGCTCTTTCATTTACAAGTTACAAGCCTTCCTGTTCTGAGAAAACAATCACTTTCCAGGAAGTAATAGTATCAGAAGTTTCTTGGCCTCTGGGTTTACTAAAAAAACAAAAGTAGCATAACAGTATCATCTTTATCTTAGAAATGACTCCTGTATGGTCTTTCAAACAGAAAGGTACAAAAATTCTTAAACTAGCCGATCTCTGAATTGCCCATCAATAAGAAATCACAGAATTGTTGGGGTTGGTAGAGAGCTCTGGAGATCATCCTACCCAACACCCACCTGCTCAAGCAGGGTCCTGGGCAGGTTGTCCTTGACCTTTTCCAGATGTGTTTTGGATATCCCCAGTAATGGAGACTCCACAACATCTCTGGGCAAATAACCTGTCCTATTTATCTGACTATATCTGAATCCACAAAAAGTTGTACAGAATTGCTTCACCTTTTTGGGAGCAAACAGGAACATCAGTTCCATCGCTATCAGATCTGCTCTGTACAGAGTGACAGGGCTGTCTCTGTACTTGTAAGAAAACAAGGGCACAGCAAATGTGCAGGCTTCCTTCTGCATTTCAGCTTCTGCTGTATTTCAGTTTATTCTTGCCTCTTCTGCATTTTAAAAGAAAGCAGAAATTCATGTATTCTTTTTGCAGTAGTATTTGCATTCTTCTCCTTTATTGTCTGAGGCAGTGTCCTATGAAACACAGGGATTGGATTCCTCCTTCTTGATATGGTCAAGGTGTAATTTGCTGCAACTGAAAATGTTCTGCTGTTAATGTTCACAGTTTGAGCCACACAGGCAGCTCTAGGACAAAATTATACTGGGGAACTACCACTCAAGTGAGCTACTCTAACCTTTCATTACCTTTTAATAAAGTACTGAAGTACTGTTCAGTTCTTCCAACTGGCTGTCAACATGATCAAATACATTCTATTATTTTTGAGACCGCTTCTGTGACATGCAATCTTAGTTTCGAGCACTGAACCAACAGTGTCACTGCAAGCAAATCATCCTGAAGTCTTGCTAACAATGTTAACACCTCTAAATTTTGTCCCAGGAACTGGCAGTCAGGTAACACGTTCAGTCAATTTTATTTTCTCATTGACCAAACCAGTGGCTCATCTCCCACAAGGGATCTGTGGTATAATAAATGCTAGCATTAGTGGACACCTGGATAAATACAATCTATT
Organism: Nothocercus julius; assembly: GCA_013398735.1. Classification (NCBI taxonomy): domain Eukaryota; kingdom Metazoa; phylum Chordata; class Aves; order Tinamiformes; family Tinamidae; genus Nothocercus; species Nothocercus julius. Next base: position 1,273,844 of record VZSV01000150.1, on the reverse strand, counting down.
TGGAAGAGTCAATACGACTTCTGTAAAGCAATGCTTTGTCTAGTGAGCCTCTAAGAGTTCTTTGCAGGGTTCAGTCACGCTAAGTGGGAAAAGTTGACATAGTTTAGTTGGGTATCCAGAAGGCTTTTGGCAAACACTTTCACCAAAAACTTTAAAGGAAAATAAGCAGCCATTAGATAAGACAGAAGGTTCTGTCATTGATAACTAACTGGTTAAAGAATAGAACATAATGCAAATATGAAGGTAAGAACTTAAGAGAGCCATCACTGGAATTCCTCAGGGGTCTTTGCTGGGATCCAGGTTAGTTTTCATATTCTGATAGGATCTGGAAAAGCAGTAGAATAGTCCAGACAAAGTTTGCTCATGATACTCAAGATAGTGGATACCCGGAGGCAAGTTGCAAAGAACTGTAAAAATGAGTCATTTATAAGACAAAATGACTGTGCAATAAGATGACAAGTGAAATTCAGTGTAGATAAGACTGTCAGAGCCTTGAGTGCACTAATAGGCTTTAATAGGCCATCAGACCTTATGGGAACTATGTCACCAGTCTGTCTCCGGTTCTGCCTCTGGCCCAGACTCCTGCAGCTCATGATCAGATGCCCTGGATGGACCCTGGATCTCTTTCATTATCTCACCCTGCTCAGATATTGACATTTGGTTGCTCTTGCATCTCAGTTCATCCCCTTCATGGAGCAACCTCAGTCTGGCTGCTTCATGACAGCAGGGCTCAGGGCAGGCAAGTGTGGTTGCCTCAGCCTGAGCTTAAAGGCAGCCCCCAGGCTATGGGCTGGGAGGGTGTTGCAGGTGAGTCTGGTCAGAGCACTCAGGGTACTAAGAAGGAACAGCAGAACGAACGAGTGGCCTAGTACTCTTCAAGTCATGAAAGAGGTGATCTACAGCAGATATGACAGGAGGTATACATTACTGTGGGTAGCAGGGAAGAGAGAAAAGGGATATTCTGTTCACCATCTTCCACAAAAAAGGGCCATCACTTGAAGTTACATCCAAAACAAGTACATTACAGAGGTTCTTCATGACTAAGAAGGACTATGGATTCCTGGGTTCAATGGGAAACTGGCAAGTGGTTGACAGAGATACCCACTGAAGACTACTGAAATGCAAATCTCTTAAGGCTGTTGTGGCTTGCATTCCCAAAATGGAAATAGTTTGTACAGGGGAAACATCATACATGGCTAGGTTTGTTTTTACTCTCCCATGGATGAAGCACCCATTTATGACCACTGGGCTGCTTGGACACTTGGCATAAACTATTACCAAATGTACTTTTGTTCCAAGGGCTTTGTTCATTATTTCAAAGCAATTAAAGTATTTGACTTATAATAAAAGTGTTTCTATACTCAAAATGTTGCTTAAATTCTGGAAGACTTGTTTGTCCTTCCAGTAGCTACAAAGCTGGAGGAAGAAAAAAAGTCTTAGTTCTAAAGGAAATCCTTTTTTAAATCTGATGTATTAGAGATTACAATCCTCATTCTTTTGGAGGATATTGGCACCAAAGGTGCTAAGAGGAAGTAGAGGAAGACTGGCAATGCATGCCAGCTGCAGTCTTTCATCTAGTAGAAGATTTTTACATCAAAGATATCCTACCCTTGACTGAATTTATTTATTTAACTTATCACTGATGAAGGAGTCATCTTTTCATAAAGCTTTGGTCACTCTTCCACTACTTCAGAGACACAGAAATACTGTATTTATTTCAGAGATCTCCTACTTTCTAGCAAAATGTATCCTTCATCCAAACCTCATTCCACATAGGACCTACTCATCCAAATGTCAATATTCCTTAAATGCTTCTTCAGAAACAGGCACTTCAGACAAGAAATATCTTGCTTTTATTTTCCTAAGTGTAACACTAAATCTTGTATTCCAAAGGAAAAGGGTTCTTTCCCCTGGTCAGGGCAAAGCAATCATCACAATCAATCCCCCAAAAGTGAGGAATTACAGCACCTTAAAAAAATACCAGTGCATAATATCAGAAGAAGACAGCAAAAAATATATGACAGATGTCTAACTAGAAATCTTGAAGATACTCATGTGG
>VZSV01000150.1:1253055-1271737 GCA_013398735.1 Nothocercus julius | reverse complement strand
TTCCTCTTTTTATTATTATGAAACAATATGTTCTAGTGTTATAGGTCATATAGAACCAGGTTACTAGTGTCCTAACAGCAGTGTGATTCAAAGGGCACAATAAATAATGAAATTATAAGGAAAATCCTGAGCAAACTGCTTCACAGTGAAGTGACTTGATTACTCCAAGCCAGCAAACTGTCAACCTCAGCTTCCTCAAACTATCTAAAAAATGTGGTGGGAAACATCCTGATTAAATGGGAACACCGAAACAAATTAAACAGAAAAAATAACTAACATTCTGTTAACAAGATCTACCGCTTTGCATGTAGGTTAAATTAAAATTCTAAGTAACCATATCTATTAGTAGTTATATCTGCATATGTACATATGCACACATGCCAACACTAGAAACCACTCCCCGCAACATGCAGACACTATTAGGATTGCAAAATTAAGCACTCGGAAGTTAGGAAATGCCAGAGTTAACCTTCGTTTGGCCTTTGTGCATAGATAATTGAAAGAATCTTCAAATATATAATCTCACACTGTTTTTGCAGGACATCATCCTAAGGACAAATGCACAGGAAGGGCAAATCCTACGTAATAAGCAACTTTTCAGTATCCTTTACCTTCATTCTTCAATGTGCAACTGTCAGACTTGTTTACTGTTGCAATTCTAATTTAATTCTAACCTAATTCGCATTCTGAAAACATACTCACTGTTTTCCTAGCAAATTCATCTATGGTGTTTACTAGTATAATGCTTGAAAGTTTTGCAAACAGTTATTAATTACAATGAGACTGCAAGGTAAGGAGAAGTCTTTATTTTATAGTAGACTAGTGGGATAATGTAGAGACCTTGATCCTACATGTTCCACCTGTTCTTGATGTTAGGTGTGTCTATTGCAGATCCACAGGACTGAATTTCTTAAGGCTTTACGTGGATGCTAGTCTATGCAGACACAGTTGTTATTCCCTCCAATTACAACAGTAAGTGAAAATAGCACTACAGCTTCAAAGTAGGCATAGAAAATGAGAAAGATGAAGGATAGTCTATGAAAATACCTTGCTATACCGTTTACGTTTCTACAGATGCATTCACTTGTTCTAGCTCTAGGATCCTGGCAATCTCATCCCTCAGTTTAAATATTCAAACTCTGACCACACATCAAGCAAAGGCCTCACAGACCATATTATTTAAATCCTCACAGCAAGTCGGTTGTGTGCAAAGCTGGAGGCTAATGACAAAAAGTATATGACTGCCTAATTAAAAACTACATTATCATAATGGACATGAATTTGCAGACCAAACAAAAGTTGCAGAGGCAACCTGAATTCTTCACTTCTGTTGTTTCTGAGTTACTGAATTGCTAGCTTTCAAAACTTAGTGTTTTCTTTATTAGTATTTTATTAATAAGGCTTTATTTTTCTGTTATTTAAAATAAAACACTTCTTAAAATGCTACTTTTGACAATCAGAAGAAATCCACGGCCTTTATTTCCACACAGATCTCTCTAACACTTCATCTGAAATGAAAAGTGCTAATACTAGATTATCACTTTCTATTTTGCTTCACTATCTGAATCTCAATCTTTTCCTCATCTCTACATGAAAGGAAATAATTAGACAGTAAAAAAGTCATCCTTCTCTCTTTCTGAGTTAGTGGGAATGAAGACTTCTGTACCACATGTGACATTGCAGAAACAGAGGTACCTAGCCATAATTTTGAAAAGCTAAATTACAGGCAAATGGCAATGTCAAGGAAAATGAACAGCTGAACCAGTCTAAATTTCCATGTAATTAGCAATGTGGATATTCACTCAAATCTCTGATATTGTTGGTGATAAATAATGGTGCTCACAATGAAAAACATTACTCATTCAAGTCTCATACAGACATATTTCCATGACCAAAACTGCCCATACTCAAGAATAAAATTTCCTTAAAGTGTGGACAAAGGCTTTGTGCCTTTACACTAAACTTATAAATCTGGCAGCACTCACAGACAGCATAGATCACAGATAGATTAATCTGCACATTCCTAATACAAATATATATTAATGTGTTTCCATATGGACATTTCTCCTTAAGTTGTTCCAAAATATTAGCTCAAGCTTTCCTTGAAAAAAGTCTAAGCTGTATTTTAAATATATAGTGTTCTATAGACATTTTCATCAATCTTGGTTATGGATATGTTTTCAATATCAACACGTAATTAATATACATCATATTTTGGCAGTACAAAAGAGCAAATCAAAAGCATTAGGTATGGTGGTACACAGGCATACATAAGTGGTCAATCCTTCATCCATACAATATATGTCCAAGAGCTTCTAAAGGTGCTAGTTTTATTTTTTTGATAACAGATCAACACAATGCAGAAAATAATAAAAAAACACCATTATTATTATTTGGTGTTCATATTATAAACTGAGGAGGACAACGATCGTGGGGTTTCATTATTGCTTTAAAAACACAGAAGGTAAATAGACTGTTAATCTTTCTGAATGCTATGTTTATTTTTTTTTATACACAACAATCTCAACAAAGGTCCAAAGCATAGGCACTGGATCAGTATTTTGACTGGAAACTGGTCTTCCTTTTTTTTTTCCATAATGTTTAACAAATTTATAAATGCAGTCCAGCAATTTTATCAAATGACATAGCTCGTCACCTCGCATTCCAGGTAACTGGATCTTCATTATCCACACATAATTAATATAAACCATATTTTGGCAGTGCCAAAGAACAAGTCAAAAATCATTATAGTGGTATACATGCATTGGTAACTGGTCAATCCTTCATGCCTTGGCTATGGAAAATCTACTTGCATGGCATTTAATTAAGGTAGTATTTATCATAGTTTTTTAATATACACTTTTCAGTCTATACTTTAACACTATACGTTTTATGAGGAATAACAAAAGGACTAATCAGGACTACTTACGGAAACTAGTATGAGGCCTAAAAATGAAACTGAACCACAAACACAAAGACAATTTTATTAAGGAAAACTATAAAGAACGAATTGTAAGAGCTTCTTGGCAAGAAAAAATTGATGTTTTCTTTAATTTCCACCAACTGCTATTAAATAATTTATGTTTCTGACTCACAAAGTTTATATTTTGATGACCAGATTCTAGTTTAAGACTTATTTTTGCTTTTAAAACATGAAAGTTTATTTTCCATTCTGCTGTTGTATGGTATAATCCCTCACAGTGAATTCTGTAACGGAAAGCTAATATGAATCCAATGTGAAATAGCATGAATTGCTAAAAGAATTATTTATTTATTTATTTATGTTTGTAGTTTGGGTTGATCCCTGCTATGGAAGCCTTCTCTTCAGATTTTTATATATCTCAGGTGAATAAACACCATAGCTGATAAAGATAATAAGCTTTGCAGACCTCACTCTACAATTAAAACTCAGGCCAAATTGAACTGCCTTCTCACTAGAAACACACTCTGTGGTCAAAGTATTATGAAACCTCAACAGATCTTTTGCGTTAGTATAACCAAAATTAATCCTTTTAACGAGGGGAAATTTTGCCTCTGTGTGTTAGGATTAAAAACAACAATACTATCAATGGATGGGTAGGTAGAAGCAAGATGTGGATGGCTGAACTCAAGGGATTTTTTTGCTGGCTCTGCCAGTTGCTCAACAGCGGCCAGTAGGTTGAAGCAAACACAGAAGAAAAGAGAATGACAGGAATCAGCACATAGCTTGTGACCAGAAACCACCAGACACACATACATCAAAAATGCTGTCTTCTCCTTAGCAGAATTTTGGGGAGTGCTGAGAACTGTCATTTCCCTGGAAATTTCCCCTCTCGTTTCACTGGAAAGCTGAGGTGCTCAGAATTCCTGCAAATCAAGGCAGTATCCTATATACAATAAGATTAGCGTTGAAAGAAAAAGTCTTTAAATATGACCACTTCCAACAGAGTTTGTGCATTTGAGCCTTCAGCTGGAGCTCACATCACTTCTTAAGCACCAACTTGGAAATGACATGAGATGTGGATTATATTGGTGAAAAGCAGAATACAAAACTCTTCCATTTGGAACATTACTGGGTGAGATCACTAATCTGTAGACAAAACCCACAAGTTATAACATACAGTCACTGCCAAGTGACACAGCAGCTCTTCTTTCATCCTCTAAGCCTTTTTTCCTTTCTGATCACTGAATAGCAGAACTGTAGCACCACGCAGGATGAATCTCTTAAAAGGATGAAACAGAACTTTGATTTCCTCTGACATAACAGCATTATTTGGCCAAGACATCAACTTAGAAATAGTTTCTATTTGTACATTTAGGGAGGGATTTTCAATTGCACTCAGCAAGTGCTGTAACTTCGCTTTTATTCAAGGGGGCAGTAAAACTTCTACTGACTTCAGCAGGACCAAATAAAATCACTGCTAAGCAATCCAGATCAGAAGAAAAATGGAGGAACATACAGACTATATGTAGAGAAGCTAACAGTATGCTGTCTCTGAATTTATCTTATGAATTTGGGGGCTTTTCTTAGCAAGTCTTTTTTTTTTTTTTTTTTTTGTCTGTCATTAAAAACAAAACATAAAGCCATCTCTTTTCATCGAAAAGAAAAAGGGGTGGTGGGGTTGGTTTTGCTTGTTTGTTTTTTAACAAATAAGAAAACTAACCTGGTAATCACCTTCCTTCAAATTCTGCATATTACACCAGAAAAGCTGAGTAAGACAATGAGGAAAGATAAATGTTTTGAAAACAACAGCTTAAAAAACTGAAAAGACTCTACTCGGCTACATTTCTAGCATTTGATACATTCCATTGTTATGATGTGCTAGCCAGAAACCACTTATGCAGCCAAGCACAAGGGAAATGTCTATTTTTTTCCAAGGCTCTTGAGTTCAGCTAATGATCACATAATTAAATTGCCAGTTTCTCAGTATTGATATGTTGAAGCAGCTTTAGATATTCTTGTATTGTGCACTGTCAAAGAAGTCAGGAACTACAGGAGTTGCCTAAAAGAGAATAATTGTATCACATAGTCCAGTATGGAGGGTGGGGAAGATGAGAAGGGAAGAAAACCACCTAAAGCGAAAGACAGCTGACTAAGCCTGACATACATTACTTGCAGGTAACTTCTAAGTTACTGGTGTTTGGTAATGGATTTAGAACCACTCACCCAGTACTACCCATATGTGAAAAATATCCAAAAATTTGCTGATTAGAGGGAGTGGATGCATATAAAGATGTGTGTCTTTTTAATTCTCAGTACTACTGATAGCAATGTGTCACCTAAGAGACAAATTTGATACTGTATCAATGCTACTTCAACCACTTTTGACTTTCACTGAAACCCTTCTAAGAACATGAAAGGATTAAATGCAATGCATTTGTAGCACAGTGAAAAAATCAGCTTGACAAAACACAAACCCCTTACACAGAAAGGGACAGACGGATACATCCACCGTATTGGTGGAAGTATTGTTATACAGTGTCTTTGCAAGTTTAAATTATGAGATTTTGGCTGAAATACACACAAACCAAAATATGATCAAAACATATGACATCATGGAAGCAATACAGTGCCAAAAATCTGACAAGGGCCTATTTTGCACATAATCTAGTTCTAGATTTAGTTATGTAATAAACTATAACATACAGCAGTTCATGCACAAAGAAAATTTGATGCACCATTCTTATGTACAGAAGAGGAGAGGATTTCATTGTCTTTATATTTTATTCAAATACTATTATCACTCAAACAAGCTTTAGGAAAAAAAAAAAGTAAAAAAGAACACATGAACTAAATGTACTAATGCCTTTGCCTTTGTTCAACAGCAGCACTTCTGCCTTTTATTTTTGTACATATATTACAGACACGATATTGTGTAACATAGCAAATTCCAAAAAAAAAAAAAAAATGTTAAAACCTAAGGAGATTAAAACACAATTTGCGGAGCATGTTGTTTTAAACATTGGACATGTAGACACCCATAGCCAGAAAGAGAACTCTCAGTTATTTTAGAATTCAATAGAAAAAGCATTAAATAAGGTTGTTGTTCCTTTACATATGCTTTATGACTCAGCAGTCAAGACAATTTCATGAATCCCTGGATGGTGTCAGTTTCTCTACAATGCAATATGATATATAACTATCATACTTTGGAATTCAATAATATATACACACAGTCTTGGAAAAAATAGTAAAGATATAAAATTTAAACCTGTTCATAAACATTTTCTGTAGATTCAAGATAATGAGAAACAAACATACTTCCCCTCACTCCTCAAACCTCAAAACAAACAACAAAAATCACTGAGGGCTGTGTCTTGCATAAATGCCTCTGTGATAACTTCAACCATGAGGTCTTTTTCTCCACCTAAAAAGCAAGTTCTGATAAAAAAATGACTTCAGCTGCATAGTATGGATTTGTCACTGCACAGTTCTTAATTAGAAGAACTGTGAGAAGCCAGGGCATGCATCTGAACAAAACAAACTCTGTTCAAGATAGGGAGTCACAGTTTTCTGCCTGACACCCATTAAGAGGCATATTCATGAGGGAAAAAGCTGGAATTGGAAAAACTCCGATTGCACTGTATCCTTTCAAAAATTGGGTTAGCTGTGTTATGCGGTTTTCATGGTCCCGCTCTGTGTTCTGCGAGAGCTATCTGTCGAGGACATTTAGCACTAAATAAAGCACTTTTTATGATGCACTGGAGGACAGATGAATTACATTGGGGATGTCCAGAAAGCATTTTTAAGAATGGGAACTTTCTCTCATTCTCTCACCAATTTATTTTTCCAACCAGCACTTTTTTGGTCTACAAGAAATTTTAAGGAATATGTTCTCTGAAAAATATGTCTTGCTATCATTTCTCTAGAATATTAAGCCTTATATTTTTTAACTGATATAGCCATGGTTTCCCAGTATTCAGCTATCTGAGCTGCCATTGTGGTTACATTGTCGTCAGTGTGGTCTCTTGTAAAAGTGCTGCCTTGCTATACTAGAATCTGGACAAGCCACTGAATAAGTGAAAAGATGTTCAGAAATCACAAAGACGAAATTCAGAAAATAGGAATTGGTGTGAATGTTTGTGGGGATCTCGAAGACAATTAACAAAATTGTTCCAAAGACAGGAACTGAAAAGAGCAGTGAATACACCACTCAAGCTGCTGCTGTCCCACATGACAGAGAGTGGGATGAAAGTCGCAAAAGGGAAGATGAAGAAAAAAGGAACCAAAAGAGGAACAAGTTTATAGTGGCATCACGTATTTGTGACCAGAGTCAGGTTTAGTGTGGAAAAAAGGCTTGATTCTTCAGGAGAAGGCCAACAAAAGGAATAAGTGTAAATGTTATCTAGGTGTCTGATTATACAAGTGGAATTCTGATTATGAATTATGCACTTGATTTTCTTGTACTGCAGCAAGAGGTAAAGCACATCTTGCCACTTGCAAGCAAGATCAAGCAATACTGAACACAAATCAAGCCATGGTGCTTGTGGAAGCCCTAGCCTATACCTTGATTTGGATGCCTATATTATGACATTTATAGCATAAAAAGTTTCACTTTATCAGTGATATTTAATTAACTCTTTAAAAAATGTTTACAGTCTATACCTGAAACATGCTATTTTTCCTCACATACCTGAGGAGTGCAAAAAAATCTGAAACAGCATTAATTATTTATTCAGATATATTTTTAATCAAAATCTCAACAGACATGAATTTTCTGGGTGGGTCTCCTTATTTTTTAGCATTTTCTAAATCACAATTTAGAGTCCTTCACTTTTTTTTTTCCTATTGTTAGTAAATGAGAAGTCATTTTTTAATATACGTTTTAATATTGTCTACATAAAATGCACTGGGTCAAGAATATCCATCTCAGACACCTCTGTGTTGTGGCTGCTATAAGAACACGGATGTTAATCTTTCAGGTGCCTCATGATATCACTGATAAAGAGGGTTTAAATTTAGAGACTATTTATATGTCCCAATTTATGCAGATTATTTAAGCATTTTCTAGATAAATCCTCATGAACATAACCATACACATACAAAATGTGTGAGATAACACTTGCTATTAGTAGACAAATGTTAACCATTTACTTGTAAAAGGCTCCCCAGCATACGAGATCAACAATTTTAATTATCCTTTATTAGTTTTAAGAAATATCTAGTAAAATGCATGTGACATGTTTCCTAAATTTACTATCTAGAGCAGAACTATTATCTGGAAAACCGTCCTATTCTTTTCTCTGTCCTGTCCAGAGACCTACTTCATGATGTAACATTTCTCATGTTACAGATCCACAGGAGGAAAAAGCAAGTGACATTCTCAAAGATTTGAATCTTTCAGTGAGACAGAAACAAGTTTTATTCTAAAATGTTTGTTAATTTTTACTGAGGAAAAAAAATGACAAGTATATTAAAGAATGAATTTCTTTACACAATTAACCTCCATCAGACACAGCCTTCTGTAAAGCACAGTCCAGTTGGTCATGAGTCATTTTGGGGTCTATTCCCAGATCTGTCATCCAATTGGCTATTACACTGTCCATTATCAAAGACAATATTGGCAAATTGGTAATGCTGAAAATTGTCACTTACCTCTGTTTCTAATTTTCAACAGTGAAAAGAAAAAAAAAGATAAGGCAAAAAGGATTCCAAAATTGTACACATCAAAGATGTGACCTTTAGTGAAAGGCATGTTCTTCCTTTAATAAAAGTTATACTCTTTAAAGAAAGGTATATTCTTCAGTCTATATGCTAATAAAAGAAAGCCCAGACTCTGCAAGGTAAGGTTCCAAACTTTTGTAGTCTATCACTATGCTTTTAATGCAACATCATCACAATTAATGGAATGAGGTTCAAACATTTCAGAGAAAATAATTATTAGTGTCATCAAAAAATATGTACCTAAGAAAGTAAACAGAGTAAGTAAAATAAGAAAAGTAAAATAAGAAGTGAAAGTTCTGTGAAATTCACTCCAACAGTAATTTACTTTCACATTAATTAGCTGTCAAGTAAGGGAAATATAAGAAAGGCAACCAGTGACTTTTTTGCTGCAAGACTTACATGGACATAAATTCTAAAAACATGTCTCAAACTAGCAGAAATCTGGATATTAAGTGGACAGAACATAAAGGATTGTTTTTAATTATTTGTTTAAAGTACCCTAAAATATGAAAAGAAACTGACAGACAAAGGAGGCAGAATGAAAATGCTTTGGAGCTATTCATTACATTTCCAGATTCCTTCAGGCTAATCTCTCATTTACACACGATGCTTGCATGCCTATGTAGGGAAAGAAATTGAAAGGCTGAATACTTCCTTAAAACTTTTCAGGTTTTGCGAGTCTTTCACAACATTCAGAAACATGAATTTCTACACCCGAGTCACTGACAACACTCCCAATTACCTTAGCGGCCCACGACAATATACATACACCCATTGCCACCCCAGGAATAGCATGAGAACATTTTCACAAAGCGTCAGTAATAATGTTATAAAAACATTCCCTGCCTCCCAGTCACCGAGGAGGACTACACTGACTAATGTGGCTAATGCCTAGGCACTTTGTTTCATACTGTATTCATGCTAGTAGACAGACAGATAAGCAAATGTGTTGACACTTATTTCATCATTCACCCATTGATAGGATCTTTGGCCCTTGTCTGGGGTAGGCAGCCAGACTGTGCTGAAAACACTCTTCCTGACTTGGGAAGTTCAAGATAAAACTCAATCCCTTTTTCGTAAAAGGCAACGTGACAACTGGCTCATGCTTCTGGCACATTAGCAATACTTCTCACCATGTTCCCAACATTAGCAATGCTTCCCACTGCTATTCCCTTCCTTCATGGGGATCCTGTCATGAACAAGGAAGGACTTTAATCTCTCTCTTATCTATATGGGCCCAAATATGGAGTGTGGTAGACAGAGATGATCCCACATGGCAGATCGTATCGGCCATGTGGGTGAATGGCCTTCTTCCAGATTTACTCTTTTCTCTCCCCTTTTTCCTGATGAGTAAAAATAATATATACATTTTGTTTCAAATCACCACTAAAAACAGAATGAAAATTTCAGGGGCTGGCATAGAATTAAAACTCATCACTTTGTGAGCTGTTGGGGATTAATTAAAAACTCCTTTAGGACATTGAAATATGACTTGTGACACCACTGCACTTTACTGAGAGAAGAACAAAAGGACAAATACTGACTCTCAAATACTAGCTGCAGACATAGTACACCTGTGGTAACAGTAGTACAAGGTATAATGCAGAAATAGTGTGATAAGAGTTGAAAATTGACTTTATTAAAAGACACATTTTCCATATCCTGAATAGAACTAAATGGCAGTCAAATTTTTAAATGTCTATTTATCACAACAGAAGGAAAACATTCTTATGAGATTTCTTCCCCTAAATTATCTTGCAGTAATTTAAAGCCATTCTTTGGGTCTTTTCCACAGTTCAGAAAAATCAGCTCTCTCCTGTTGCAGCTATGCTTTTAAATATTTGAAGTTATTATGTAATCCCACTCTGTCTCCTCTAGACCAAAAATACCTTATTTCCTTCCTTCTGCCCTCACTGATCATGGTTTCTAGAGCTACATTCACTCTTTTTGTTCTCATTTAGGCTCTCTGAAACAATCAAAATATACACACAAATAAAAAGACAGGCATGCCTGAATCTCAGATTAAAGTAGATCTAACCTAATTTTGTTCGACACATCACCATCCCAGTACCATAGCTTCTAAACAGTGCTTCTCTGGAAGCCAGGTAAGCTCATTACATGACAGGCCAGACAAATTGTTCAGGCGGAGAAACTGAGACATATCTTGGTAAAGTGACTCACTCAAGGCCATCTGGCACATCTACACCACAGACGAGAACTGAAACCTGCTTACATTGCTTACTGAGATAATCTCCTTTGTAATTTTATCCCCAAATCACAACATATAACTGTAGCCAGTATGTTAAGACTTTAATACATAGCATATTTTTATTTCTGTTTTATCATTTAAGTGTCAGAGCCTATCCATTGATTTCTCTGAGCTATCAGATCTAGTTTTGCAACTACGCTTCACTACTGCACCTGCTTGCAAGTACTTTGTCCTTACCTGTTCATTTCAGACAAAGAATCCTGTCACCATAACAGGGGCTGACACAATATAGAAATATGCAGCTAAATATTCCTTTCACAGACCGTTCTGCTTCTCTTCTAAGTTGCGTGCAGCTCTTCTAAGCTGTGTAATCCTTCTCCTGACCTTTGTTTCTGAAAGCAGGCCAAGTCTAGTAGTTCTTCTCAAGTTGAACTACAAAATTATTGCTTTAGCATTTATAAATGGCCCCATAAATAATCTGTAAAACCTGTATCTGATGATCTTAATCCTCATTTGTATGTAACCTCCTCTAGGCCAAGCTCAATAAGCCCCAATAGCTTTCTGAGCTTACAGCTCGCTTGTGAATCTGGATGAATGTCAGGTTTTATGGTATTTCTACAGTAACTTCAATAATGTTTAAGCTGCCATGGAGATCGTGAATATCATATGATTCCAAAGACAAAATGATTAGTACCTTTCAAATAAATAAATAAAAAAAACCCCAAAAACATAGAAGCAGTAGTGTTTACCGCCTTATTTCTATGAAAAAAGAACGGATGAAAATACTACATTTAGCTGCTATTGATTATAATCTTTGTTTTCATATTTAAAAAGAAAAAGAAAAAAAAAAGAAACCTGAGGCTCTACAGATAAATCATGACAAATGGCAAGTTGCTGCAAACATCTCACTGATTTTGAGTGTTATTTGATCTGTGATCTCTTCCAGTTTCCAACAGCAAACACGTTTGTCTGTTGAAACTGGATTTTTCTAGCTTACCTTATTTATCTACTTATCATTCAGATGGATAGGAAAATGTCTTTTCCATTTACTGGAAGTTCTGAAGATTTCAAATAGTTTTCCAGGTGAAGGGCTGAAGAAAGAATCCCCAGGTGCTTGAAAGACTCAGGTTCAGGTCTTTGATCTGATTTCTATCAGAAACTGGGTTTGGGTCTTCTACATGCCCAATGAGTGCCGAGAAAGGAAGTATAATACAAGAGATACAATTATCTAGAACACTTTGGCTGCTTTTTGCTCTCTAGTATCACAAATCAGCTAGTTACTGAACTAGCTAGTCATGGGCATTTATGCTCTTAACCTTGAAGTTTGGCAAAGATTCCTGACTCATCTTTTTCAGTACCAGTAGCAAATGGTGATTATTAATTGTGATTAACAGAATGAAAATATGAGCTTTTATTTGGCTTTCCCTATCCTCAGCATACTAGTTAGTCTAGCCTGTAGGACTTACCACTATTATATCACTTCCACTTCTGAAAAGTATACTCTCATCAAGAGGAATTGATAAAGGCTAAATGTCCTCAGACCCTAATAGTCCAGTGACCACACATCAGTCTTCAACAGCTAGCATATATTAGAGCAGTTTTTGTTGGTTTATTTTATGGCAAGGATGGCAGCTGCATGGCCTAGGATCATGTACAGCACAGGATCACAGAGACACAAAGGACATTTGCCAGCTGAGCCACGGATGAGAATCAAGTCCAAACATATACTTCTGGCTACACAGTTTAAAGGAGAGGAAAAAATACACATTAAAGTTACAAGAAGCTGGAAACTGCTACTGTATGTCAAAAAACTATACTTTTTTTTTTTTTTTTTTAAAGAAACTAGAAACTCCTTCTATATTTAACACTCATTTTGCAACTCTTTCCAATGGCAAGTCTGTAACAGCAAAACTACTCATCTGATACGAAATTAGCTAAACACTACAATCTGCTCCAAAATTTTCATATGCTCCAGAGCAATTCCGAAGGTTTTTCCAACAAAGCAGCTGGCACTTCTAAAATATTTTGCACTCTAGTGTTTAGGAAAAGATATTTAGTAAATGAAATCTCTCATTCATATGTTTAAAGAAAACAGGCACAACGTGTTAGAATACTCTCTGCCTGAGTGTCACTACAAAAGGATGCTGAGTTTAAACTTCTTGCTCTGTACAACATATTATTATGCAGCTTGCTAAAGAATGTTTCTATCAATTGAATCATTAAAGAGTTTAAAAATAACAAATATGCTATAGTTACTCTACAAAATGCAAGGGTTAATGAATACACAAGTAACAGGGACAAACTCACATTGCTATGAAAATGGATGAAGAACTGGATGAACATGAAGTACATGATTGCTTGCAGTATATTAAAAATTAGGAGAAATTCATGAGATGCAGATATTAACAAGGTAAAAGTAAAGGTAAGGAAAATGGAATTCAAAGTGCAAAGTCAAATAAAAAGATAAGCTAAAAACAAAATAATGACAAACAATAAAAAGAAAGATTGTTCACAGAAAATATAACACAAGCTATCAGAACTAATAATTATAACGCATCATTTCCATGAAAACTCAGTTTTTCTGAATTTTTGAAAATTCAGACATAATTCAGTCAAACAAAAGCATAATCCCGTGTCATCTAACCTTGGCTCCTAGGCCATTTATTTAATCAAGAGGATAATTTGCTAACTTACCTGTCTGCTGCATGCATATAATATACGTGGTAAACAAGCAGAGGCAGTGCCGCAGCTTCCATTTCCAGTGATAGCACCACATTTCACTTATATGAAACATCCTGTAAAAAAAAAAATAATAATAATAATAAAAAAGGCAAGGAACACTTCAGGGAATTTACAACAAGACAAGAATATGTCATAAAACTATTGTCAGTGAAACTAGTAGCTAGCATGAAGTTAAGCACTTGAAAACTATTGACTGCTCTACAGCAAGTGTGAGAGAAGGGGTCTGCATGTATGAGAGTGATCTACATTTGATTGAGAAGGTCAGAAAAGTTGCTCTCTGGTCCTTTTCAGACAAAGTGGAAGAAGGGTTGTGGTTAGGCCTCTAAGCACGCCAACGGTGCATGAGACTTCAGTAAAAGAAACAGATAGCCCATATGGTAACAGTCTGAAAGGTTAAAGGTGTGATTCATGCTTTATTTGTAGTCTGCATATATTACATATATTTTACTAACTTAATAACAATGCTTCTTAGTGCTAAAATTTTGACGGCTATGGCACCTTTTTCTAACTACTTTTAACTAAAGCCTGAAACTTTTGTTGTCAAAATCCAGAGGGTCATCTGTGCTGCCAGTGAAGACAAGAACATGATGATTATTTATTAATAGTAATAATAAAAATTACAGTGTCACTTTTACTTGAGTTTAAATTTCCTTTGCCTTGAAGTATACGTGACCTTTAATAGTAAATCCAAAATGCTTCCCACCTGATGGGCAGAAGGGGCAACAAGAAAGAAGACTTGTAATGAATCTTTTCTGAGCTTTAAGAGCTTTAAGCATGTATTCGAAATGGACTGTGCACCATTACATTCTGACCTCCACGTATTCAACAAGATACCCACAAGCAGGAGCAAGGAACAAACAGTGGAACACAACACACACTATTTTGATCAACCCATCCCCATCCTGTTTGTCAAAGACAACCACTAAACAACCTTTGTTCAGTAACGTATTATCTCATACTGCAAGAAAACCCCTAGCAGGATCCCTGAAATACTTCACAATCTCATTCCTAGCAACACTATTCAAGGAAGAACCATGAATAAAGAGACATGAAGAAACATCAGTTAACACAAATGCCTCCTCGGTTTAATATGTACTATCCTAGAAATGGAAAACGTATTTAGAATGGTCACCTATATCATTTATCAGGAGGGAAATGCAAGAGATGTAGAGTGAAAGAAAGCACAGAAGAGCGGCAAGAAAACTTAATTTTGTTAAACTTGGGGAAATCTACTTCCTTCTGCTCCATAGATAGTGCTGTGAAACTGTGAGTGAAACTTGTGGGGAAACGCAAATCCTTTCCCAGAACTGGTTTTTGTTGCTTCCCAAAGTAAAGTTCTGTGACATAGGAAAAAAGCCAAATTTAACATAGCATGATAAACCATTGTAAAAGAATAACTAATGTTTCAGTTTTAAAAGTTCATCCAACCACACCACTGGGCTAAATGCCAGACAGCCCAGGTAAATGACATTTCAACAGACTGCTGCCATCAGTGAGGCCTCCCATCACTGCAGGGTTACATAGCAAAAGTATCTGATTACCAGAAAAACAAAAACAAACAAACAAAAAACCAAAAGCAAAAAAAGCCATTTTTTTCAGGCAGTTATATCAAACAAAGATTTGAAAATGATTTGCTTTTTTTTTCTGATTTGCAAAGTCAAATTTAAAAAGCTTCGAAGACAAGCGCAAAACAAACTGGGATCTGAAATACAAGAATGGCTTTGATGAAGCCAGACTCACAAAGTAACCAGATTATCAAACAATGGAAGTATTGTCCTTCAGCTCTATGACCTCTAAATCGCTGTTAAAAATCTGAAACAGCAGAATACTTGTTTGGGAACAGTTACTTTTCGATGTGTTACTTTTCGATGTATATAATTCCACAATATCCTCCGCATTCATTTAGAAAAAAAAAAAAAAAGACATTGAAGACAAGACTTTCTAAGAGGTGAAAACCAGATATGCACACATAAAAACACATATAGCACATACACATTCACAGAGTGGTGAAATAGAAATGATGACTATATTAGCCTGGCATACCTTATCCAAGATACAGAAGAATATTGATCTTTCCAGATAAAAAGAGTTTGCACCTACTTATGTGATTAAATGCTAGTCTGCTGCTAATCTACCAAATGAAACCAGTAAATTGGTTGAAACAGTGGGGTATTTGTCATCATATTGACACCTCTTTAGGGTGTTGCTGCAATTGTCAACACTTTTGATGTCTCCATGAGCTCAACTGTATGGTTTTCCTCATTTAATAGTGGGAGAACACAAGCCACAGCTTTTGATACACTCATGGAAAAATAATATGATAAGGTGCACTGCCTAAGTTTCAAGTGAATCAACCCAACCACATTGCCTTTGCTGTTTTTTGTTTTTGCTCCCCTAAAGAGTCTGTGGAATTCTGTGTTAATCTGAGAGATTGGTCAGTTCTGTTTTGTTAATGTTTACATGTGTTCTGGTAATACTTGTGCGCTGGTATCCCATGGTGTTAGTTTACAGCCTGTTTAGTAATACCTACTCTTGTAAAAAGCAACAAGTCAGGAAAGATTTCAAGAATATGGATAATCAACAACAGAGCAGAGGATAAGTGCAAAAGCAAGACAGAAAGGCAAGGCTATAGGAACTTTGTTTCCCCAAGGAATGAACTAGGTAATTCTGCAGTTGCTACCGAAACAAACTAACAAACAAACAAACCACTATTCTCCACTAAATTAAGTTAGCAAATGAGCAAAAAGGGGCAAACCTGTGTTCTACATTTACATCCTCTATCATGAAAGATTTCTGTTACAGCACGTCATGTTACAGCACGTCATATCTGACGACCAGAAAGAAAGGCTTAACAAACTAATGAGACTGACCAAAAAAGAAGCACACTTTTATCTTTGCTGCCAAAACACTTTGCTTGCTAATGTAGGCCTGATCTGTTTCTTTTGGAGATCCATGTTGCAAAGAATAACCTTTAGCAAAGTGCTGTAAATGGGTGAGAAAATCATCTGTTCAATGCGTTCTTCAGACTTTGTGTAGACAAAAAGCCAAAATTCACAAACCTGATTCTTCACAGTTTTACACTGTGATGCGCAGAACAACACTGCTCATACAAGAAGCTGTCTTGGAAGACAGTAAACATGTCGCCAGCATAAAGGTTCCTTCCATACCAAAATCTATCTCAGTTATCTTTATAATGTGACATCCTTATTGGCGAGCAATTTTGGAAGAAAAAAAAAAAAAAAAAAAAAAAAGTCAGAGGGTAACCACTTGCAAGACATTTAGAAAAACTAAGTCATGTTTAGATATCCAGTATTCACATGTTAATTACCCGTATATTTATTATAGGTTAATTTTCTTGGATATTAGCATTCATTTAATCTAGAATTGAACCCAACCAGGGTATGAGTAATTCCACAAAATAATCGGCCTACAGGTCCGGCTAGTTTATGGCTTATCAAGGGATGACACTAATGACACCAATGCCTAAAATAACACTGACTCAGCAATTCATTTTCAGGTCCTTGATCCTGTGTTCCCATTTTAAATAATCTTAAAAGGATGTATTCTGTTATTTGGCAATCATCAGTAGGCATCTCAGTACACAAATGTACCAAAACATGCCAAGAATTTAATAAATCAATCCATAACAGAGATATTTTACCAACTTCAGAACACCTGCATTTCAGTCTTTAACATTAAAGACATTAAAATTCCTGGACGCCCTTCACAGTGAACTTTATTCCTTATTTTTGTTTCAATTCAAACAAGAAAGAAGGTGCACTGGCTCCAGCTGGTAACAAACTTGCAACTCTGAACAAATCACTGTGAATCACCAAACAAACCCAAAACAGCATTTTACCACCCAGGATGTATGGGGACTATTAGAACACCTATGGTGGAGGTAGACCCATCGCAGTTGGATGGGATCTCATGGCAGCAATCCCTTTTAATACATATTTTTTTTTACAAAACTGCTCTGCAGAGTAGCAACTGCCATTCTAAGGAGTCTTACAGAAAAGCTACCAATTTTTTCTATTAAGCGGCATTATTCCATTGTAGACACTGTGTGACAAGACCAGCTATGCACTCGAGCTGCCAATTTTATCCAGTCCACAGCTACTTGCATTTCCTATAACATAGGGGAACAATGGGCTTATTCACAATTCATTCTAGAAGAGTAAAATAGTCATGTAATTTATCTAAAACCATAAATGGATGGCAATTTGACATAGTTCAAGAAAAAAATTAGTGGGAGTCTTGCTAAATCTAACTACAAAACTTAGTAGTATGTATGCCAGCAGACAGCTAATGCAACATCCTCACCTTTTGGGAAGCTCTGCAAGAAAATATGTACAAGATATGAATAATCCCAGCACATTTGATTTGTATACCGTATGGTCTCAGATCATGTCATGCACATTTGAATACATCATATTCCTTGTTCAAAGCTTCCGCAAAGTTGCCCAGATTGGGATGTGAATTCTGCCCCAGGCAGACTGACACGACTCCTTTGGTCTTTGACATGTCTAAAGCTATTAGGGAAAAATGTTGCTGACAGTTGAAAACTACAAGAATGATAACATCTGTTTCACAATTCTTTTCTCCTATTGGTTATAAATAAAAAGATTTTGAATTTAATCACGCTGAAGTGGAAGTACAAGTGAAATGTGATTACAGCTCCCATCCGAGCTCCTGCGAATTAACAAAGAAGTCGATTTTGCTTTTGGAACGCTTGCCTTAAGCCGTGCGACACTAATGCCTCGAAAGATTAACTGCATGACGCCAATTAAAAGTTTCATTTTAGGCAATTGATCTTGCAAAAGCCAACTTGCAAACGCCCTCACACTCATGAAATGAATTTAAAAAGTAGTAATAAGAAGGCAGAGCCTTTTAACTTAAACCACGCCAACTGCATTAGATCCACCTTGGCCCCCTGGCTTTCCTTTGCAAACCGAAGTTTTCGGGGTTGCAGGGGGCTGCTCTGGTGGTCCTGCCCGGGCCTCCTCCACCGCCCGCCCGCCCGCGGCCCCCGCGCTGCCCCGTCCCGCTCACCTGCTCGCCAGGGCGCCGCAGAGAGCCCCGCTCGG
>VZSV01000150.1:1209219-1243169 GCA_013398735.1 Nothocercus julius | reverse complement strand
AAGGAAAGGAAAGGAAAGGAAAGGAAAGGAAAGGAAAGGAAAGGAAAGGAAAGGAAAGGAAAGGAAAGGAAAGGAAAGGAAAGGAAAGGAAAGGAGGGAGGGAGGAAAGATGGAATCCCACAGTCCTCAGCCTCACTTCTAATTTTTTGGCCATTTTTAAGCACTATTTTCCATTTTTGTTGGGGAAATATGGACCAGTCCTCCTCAGTAAGGGCACCTCCTTCTGCTTTCTTGTTGGGGTCTGGCCACTGTTTATTTTACTTCCCTAAGTAAATTGTGTATTTTGATACAAAATAAACCTTTGGATTGTATCTCTGGTTGCCAGAACACTGAAGGTTATGAGGTTTTCAAACATAAGGGTAATAAGTTACCCAATCCCTCACCTACCATGGCCTTCTCCCCAGGGCTGTGGTTAGGAAGATACTGTGCAGAATTTCTCAGTAAAACTACTAGACTCAGGAAAAAGCCAGTAGCTTACCCACAACAAGTTCCAGCTGATGAGAAGAAATCACGTGTTACACACTGAAGCAAGGAGGAAACTTTGCCTACGAGCAAACAGGAGATGACAGATCCCACAACATAGGAACTATGACTAATGTCATGTTCCTGTGCTGCACTTCATATTTCAACTTTAAAAGTTCTAGCTTATCATGAGAACTGCTGCTACTTAAATGGTACATTATTGTGTATGTTAAGTTCATGTGCTTGCTTCTAAGGTAAAAGAAATAAAAACTATTCAGATACTTACTAATAGGATATATACGCTCTTAACCTCTGAAATACATTGCTACATAGAGTGGCAGAAGCCATTGAATTTAATATAAATACAGATAGATGTTCAAGTACTCAAGATTCCTGAAGTTCAAAGAAGCTTTGCAATTTTTATTTTCATTAGAAATGAGCAATCATGAGAATGCAGAAGGTTAAATAATAAATTCCTAATAAATATCTAGTAAAAGAATAGCTGATCTTAGTTTATATTTTTGATAATCCACAAGGATTAATTTTAAAAATACAATAATTCTTTGTTTGCTGTTTTCATTATAGTGCTGAAATGTCTTCTTATGCCTAACCTTTGCCTAATTCATCATGAACATATATACATATATATTTTTTCAAATATAAAAGAAAATCTGGACAAATATTGGTGCTGCTTATTAATTTCACAATGTTAATACTGTAAGTAATTTATCAAACTAGAGGTATTTGGCAGACAAGTTTGAGGTAGTGACTCAGCAGCTCAAATATGTCCCTGAAGCAATGATCTAATATACAGGTCCTTTTGTGTTCTAACTTACTGGATTCCAGTTCTCTGTGACTTGGTTTTACCATTATAACATCCCAAGTCTTGACATCTGCCTTGGGCTTGTTACATAAAGTCTCAGTGGAGAGGTGCGTGGAGATGTGAGTGCTACCTTGACTCTCACGCTAGGTAAATGCCGTTCACGTTATGGACGGGACATGTTATTTGAATGACTTGGGAAGACCACAGCTTCTATCCCATGAAAAGGGAGTCTGTAACATTAGAATACCTTCTACAAATAACAGTCCTCGGGCATTTGAAGTAGTGTGCTGGAAATATTAGCATGTCAGTAGACATTTCATATATTATAAAAAAGACTGTGTTTAGATAATTAGAGTGCAAGCTCTCTCTGCTTGAAGAACATTCTTCTTCCCAGTCTCTGACACTATTGCCTAATTCAGTTTTGGAGCAGGATGAAAAGGGAAACAGTACGTTGTCTTAAGACCACAAAAATGGCTCCCTAGTCATTTTTCTGTCCCCCAGGCATGCAAGGCCCCCCCTCTGCATCCACTCCGTGCTGGAATTTCACACATCATCCTAGCCATTAAGACCCATGCAGTCAATGGGGACTGCAAAATCCAAACTGCCATTCAAGGTGAAGGGTGAGTGATTAAGACTATGGAGTGATTAAGAAGATATAGGAAATTTCAGAAAAAGTCTTCTGGAAAAAAAAAATGTAGAAGTGTTGAAGAAGGAGTGGTGAAAGAAGGCTGGATGGATAAAAGCAAAAAGAGGTGGAAGCAGGAGTAAATAACAAAGAGGAGGGAAATGGAAAGTTTTACAGAATGAAAAAATGACAAGAGAAGTCATAGCTGTGGGAAAAGAAAAGAAGAAGGCAAAAGGAGGCACAGAGGGAAAACAACAAATTAAACTGGAAAACTTTAAAAATATGAAGCAAGTATTATATTAAAAGGATCAAAAGGAAATGAGTGTGGAAAAAGATGGTGCAAAACTTGGACTTGGATTACTTATACTGTAAACAAGTATTTTTTGAAAACATGTTAAGCATTTAGCTGGAAACCTTTTTTTTTTTTTTCTTTTTTTTTCCTCCAAGTGGTGTTTTTACGTAGCACACATATTATGCGAAAATGTGTGTATGGAGATAATCCCAACTACACTACGCGGTAAGGATGAAGAATATAAATCATTAAAAGCCATGAATTTACAATCATTACATTCTTCCTTCATTTCCTGTCCTTTTTTTGTTATGAACTTGAATGCAGGCATCCGCTACGCTAAGGAGGAGAGTGGAACAGGATTTGCTTTAGCCTGTCTGGAATGGCTCCCAATGCTGCTCGGTTCAATAGTCAGTATGATTTAAGTCTGAAATTCTGCAGAAAGCCCAAACACTGCAAATTCTTACTAAAGTAGTGAGAAAAGAGTCTATTAAGCTACTCTCCAGATTTTGTCCCTTCATCTTATCTGAACAGTGGTTCCTGAAGCATTAAAATCAATCTGCGAATAAAAACTAATTTTCTAAAGTAAACTATCTTCCCAAGTCATTCAAGGTAGTGAACTATCTTGCATTACTGACATAAACATTTCAGAAGACAAACAAGAAGAATCAGTAGGATCTCTCCAGTACTGCTTAGCAATGAAACAATCTTTAGAAGCTGTGTGGTTGTTCTTAATTTCTTAAGTCTCAATAGAGAAGACATTTATCTGTTGCTTTTCTCGCAGCTTTTTAATAAAATTTAATTTATTAAAATACAGTTAAAAGTATAAGAGTAACATGTCATAACTTTAGCTGTAGTATTGGATCTTGGGACAGCTTACTGATTTCAACTAGTACTTCCACTGAAATCACCAATGTAAATAATGTGAATTTACTTTGCTTACACAAGCAGAGCTGATTCCCTCCTGAGCTCAGAGGAAAGCTTCCCATTGCCTTCAACAGGCTTTAGATTAAGTGGTAAGGAGCTACACAGGATAAATACCCGTGTCAGTATCCGGTACTTTTCCAGTAAAACAGAGAAAGAGAAGGAATCTCAGAAAGCCTAATTTTTGGAGGAGATAGGACTGTTTATAACTTTATAACTTTATAAATTTATAACTTTATAAATTTGTTTATAACTCTATTACCCAACATAAATCCCCACAATAATTTTCAGAAAAAAAAGAAAAAAAAAAAGGCAGAGAGGAAAGAAGCCAAGGAAAGAAGATTGTGGGGTTTTTGTTTGCTCTTTTTTTTTCAAATCTTTGACATTTGTGGGAAATTAATTAGCTCTAAATATTCTCTAATATATTTATACTGCAAAAACTGAAGCATAACACAGTGATATTTAAGAAAACGCTTAACTATTCTAGACCCCAAGAGACGATTCTTTTAAATAAGATTCCTGAGTGGATTTTGGTGTGTACGCTTAGAATTTATTTCCCAGCCATCCCTGCCCATTCATTAAGTGCTTGTTTAGAAATTGTTTGAAATTTAACATTTGCATATCTTCTTCAATATAAAGAAGCCATTGCTCCCCCTTTTAAGAGCCAAGCAAGAGCCATTTATTGAATGCTAATTTTATTGAAGATAAATAAGACATCCAACTTCTTGCAAGAGAATGCAGGATTTCTATCAATGAAGGTCACACTGGAGGTGCTAATTAAAGTTTTTTTTTTTTTTTTTTGTGGAGGTGTACCAAAAATTCTGATAATGTTTCTTTTAATCATCCATTACTTTTAATGTTTATAACTTGGCTAAGTGCTAATGCTTTCTGAATTACACTAGATTCGAAATTTTTACAGGGGATGAACTTAAAAATAAATGTTTTATATACTAGACCAAAATTGAAGACCTGGTTTTATTTTCATGGTATATATATATATATTAAAATTATCATATGAAGTACCACAAGTATTTAACCACTGAGTTCTTTAGATCAACAGATTTACCTTTATTTTTGTCTTCAAGCACATCTGCTCAAGCACATATGCAGATAAAGGCAGCAAAAGTCAATATTGTCATACATTACATTGATTATTATGGTACACTGCTATTTTTTTCTTGAAGAGATAATGAATGGATTTTTTTTTATCAATCAACAACCTTGAACAGAGAGTGTCATAGGAAAGAAAGTTCATCAAGAATGTGAATTTCCATGTGTAGAGAATGGAATTTTCCGAATCACAAAGCACATTCATCTTTACCAGTATCAGCAGTACGAACATGGGCAATTTACATATTGTTGTTTAGGCATCTGAAAAAAAAAAAAAAAAAAGTGACCCCTGAGGCTTTCTTCTTTTGAAAATACAATTTTAAGTTTCCCACTAACTCTTCTTGGGAATCAAATAAATTCTGTTGGGAAACACGACTGCAAAATGTCTTTACTGTAACACATTCATTATGTGTTATAGTACCAACCCTAAGAAACTAGTACTGTGATACACTCAAGTTGCCTTGCCATGGAATGATTAAAGAAGTCATCTTGAAAATTAGGGGGCCCTAAAATGGGGCCTAAATCACTGAACTTCGTTGAACTTCAGTTAACTGGGCAGAAGTTGCTGCAGGCAAGCTGGAAGCAATATTTCATGCTCTATTTCTGTTAGTTGGTAGAACAAGTCTATGATCCTTGATGAGACTGCAGGTCCTCCAACCTGGGCATCTTTTCACATTAAATAGTTTTTTACTTTAAATGCACAACAGATCCAAATGCATGAGATTTATTTTATTTTTCGTTGAGATATTATTTCCTTGGCAACTCTTTCTCTCTTTTCTACTTGCTCTTCATAAGAAATAACAGCACGGGGTGAGTAGTTAGTATAAAAGACTATAGAGACAAAAAAAGTATAGAATATCTCCGGAGAAAATTTCACGTATCATGAACAGATATAGATAGATGTATGTATGTATACACATGCTCTCTTAATATTTATTTTTTCCATAGATCCTGTATACACATATATCTGTATATACACTAGTAATTTATTAACTTATTGTCTACATAGGGATTAAAAATTACTGACAGCTCATAGATGCATACTAAAACAGAAGAGGGCTGTATTCAGAAAACAGCATGGAAAAACAGTGTTCTAGAGTGTGCAACAGCTCAAATAAAATATTATTTTAATAAAGCAACTAAGAACCACTTTTAGCTATATAGATGTAAATATATTATAGTTTATAACCTTAATTGTAGCTTATACAAAAATTATTCATTTAAATTACTGAAGTAATAAAAAGAAGTCTTGCACAGTGCAGTGGGTCAAATCACCAAGACAATAGTAAAGTTGGAACATCCAGATGAAGATAACACTGCTAAAAATGAGCTTGCTTTCTCATCTAATATCCTTGTATCTTCATCTTTATCCTTGTATTTCTGCATATTTTAAGGCTGCTTAAACCGTGTCTAATACAGCTATTTAGTTTCCCCTTGCAAAGCCATGATGCAATAAACCTTCAGAATTGCCCTCTGATTGATGTATACTGAATTGTCTCTCCATTCCTTAACAAGAGAAAGCAGCAAGCTGGAGAAAATTTGATAAGTCATATTAATATTGTGCACCCTCCATCTTCTTTCATTGCCCATCCCTGAACAGCCTCCTCCTTTCCCTCCTGACCCCACCGTGTGGTGTGTGCCCACCCCTCCGCCCCACTGTGCTGTCACCTCCTAGCTCATCTCAGCCCTGTTGTGTGCGGTGTTCAAGGGAGCTCAGAATAACGCCAACCTTGAATTACCTTCCAAACATGTCAAGACCTCTGTCTTTCCTCCCTATTGTCTTTGTAAACCAAATTGCTCTCTGTTCAAGTGATGGTCTCTTACCTTCATCCTCCCTCTTATCCATGCCCGCCTCAGACTCCAGTTTCTCCCTGAGGACTCCCCCAAAATTTGTTTGAAAATAGCTCTGTTATACAGGAGAGGAAAGCTGGTTGTGCCAGGCAAAAGCAACATTACTAGAATTTGACTAATCTGTGGGCAGTTATTAGAGGAGACTGAATTAACCTCTGTAGAAATTGGAAAAATGAGCTGAAATATCCTTCTATGTAAAATTTGGAGCATAGCTTTGTGGCTTAGAATCCAGAAACACAGCAAAGCATATAAACTATCACCAAAGAAAAGTTTGGTGTTTTTAAATCATATATTTTCTTACAATGTGAACGGATATTTGATCCATTGTGGGAACACTGTGGATTTTATAACTGATTGACAAAAACATAGAGTGGGATTCATTTCATCTACTGATGAAAATTATTTGACTTTTGGATGAACTATATAAAAGTTTGATGTTCAGTCTAACCTTGCTTATACTGCCTTATTCATTATGGGAGGGAGAAGTAGAATAGTCATTATATTTCTTCTCAATGTCTATATAATCAGAAGGGAGGAATTACTTGCTGAGGATCCAATGACTAAAATAGTGAAGACGAGTAGCTTGGTATGGATGTCAACTTTTAAGTTGACCAATGCCAGATGAGATAATTCCCATATCTCTTCCACAGATTCATCACATTCTCCTTTCCATTTTTCCTTATCTTACCATTTCTTTAGAATTGTGTCCTCTGTGATATACTCTCCACTAACTTACAGGCCTATTAATTGTAATGTTTCATGTTATTTCTCTATAAAGGCTGTTCAAAATCATTATGGTTAACATATTGGCTGTAACTGGCAGGGTTTGGGCAGTGGGGGATGCAGAGGGCATTGCCTGGGAGCAGGCCGTGAGATGCCCATCACAGCTGGGTTCATCACAGCTGAGTCCAGCCAGCTCCAACAGCAGGTCTGCAGGCCTCAAGGGGAGCCTGTATTGCCTCTTGTCTCTCGTTTAGGAAAAAGCAGTAGCCATGAGGGTAAACGCAGTTGGCAAGCGCAAGGGGATGTCGTTGCGGAAACTGATGGAGACACACGCTCGGAAGGAGGCGCTCCAGCCTCCTCCAGAGGCTCCTTCTCCTCCAGAGATACCATGCTGAAGCAGGGAAACGTGGAAGAAGCACAGTCCTCAAGGTGTGGGAGCGGGGAGGTGTGGGAGCCCTCAAGGTGTGGGAGCAGAGAACGAGAAGCGAAGCGCCGTGGGGAAGAGCAGTACAATGCAAGGTTGAGGTGTGGCAGAAGGAAACCGACCTGCACCAGCCCCAGCCTCGTCACTGCTCAGCACACAGCACATGGGCAGGGCCGAGGGCAACCTCTGATGAGAACAAGGGAAATGGAGGCTGCAAAGGGGGAGGAAAATGAACTTGGACCTGAAATTGGACTTGACTCCAAGAACGGAGGAGGAAAGATGCCTCCTTAACTGTTCATTTAATACTTTCTAATTCCTTTTTCTGAATACCCAGATCAGCAATTAGACATTTGTTGCGAAGTAACATAAATTAAATAAAAATATTTAACACTGCTTTGCCTGCAACAGCTTTGAAGGCCCCTCTGATATTTACAAACTGCTGCAAACAATTTCTTCTCTCTTACCCTGTCTGTGCCTCTCTTAGTACTGTGTCATGCCAGACTGTACCTACTTCCTACGTGAAAGAATGCTGCTCCCTCTGCAAAGATAAGTCCAAGGTTCTTCAAAAGTTTCAGGTACAGCTGTGACCATAGCTGAAACCAATGCTATGAAGTAACAGGTCCTTTGAGGGGCTAACTCACCATGGATTTTGTGAGCTGTGAAAATGTCATTTGTAGACATGGTATGTTTCACATGCTGAGAACACACTGGCAAAATCTTCCTCCTTGCAAACTGCTACTTATTTTTATGAAAAGTCAGTTAAATTTTTCTTTTCATATTGGGTATGCATATATGTATATTCATATTTATGCATATATGTATGTGTATATATATATATTTTATATTAAATAACAAGCCATGTCATGTTTTTTGGCTATTTCTCAAAATAATGAGAGATATTTTTATATGGTATTGCACTTTAAATACAAGATGATGAGCTGTAAAGTGAATAATTAAATTAAAAGGCAAAGAACTTGTTATATATTCTTGACACATCCTGTTATATGTTTTAAGACAAGAAAGTGCAGTTTCACGGTGCAAACATTTACGTAAGGCTTTATCTAATCAGGATCACTATAAACCAATGATTCACAGGTTTTATGTCTATACACCCTTATTATAATATACACACAACCGTACCTCAAACAAACTTAGGCATACAATGTTTCACATTTACAAAGGGAGACCAAAGTAAACCCCAATAATGTGAAGTTTATCTTTGAACTCACAGAGTTCATTTTACTCCGAAAGAAATTGTTTTAAAATGACTAACTACTGTGCATGGGTATGATATCATAAGAAAAAAGTCTCAGGTAGGATACTACAAAATAAAGCACAATAAAGTCTTCATTTATTTTTGAATATTTTGATTAGCTATGTTTCTTGGCCATGTTCGATGTCTGTCTTCAAAATATAATTAATTCTGTTTCTTTTGTTCTTTATATTGATTTGAGCAATCAAATTTGGCTGCAGATCAGACTTTCCAGACAAAAATGTAGATTATCTCTAAGATACTTCTTCTTCACCTGCTAGTGTTTCTTCAGACAACCCTTCAACAGCTTGGGAGTATTTATGCCCTATACACAGAAATAAAATGCCTAGACTTTCCTAAAATGGCCATCAACTGATTGAAAGGTTTTTTTTTTTTTTTTTTTTAATGATTGCCGTGACCATTTATAGCATTTGCTACTTTGTCATCCACTTCTGTTCTTTCCTTTGCAGAATTACTGAGAAAGAAAATAGACCACAACTTAATTCAATCACACCAAATGAAGGATGGAAACAGACCCCACGCAACTTCTGTATTTCCTTTCTCTCTTATGAATGATACTGGCATCTAAACAAAGAAAACTTGAGGAGAAGGAATTTGGCTTTCATTTCTGGAAAATATAACAGTAAGCCAACAGCATGTTTATGGAGACAATCAATAACATACCCATCTTCAGAACTGCTTTGGCAAGCATCCTTTGGTCTCCCTTTCCCATTATATAGGGTCAGAATTCAAGGCACAAATATTCTTCTCACCTGGTTCTCCCTCTTCCTTTGCCCTCCCAAGCTTATTGCTTATGGTGAATGAAGTCTCAGCCTTCAGATTGGTTATGCCCTAAAAGAAATGCTGCATAGTCCAGATGAGGCTCTTCTGACCCTTCTCCCCACACTGCTCCTGGGAATCTGTCTGAAGTACCTTCTTGTGCTCCAGACACGCACATGTCCATACATGTCTACTTTAGAATTAGTGCAGCACCAGCTTGCTAGATGCTGAGTGCAAGAAGCTGCCTCAATGGGGCCTCATTGAGCCCTCTGATTGACCTCTGCTCCTGCAATACCCATCAGACGTGGGCTCTGGCCTCAGCAGACTTAAATCTTTACCTTATCTCTTCTTCTGATCCTGATCACCAGTTTCTCATTCAATTATGAAGAAAAAAATTTAAATAGTACATTCCAACCACCTTCACAATGCAAGTCCTGTAAGATTCTGGGCTATTGGTCTTTGTGACAGGATCTCAAGTCAACTAGAAATTTTGAGGTGGATCTGCCAAAGTTTTATCTTGGAAGTAAGATATTGAAAACCACAGCAAGGTCTTCTACCAATATTAGTGTATTTTAGTATATTGCAAACTATAACGACGTGACTCAAAATGCAGATCTTTAGATCTGTTGGATGAATTAGTTCAAGGCAAAGGGGCTTGAAAACAGATTTTCTCTACTGTCCACCCTAGTCTTTGAACTGCAAAATCTTTATTTCCAGCAGGTTCCAGCAGCTTTCTGAACAGCAATGAGCTCCTCACTGTACCCACTGGGTATCTATGAAAATTTCTTTTTGTTATCTATGTGCTCTACTGTATGTCTAGTCCCCGTTCTCCTTACAGTGTTCCCAAAATGTTTGCTCTTTGCTTACTCAGACTTTGTGAGCTTCTCCTTGTGACCTTGCTTCCTTTCAATGATTGTGCAATTTTTTCTTTATTTTGGAAGGATTTTTGGGCAGAAGTAGCAAGGTGAGCCACCTTCATTTCTGCTTTCCAGCCACGGTCCCGCTGACAAATGATATAACGCTAAGCACTCCTGGTAAATGAGAACACCTTCCTTATCTGACAATCCAACACTTCAGAAGCATTTTTTAAGAGAATCTGAAAACATTAGTAGGACCTTCTCCTTACTCTCTTCTGGTCTTCTCAGCACTACTGTGATGACAGCGATGTTCACACAATCTTCTACCATGTGGTTTAAGGCATTAGAGCTATCTCTGTTCTTTTCCAGTACTATTTAAGAGATAAGAATGAAGCTTAAGATATGTAGAAATAACCATGATTTTAACAGTAAGTGGAAAGAGAGAAATACGCCATGCCTTTTTTTTTTTTAATTCATCCAGATTCATGTTGTTCCTCCTTTTGGTGGAACTCTTTTTAAGAACTGGAATTTCCTTTGGAAGAGCTTGTAGGTGGCTGTATTGCTGCACACCAATTGACTATACTATTTTAAACAATCTTTGTTTATAGTACCTACTTGCCAATTTGCAAGTGATTTGCAGCTTTTTTTCCACTAATGACAATGCTTGGTGCAGTCCGTTTCATATGGGCATGTACTGCCTGGCTTCCATTAGGAAAACAATTTTATAGACAGCACAATGCTTTAATTATTTTGCTGATTTCATAACACTTAACTGGAAACACAGGATGTTTATGCACATCTTGTTTTATTTTTACTTTTTATGCTCTGTTGTGACATTCATAATTTGTCTAGACACAACATCTATACCTGTTCATTAATCTGATTTTTTCCAGAACCAAAATGCTACAAAGTATTACTCATTAAAATATGGTTAAATAATAAAGAGATAAAATATGACAATCATTCCAGAAGTGAAGAATGGTCATTGAAAGTCTAAACTTTTTTTTTTTTTTCTTTTTTTTTTTGATAGAGGTCTTACTTCCAGCACTAAACTGTGTCACTACTGGCATTATATTGATGTATTTCACTATGTAATTCTACTACAATAGAAACCATATAGATCCAGCCCTGAGGTTGCTCTGAAATATTACTCAAGTTACCTAAATCAGCTACAGAGTTGTCAGGCTTCATGCAGCAAGAAGTCAATAAAAATCAGAGCAAGGACAAGTAGTCCCTCCCAGTATGACTGTGAAATGCTCTGTGATGTGAAGATGCTGAAGGAGAAAACTTTTATATTGTCTATCAACCTAACAAGGCTGTAATTGTTATCACCTCAGCACTGAGATTAAAAAGATGCAAACAAACAGTTCCACAATCGGAAGAGACTTAAAGAGCATCATACAACAAATTTTAAGAAAAGACTTATTTCTCACAGTTGATCTACCATTTCCAGTCATTGCTTACAATGCTTACATTTCAAGCAGTGTTTCTAATTAAGGCACCTGTGTTCACTGCTTTTTACATATTCCTAGAAAATTAATGTTAGTACACCCTTTTTTTTATGAACTGTAATACTGTAATTATAAAAAGGAGGTGGAAGTTCAGACAAAGCCAGTTAAATTAAACTTTAGTTTAAAAGATAGCAAATAAAGGTTCCAGCACAATGCTATGCAGCCGAGAAAGTCAGGCTTCACTGGAAGCCCATGCTGTGCACCAGAAGTGTTCACACAAAATCGAAGGTGAGATAACTACAGATGCAAGTTACAGAACCTAGGGAAAAAAAAAAAGGCAATCTCTTATTTTTTTTGGTGGTAAAATCCTCTGTTTTGTCTACTTCTTCATGTAACAGATTGTAATTACAATTCATTTTTTCTTCTTATTTACAAGAAAAAAGCTTTTTTGAGCTAGAATTGACTATATTCTAAATCTAACAGGTGTTCAGGCATCTCCTGCAGGTTAGAGCTTTAGTGAAGTTTGTAAGAACTGCTGAAGGGGTACATGATGTTATTACCTGGAACTGAAGGTTAGAAATGTAATTTAGGAAAGAGTATTGCCACCTGCAGTACCGATGGCAGTGAAGCACTCTGGCAGGGATTTTAATTGCTATATAAGCAATCAGAACCAGCAACGCTGAAATCCAAGCTGCCACAATTTTCTGTTATCAATATTTAAGAGAACTTAGATATGGCTACTTGTGCTCTAGTAGCACTTCTCACTTGAAGTTAAGCAGCATTCCAAAATATTTTGCTTTGCACATGCAAACAAAGAGCTCTCTTGGGGCTTTATCGGTAAGTCTGAAGATTCTGAATTTCAACAGCATGGGGAGTGGGAAAAGGATATTTACACTACTCAACTTTACACACTTAATGCACTTCCTTTCCCCTCCTCATGTCCAATGTCTGCCAGATTTATATTTGCTGCAACTATACACTTCTGTCTTCTCTGGGAACAGAACACCAGAAAACAGCACATTGCCTCTAGGCTTCTGATGAGCAGCAAGGAAAAAAATTAAATTTGTTTGGCAAGTACTCAGCTAATCATTTTTCATGAACGATAGCACTATTAGATTTTAAATACAGAAAAAGTGCTTGTATATAAACAGAGGTGTCCTGCTTTAAGATGTCTGCAAAAAGTCCAGAAAGTCTAAGGATCAGGCTCTGAATTACTCCATCACTTTTTTTTTTCCATGCACCTTTGAAAAATTATGGTCTGGGCCTAGAACATCAATACTTGTGGTGAAATAACAACTGAATAAAACATTAGAGAATATCATTTGATTTTGAGCCAAAGAATTCATCTGCAGAAAGCTAACAGTGGCATCAAAACTATTACTGGGGTGGAGAATATTAATGTAACAAGAGGAATCTGACTTTAGAATGGACAATGTTGGATTAGTAACTACGAAGACACTAGAACTTATAAATATATTACTTTCTCTAAGTTACCTGCACTTACAATGACAGTTTTCATAGACCACACATACGTGAAGGTTTCCTCTCCTTGTTCTGAAAAGCACAGAGTTATATGGACGTTTCTGCCTGGAACTGCCACACTTGGCAGACAGCTAATGCCAGCATCAGGTAAACCGCTAGACAGGTAAACTAGCATCAGTCTTATATTTTGAAAAGAGACAAGATTTAGATATATCTGTCAATGAAACATAAGCTGTTCTGCATCTGCACGTGTATTTCCAAATACCTTAGGAGTCATGAAGCAGCATAGGCTTCTGAAATTTTATGCTATAGCTTATGATGTGGACATACACAGAATTATTAACCACAATCTCTCAGATATAAGAACCAGAAATATCATCAATGACAAAATGGATTTTTGTAATGCTTGACTGGTGAAAAATGCTATACATTCACTCCTGCTTGATGTTGTATTCCTTCATCAGAACAAATCATTGTGTTCTTAAAGTTATCCTCTTCTTGTATATGTCATAAGTTTAATATAACCCTTCTTTATGCCTTCTCACTTATATTGTTAATATATTCCAGTCACTTTCATCACATAATTCACTACAGTTACTTCTCCCAATTAAGAATGTCATGAAAGAGAGGAACTGAAGGGCAATTAAATTTCCTCATTTGTTAATTTCAAAATAAACTGGTCTACTATCTGTGATCAAGCTACTCTTTTTTCCTGTTTTCATATAAAATATTTGTATACTGAAATCATTTAATGAGATTCCTATTACACTCATTTGTATTTCTCATTTTCACAATGATAAATTCCACAGGGAAGTGTAGTTCAAACCCTAGTTTATTAGAAATGCTTATAATAAACATGATCAGCCTAGGGAATGGTGAGGGGCAAGTCAAAAGCATAGCTGAAATTTAGCTCTAGCAGAAATAGTGTTTGAAAGTATAAGTTTGAGCAGTGATGTAAAGAAAGGATTGATTTGGACTTTCTAGGGCCATGTACTACTTGAATTCCAGTCACAATCTTCTTTTCTAATATTTGGATAATTTGAGTGCTGTGTGGAACAAGCTATCTTTTGTGTACTCCTTTAACGGTGTTGAGTTCTTATATCCTCTTCTATAAGATTTTGACTCTGTGGCAGGCTATGGAAAGCAAAATTTATCCAGGTATCCTTTCCTAAAGGCTCTCTTAAATTACGTGAACAGCATATATTGTTCCTCACTCTGTGCCCATTTTTCAGGACAGGTGTCATTTATTATCTAATTTATAGTATTAGCATGCTTCAGGATCAAACCTCCTGTATTTACAGAAAAATGCATATTAACATAGAAATATGTCTTCAAATTTGGCAGAATTACAGAAAAAAGGGCAGATAAATACTTGAGGAAGGAGTTAACACAGAGGGGAGATTAGATTGTTCGCTGCAGTATCGTATCGCAGCACTGGATACCAGCTCCAACCAGACAAGCAAAATGAGTGCAGTCAGCATTCCAGAGAATTTATTTAGCTCTAAAGACCAAAATTTATGCTGAAAATAGCATTTGTAATGGCACATTCAGGATTTTTGATTAAGAATTTATATCTAGCTTTTATTTCTACTGCCAGACATATTTGGAGGAGAGTAAAAAGATCAGTTTGTGAAGACTGAACCTTTTCAGCATGTACATTTCTTATGGACCAAAAAGGAAAATTGCAGTGCACTACAGTAGTGATCTGTCATTTCTGAAGACAGAATAATTTAATCTTTTGTAGACCAATAGCAAGCTCGAGAAGAAAGTAAAATATATTAGGATGTTATGACTATTAATTTTTATGATTACTAAGTTAAATGAAATACGAATCAGTCAATTGAGTCTTTTATGATTTTGGCTCCCATTAACAGAGAACTTGCACTTAAAAATATATATATTCAATAGAAGAATGGCCACTAGTTGAAAGATAGACAGAAGTATTTACTCGCAAAATACACTTAATAAATTAACATTAAATTAAAAATTAATTAGAACTCAAAAAATTATAAGAATCCATCACTAATCAAAGTAAAGGCTGCATTTTTTTTTTTGCTTTGGCCTCGGTCCCATGTTAGGGAGGGTTCACAAAGTAAGGTATCAAAATTAAATTGAAAAATACACCTCTCCTTCAGCTCTATTATGAACGTAGGAAACACAGGGCTCTGTCTAATCCTCCAGTCTCTGTTTTCTCCTAGTTTCGCCATGGAGTAAACAGTACTCAATGTCTGTTGACTCAAAACAGGCAAGAGTAGGAAGTCTAATTAGCCTGCAAAGAGATGATTATTACTTTGTAGTCTAATGCATATTAGATGTACTTAAACATGTTAATACACTTCTTCAAAAGAAGAAGGGTGCGTTGCAAAGCTCTGGCGTGCTTACATCTTATTTTTTCCTAATGCATCGTACTGTGGTCAGAAGTACTGGCTTTGGATACACATCAGAGCAGCTTCCAAGACAAAATTAATATATACTTGGGTCTAATTTTTTTTTTTTTCTTTAAAGACACTATTTAAAAGACATCAGATAGAACAAGAGAACAAATAAGAAATAGCACACCTTTCAAACAGATACATCCCTGCGCAGAAGAGTGGAAACAGTCAGACAGAGTAACAAGAGCTACAACGTAGCTTGGTGATGCTTTTTGACCAAGAGTCCTGCTGCTAGCTTTCTCCCCCTGGTTCATTTAGGCTTGCACCCAATTTGTTTTGCCCAAGAAACTTCCAAAATGCAAAGCAAGATTTGGCCAAAGTAGACTCTGTACTTCAAAATACCAACTCCAGCCTTTTTCCTTTTTCCCCGTCATCTAAACCAGTCTTGATTTGCTTAATTGTCTATTTTGGCAAAAAAAAGTCATTAGAGAAAATAACCAGAGATGTGTCCAGCTAAAAAAGAACACATTCTAAATTAAAATGGAAAGAAGCAATGAAAAAAATCCAGCATCTTGCAAATGTGGAATAAAGCTAAAAACTCATAGAAAGCTTCCATTTTTTTCCCTTCCAGTTATGTTTACAAATTGCTTATCTTGCATAAGATGCTCAAGAAAAATACATTTGAGATTATCTGTAAGGAGGAAAAAAAAAAAGACAAAAAGTTCTGCTGACTTTAAGGAATGTTGATGAGGTACAGAAGTAAGTGAATCCTTCCATCCTTGGCCATGGCTATGCTGCTTTGAACAAGAATGTGGGATTAGTAGAAAGCAGTGAGAAGGCGTGGGAAATCTGTATCCCAGTAGAAAATACAAGAAATTCCAAAGCATGCCAGCAACTTCATGCACAGGCAGAAAACTGCAGCAGTTTCTAGGAAATGTCCATATGGGGGTATGCCAGCTGAAAATTTTTACTTTCATTCCTAAGCAAAGTTTAGGAACTGCAACTACTATAAAGGCAGGAAAAAATATTTAAAGACACACACAAAAACCTTTGTTGTATATACATATTTCTATAGTATGTGCTACACAGACACCAGACTCTAACATTGCAATGGGCAGAATCATTACACATTGATGAAACTGTGATCATATAAACTTTGAATCTGTATTAAAGAAACTTTAGGAGCACTTTTTAGTAGTTAAAATCTTCACAATAAATTAAGTTGTAAAATTCTGATCTGATTATTAGTATTTTTCTGTTTACAGCATTTTTTTCTTTCACTTAGAGCAATCTGTTTGTAAGTTCTGCAGCATCCTCACATTATTTTTTCCCCATTTCTCTTTTACATGCTCTGCAATCACATGTCACCAAAGACTATCTCTGACTCTTCTCGAAGAACCTACTGCCTTTGTAGCAATTACAAGGATTTGTGGAAATAACATTTGCAGATATGCCTATAACGGCAGACATCTGCATAAGCATATCCCGTCTTCCAAAGAGAACAAAGCGAGCCATTCACCAGCACCTCACATTAATTGGCATTATGTTGTAACTAGTAAAAACAAGATAGGAGAAAAAAAAAAAAAAAAAAAAAAAAAAACTACACACGATTGAAGTACCTGCCATTACTGTTGCCACATTCAAGGGAGGGACTGAGTTTCTTTTAAACTGTTTATGTGATTTGTTTATGACTCATGACAACTCCAGGAATGAACAAGCTGGCTGCTTGCATGAAACAGTAATTGAAAGCAGTCGGACACAGGCAAACAGAATATAAAGAACGATTATTGTACATAAGTGTTCATATTGCAGAGACTTCTTTGCACAGAAGTTTGCATATTTATCAAAAGGCTTAATTTTGTCCCCAGAAGAGTGCTTAATTTCATCGTTTTACTGAAAGATCTTCTAAAGTTTAAGATTCTTCCTACCATAAGCACAGCAAAACGACACCTTTGCCATACAGGCATTAAGCATATTTTCCTTCAGAGGATGATTCCTCACTGCAAGAAGACTTTTCTTCAGGAACCAAAACAGAGTGAACACTGCTTCTGCTTTCCTCCCAGGAGTCCTACAGTCATGTGTGAAAACTGGTTTGCACAGCTTCCATTTCAAAATCCTTGAAGAAATTATTCAACAGTTTTGCAAATGTCCTCTATTTATAAACAAAGCCACCGAGTTCCTGTTTGACCCTATTTAAGGCTGCATTAGGCATGGATTGCTGTAATAGGCTCCTGGACCCATGGATAAAACAAGCTTCTTCTACAGCATTTCTTTCTTTTTGTTAAAGTTCCTAGATACTTGTGCATCGGTTCCAACATTTACAGATTGCCCATTCACTAAGTGTCAGCAGTAAGGCCCTTGTTTCAGAATGATGATGGAAGAATCTTCCAAAATGTAGACTGACTCAACAAATTTCCCC
The DNA here is from genome assembly GCA_013398735.1 of Nothocercus julius. Classification (NCBI taxonomy): domain Eukaryota; kingdom Metazoa; phylum Chordata; class Aves; order Tinamiformes; family Tinamidae; genus Nothocercus; species Nothocercus julius. Next base: position 1,225,325 of record VZSV01000150.1, on the reverse strand, counting down.
TGCAGAAGTACTCAGCATGCCAAAAATCAAGAAACTACTAGAAAAAGAGGTTATCATTCAAATAAATCAATTTATCAGCAAATAAGACTTCAGCATTTCCAAGGGAAAATATAAATGGGAAGAGGCCAAAGATTTCTGTCCCAAAATTAATCAATTTACAGATTAAGAGTTTAGAAACTGCACAGTTGGAGAACGAGCAATACCCCAGATTGGGCCCCACTACCACTGTTCTAGCTATATTTCACTGAACATCAAAGAATGTGCCTCTTGTTTAAGGTGCCCACCTCAATGCGGCAAACACGCACAGGGGTACTCAGAACTGGTTTACTTAGGACCATTCACACAGATGAAGTTACACAGAGAATTAAGTGTTTGTAGGATAAAGGCCACATACGTACACAGCTTCTGTTATCGAAGGACCGCTGAGCTAAAGTGCACTGATCATAAGTTCTATGCATGGTTTACAAATACAGCCTTTATATCTACACTGAACAAGGAATTTTTCCCAGGACAGTGGTTACTCAATTCACCTAGCACTGACGGACTCAGTTGCTTTACATAAATGCATCATATAAATGCTTGGCAAATTCTACAACAATTTACAGGTTTTTAGATATCGGTCAGGTCCCACAAAGCTGTATGTTTCAGTGGCACCACACTGAAAAAAAAAAAAAGTTTTACATTTGTGTCTTTTATATCTCTAATAAAGTTCCACATTGCAAGTTTAAAAGGTGTCAGAAATACCTTCTCCAGATCTCTCCAGAATCACTTCAACATTACAATAGAATCACATCAATATATTATTTATCAAAGGGCTTTAAAATATGTTAATACTCTTTTGTCCCTACTGCCTTAAGCCATTCTGTAATAAACTCAATTTACTTTCAATAGCTTATCCATCTTCTTAGTCATCTCAGCAGCATTTCTTTGCATCTATTACTGCTTAATAATTTTCATCAACAACGCTCAAAACCAAACCCATTATTTCAAGTGACAGCTCACTAACCTGCACTGAAGCACTGTCTAATGCATTCCAGATTTGCATTATTGCATTATCATTATAGTGTTAAATCTAAAGAAGCCCATTTTACAGAATGGGTTGAGAAAAAGGGAAGATGATCTCACCAACCCAACAAATCACTGTCAGAACTTGCAATCTCATGTTTTCATATCTCTATGAAGATCAGGACATCTATTGTTCCACAGTTTCTTTACCAAGGCCCATATTTTATCAGTTAACAGGAGCTATAAATTCTGTGAAGCACCAGATTTAATTCCAAGAAGGGTAAGACACTCAACAAAAACTGTTAAAACGAAAAGCAAGATCACAACTCATAGAAATGAACCACCCTCTCCCCACAAAAACCTACTGCATGCAAAGCTTGTCAAGCAATAGAGTAAATTAGGAAACATCGATCGTGGCATTGCTACTAAAAACCAGTACCAGAGCTAACTTGTTGCAGTTTATCAAGGCATTACTACACATGATCATAGTTTTTAAGTGCACATTTCCTTAGAATTCACAATCTCTGACTATATTTTTTTTCAGAAGATATGACTACATTCCAGTACTGCCCTCATCACTGAAATGTGACACCAAATGATGGGAGGAGATAACAGAAGACACTTTATCAAGAATTCAGACAACCTTTTAAGGTTGTAAGGTTTATTTTTTGTCCTTCATATTTAGTTGGTCTCTGAACTCCAAGAGTTGGACATTTTGTTAGGCCTTGATTGCTGATACGACTCTCAAGTGTTGCTAAGTTCAAGACACCATCCTGCAAAAACTGTAGCCATATTGTTGCCAAGGAGCCTTTGAAGATCAAGAGCTTTTTCTCTGTGGTCCACACCTGGTAAAACTAAGACCTGTTAATCTACCCAAATTACCCGAGATGGTCTAAACATGTAGGCTATTACTCATCCTTAGCACTGTATTAAATCACAACAATCTCCCCTCTAGCTATGGGAAAACCGCAAAACAAATACAGACAGGGAAGAAAGGGAGGCAAATCAAAACAAGAGGAAAGGACAAAATCAGAAGGTAGCCTTTTAAGGACAAACTGTATGTCATACAGTTATTTACAGTTTCATAATATGTATTCTAGAAAAAGCTCCCCATTATTAACCATTAATATATCTGATAATTTATAAGGAACACATTCATTCTGAGAATATCAGAATGGCTTTTTTTCTTCCCCTTTACAGCTAAATTTAAAGTCTCCCCTTTCATTGCCCCAACTAGCTTAACTTTTTCCTATATTGTAATTTTGTTCTACAGTTCACAGCAAAAAATATTTTTGACATTTTAACACTCCTCCCCATTTAAGATACCCCATCTATCGTCCTGTAATCTTTCGCCTTAAGCAGAACCTTCCTCCCTTCCATCTTGCAAGGTGCAGATGAAGGGCTGCCCCAGCAAACAGCTAACACCTCACTGCTGTCACTGCTGTGGTCTCAGGCTTCTGGGTGGGAGTCGCAGTATTGCTTCCATCCTCTTCTGGGGTGATTTTTGTGCCCTTTGACATAATGAGCATGGTGAAATTTCTTTTTCTCCACTGGCACATTGCGTTTACTCTCTCTTAAGTTGTTTTTGATGCTCTTTACAAAGTTCTTATTTTGAGATAATTTAGGGCATTGTATTCAGAACCATCACTATAATCATATTTAAATTCCTCATGCAGATGAAATATTCCAATTACTCTGGTGGCAACATGACATTAACTCCTTTCCTAACAATTGTGAAATGTCAGATACAAATTCATGTTGTCTTCACTTTTGCTGTGAGTATATTTGTGCACTGAGAGGCAGCAATACAGTAAGAGAGAGAGCTGCATAGCTAATTTGCCTATTAAATTTGGTTAAAATTTGGTAAAGAATATAGAAAATCTGAGGTTATTGTGAAAAACAATTTCTGTCAACATTAGGATGCACCAGTGGTTTAGAAACTCAGTATAAAACTTTAGGTCTTCCAAAATCCCTATATCCAGGCTCAGGCTCTAACTCCATAAACTGCAGAACAAAGAATATTTTTAAAAGAACCAAGAATCACTTTATAAGTGAGGGTGCATTGCAATTGAAGCCAGAATATTACCACAATAGCAGCTATGTTCTTTCTCTCTCTTTTTTTTAAAAAAAAAAAAAAAAAGATCAGGTTATTTTACTGTTGGCATAAAAAAAGAGAAAAAAAAAAACTTGTTTGGAATACTACACAATTAAAAGGTAACTTTTGGCACTATGTTAGTGCAACAAATATTTAGCATTAAATCCAACGCTGTCAGCAATGTCTATATCGATAGTTGTAAATAACATAACTACTATATTTTTTTAGATGGCATTTGGAAGGCTCCCCACTGAACTTACATGAATTTTGTTGTCAAGACACTCATCACTCACCTCCTGCCCTTTCCCTTCCCCCCAAATCCTACTTCACACAGTAAGTTTATTTATTGTTAATGTCTGGTAAATAATATAGAACACAAATTTCAATTTAGATTACTTACCTGGTATCTATCTACCTTTCCTGACTATTCTGCAACATTGGTTTGAACTTTCAGGCTGACTCACTTAAACTATCCCACACATGGCTATACTTTGTGGAATTTGAGATGTTTTGCTATTTACCATTTGCTTCAGGCACCAGTTTAGATGACAAATATTCAAAAAGGAAGTGTTTATTCACACAGCAAAACATTACAAGCACTGGGTCTTTTCTCCAAGTTGAATCAACTACAACAAATAATTAAAATTAGGTAATTTAGAGCTTTAAGTCAAACAGAGTGGCACAAACCGTCTTGGCTTCCATAGAAAACCAAAGGAACTAAATTGCATCAAATGACAGCAGCTTAAATAGCTGGCTTCAAACATGGTATGCTGAAATGATTTATGGTTAAAAAACTAAATATCATTATTAACCAATGATTACTAAACTAAATATGATTAAAAATATGATGAAGACAGAATACTTTTAAGTAAAACAAAATATGCTAATTAAGATACCATGGTATGGAGCTAATACGGCAAATTCTCTTAAAAAAGAAAAGCCAGATAGTTTCTCCATGAAATACAAGGTTTTTTATCTCTATTCCCTTCAGTGACAGTTTTATTTTTTCTAGACACAGGAAAGTTACACATTTGTAAGTGTTCACACCATTACTTAAGTCTTTTTCATTGATGATTCTGTTTTTCTAGAGGTTCAACATAAACATGACCAACAGACAGTTACGAAATATTTAAATTCAGTTTGTAACTTTCTTAGTTATTTAATTCCTTATCACATCATTTAATAACTAAGACAAAAAAAGCAATTGTACTTGAAAATCTTCTAATACAAGTGTTATATCATATCTGGGTTATTTTATGTGTAATACAAAACTCTTTAAGTTCTTTTAGCTATTTTATAAATAAAGAAAACATATCTACCTCCTTCAGGTTTTTGGGACTGAAACTGATACCTAAAAATAGCTGTATGATCCACAAAAGAAAGAAATTCACGATTGTTATAGTAATGCAATACATATTTTAAATACAGATGAATGCCCTCCATTGTCCTCTTATCCAAAAAGCAGCTTTTCATATCACCATATAACCTACAGTAATATATATGGAAGAACTTCCAGTAAATCAGTTGGACACAGAAACTAACTGAAGGATTTAACTTACATGAAGTGCTGTACAAAACACAGGCTCACTCCCCAGGTTTATAGAGCATTACTGTCTAAAACATGTAAAATTCTAAACTTCCCAAACCAATGCAAATCTAATACAAACTACTGCCCAGGTTAGATACCATCCCATAGCATAAAACAAAACAAAAATAATACCAGACCTGTTTCATTTTTTAAATCTTGCTCAACTAAATACTTTAGGATACATTAATGAATTTCACACTATTTTCAAACTCACTGTTAAATAAATTCTGCTCTCTTAACAGACACGATATGAGCGGGTAAATTTAATGCATCCTTATATTTTGCTTGTTTTTCTTTCCTCCTCTTTTTGCTTTAATTATCAGGTGTGTTTTAGTCACGGAAAACAGTGCAGCTATAAAGGATACACACACTTCATCCGGCAAATTGGAAAGAAAGACATACCAAATAATCTGACATTAAGATGCTTTACATAAATCAGACATGCTTTAGGGTGTACTCATTAGTTCACACTACTTAAAAGACTTTTTTTTTTTTTTTTTTTTAAAGAACAACATGGATGGATTTTTAATAATAAAGAACCCTCTAATTGCAAGGACAGACCTTATAAAGACCCAAAATTCAATTTCAAAGACGTTTTAATTAATTCTGTAGTCCAAAAAGTCTCCACAACAAAGCAGACAGAGAAATACCACACTCTGGCTGGAAATACCACACTCTGACACTAACACCAGAGACTGACTGCAATAATTGTTGAAGAAATGGTCTATGATTCAGCCTACTAAAGAGATGGAACAGCTATGAAGTCTCCCTGACTTTTCATGTTGTTTAGAATCTTTTGTCTTCTGGTTTCAGGATCATCTCTGATTAATATTAGTACTTTCTCTTAACTACTCATACCTATACAAAATTTTAAATGTTCATGCAAAGGGAGCAAGAACCAATATCAAGACCACACACAGTAATCCATAAAGTTGTGGGGGAAAGCATAACATCATCAAAATGACTCTGTCTGAAGTATCAAGAAATAGCTTTCCAGCATATTTTAAAATGAAATATAAATGCCTGCAAGTCTTCCTCAACTTTGACTTGGATCTCAGATGATACCAAAATAATTTACATAATCAAAGAAATCCTCCCCGATGCGGATCTGTCAGGCCTCTCATGTGCTCTCATTTCAAGAAGAAAGTCCTAATCTTAGTTACCATTTTAACAGTAATATTCTTATTAAATATTTGTTTGAAATAAGGAAACCAGACTCAGATTTTTAACAGAACACTCATCTGTGCAAGATTTTAGAAAACCAGCATTTTCCCCTTCCAGTAGTCTAAAAATTGCAACATGAATTTGAGCTCTTGAGAAGCATTCACAGTACATTCTTCAATCTTTTGCTTATATCAATCCACTGCATCCATATTTTTTTAGCTCCACTGAGCAGAAAATGAAAACTCCTTGAGATTTCTACTGTACCATTAATTGGTAATCTGACATTGAAACAGTGATTTCACTGTCCTGGGCAAAGAGATTGAGAACTTTTGTATAACTCCATTCCCCTAGCAGGTACGATAATAAACTGTTAGTTCTTTAGGCAAAAGATGTGAATCTGTTGGACAAAGGCTTCATTCTCTGCCTGTAATGAGTAACTTGAGGGCCTTCTGTAGATTCTGAACAGCAGTGCTCACATCTTCATATTGCAAAGCACTGCCAGCATATTTGCAATATTTTTGAGCTCTGGCAAAGTCCTCTGGAGTCAAACGGACTTCCCCTGCAAAAATAAAATTATAGTACAGTTATAATAGAAGAAATCTGATGAATTTTCATCTCAGATCATTTGTTTTACACTTATATTTGCAGCAGTATTACAAAGACCAGGGTATGTTGTTTCTTCTGTTAATTCTTCTTTCCATTCATATAATGGTCAACTTTGCTGCTGCCATTTGGAAAACATAAGAGAACCTTTCAAAGCACTGGTATTTATATGACGCAGTGCCTTTCACAAGTAAGTCAATACCTTTGAGAAAGATCTGCTCTTCACCTAAGAAAGCAAGGGAGTGCTTTTTAGTCACAATAAGTTAGCTATTATCATGTTACAACCTGCAACAAACAAGGACAGTGGTTTCTGTGTTGATAGTATAATTACTTTACTCTCTCCTTCAGGAATAAGGCACTCCTAGTCCAAAACTGTTCCCTCTGAAATTAAATAACTTTTAGATGCACAAACATTTCTCATTGGAATATTCATTTGTATTTTATTTCTTAGACATTTTACTACTTCTGTTGGATTCAATTAATATTTTTTCCATTATTTACACCAGAAACAACACTAAAGGTATCCATTTTTGTACTACTGCCAAACACCAGCAAGTAAAATTCTCATAATAAGTTATAAAACAATTATCTGTCCTTTATTAATCCGAGTATTTTCTTAAGAGAGGTTCAAACATTGGGAAATCTGTAGTGCTCAACAAACACACATACAGCTTCCTAAAAGACCATTAGGGACTCAGGCCCCAAGCAGCAGAACATTTGGTATACGAAGAGCATCCCTGATGCCTGCATAATAAAATACAGGTATGCTAATATTCCTTCTTCCCACCAATTCCCTGGGAGTCCTGGGGCTAATCCTGAATGGGGCCATTCTGAAAACGTATGGAAAATTCTAAAACCTTTACTCATATTTTCTCAGCGCAACTCATAAAGGACATCATCTTATGAAGACACTTAAGTAATTATAGATAGTACTAAAAATTAATATGCATTTATTCAGTAGGTAACCCACAAGTATTTTATAAACCATAAACAATTTCATAGATTAAGAACAAATGCATTTTTAAACACATCACAGATCTGAACATAAAATCAGTTAAACAAAATAAGTTAAGCTATCAAAGCTTAACTTTCTAAATTTAAGTACATGAAAATTCTTAAATGCATTTTACTTGGTACAATTCTGATCAGCTGGATCATTTTGTTTTAAAATAAAACTCTGTTAGTAATACTGTGAGAAAATTCACTGAAGAATCTCAGTTCTTATCATAAAATGTGTATTATATTTGCTTTTCCTTTTCCCAATCTTATTATTTAACGGCAGCTTTTGAACAAACAGAATGGAAAGCATGTGAAACTAGATGGGATTGCTGGTACTCAAAACAACCATAACCAGTAATAAGGAGGAGGGTAAGTGCTCTTAAGATTAATTTTATCCATTTTAAAAATACACTCTTGACTACTTACTTTCAACTTTGATAAATGAATCTTACCACAAAATAACTGCTGAAGATGCACATGGTGACTGAGTGAAATTATCACTGCAATGTATGTTAGTTTAATGCTGAATCTGCAAAACCACATTAAATCTCTGAAAACACATATACATGTGTAAGCATACATGAGTGTACACATAAACAGAAGTGTACACTTAGGTTATTTTGTAACCTAAATTAAAAAAAAAAAAAAAATCACAGGCTAAAAGCAGCTGGGGTCAATTTATAACTACATTACATAGCATATTTAAGAAATTAAAAGAACAAGCTCCCCTCAAAGTTGCTTTATATTACGATGCCAAAAGAAACTAGAAAATCATTCTTTAAAAAACGGCCAAGGCATCAGTCCAGTATTCACCTAATTTATTGGAAGGAAGCCTAAATTCACCAGTCTAATCTTATTTTTACAGTATGAGCTCCATTAATGTTTTGCTGGCATAACGCCTTATTTATTATGAAATCTACTTCAGATGCTATTATGACATAACTTGAAGGGGAAAAAAGTTAACAATTTTAGATTTATAAACCGAAGTTTACACAGTAAGGGTGTTGATCTTTTGATGTGCTTCAGGTCCCACTGAAGTCAGCACCTCACAATGGACGAACAGAATAGAAATAAAATAACTCTGTGTCCTTAAGTTTTCAAAATAATAAAAAACTTAACAATGATGACTATAGTCAAATCAAAGTTATCACCCCAAAAGTGCCCATTTAAGCAACTAACTTTAACTTACATATTCTAATGTCTGAGCTCTGAAAATCCCAAAATTCTGAGATAGGAAGTATACTGTATTTATCCTGAAACAAGCCTGTCAATCCAAAACTACTAGCACACTGGTTATATTTATTACTGAAATGTGACAGTCATGGAATCCATAACTACCGTCAAAAAACATGAGTCCTTTAGTTTAAGAGAAGAATACAGAGGGAAAACTGAAAGGCAATTTGACTAGAGATGCAGAAAAACATAGCAAGAAAGAAAAGCAGTTTTGGAATGAACAGCACTGAGCACTCATAGCCATTTCTATTTAGATGTGTTCTTTATGCATTGCCCAAAGGCAAGGAAGTCAAATTAAGAATATTTCAGTGAAATCAATGAAATATGGTGCCTACAAACAGTGAGGCCAAATACATTTTTTAACAACATTAATTACTAAATGTACTACTTTTTAAGAGTAAATGACTTCTAAAAACAGATATTCTTTTGTCCCGTTAAAACAGTTAAGATATTCAGAACGTAAATCCTCAAATATTTCTTAAGATCATAAAACATGTAAAATGTAAAATTATTATTTCTACTTTACGTATGGAAAATTAAACAGCTTTATACACACAACTTTATATTATGCCACCTGTGGAAGGAAGCATATGGGAATATACGAAAGTTTTATAAAAGCTCTGCATAACATGGCCATGAATGCTTTTAGTGTTAGCAAAATCTAGGGGTAATAAATTTTTTTTTTACACAAACTACACAAAGAATTGCATGCACATATTATATGAAGTTGCCACATAGCTCTACATTTAGTTAGTAAAGACATAGCAACTAGCATGGGAAAGGCTTTGAATTGTTTAAGGTTTGATCCTTTTAAAAGCTAAACACTAAAACCTGTTCCAATAGGACAGGACAAGTATTGAATGCTTCAAACTGACAAAAATCAAAGAAATGCTGTTACTTTAACTTAGTTTTATTTTGATAATATATTCCACTCTTTCCCACCAAAAGTTATTCTCCCATCACAGCATTAAACAAATTGCTTTTCCCATGTTATGGGAAGGAAAGAAAATATATAATTTATTTTAAAAATATACATTTGATCTTACTACCACAAACAGTCTTGCAGGAATATGTGGAATATCCTGTTTGGCTATGTCTATACTAGTACATTAAACTGTGCCAGGGAATGTGTCTCAGCACTGGGACTTGACTGTCTACACAGTTGAACTGCTGGAACAGGCTTCAGTATGGTTTTGGCCTATGCTACCTAACACTTTCCTAAACAATTCCTGGGCACAACTTGTGGTTAGAGCAGGCTAGAGACCATTCAACATTGGCAGCCTTCATGAACTACCTTGCTTAGGAGGTTTAAAAGTTTAGTAGTATTGATATGAGTGGCTCTGTGCCAACTGTTCTCAGTATCAAATATTTATAGGTGTGTTTAATTTGTTAGTATAGACGTACACATGGCATCTAAATCATCCAGTGTTTTTTTTTTTTTTTTTTCTTTTTTGTACTGTGTTAGCTCTAGAGATCTACTGGAGAGCAATACCACTCTCTTACTGCCTCCCAAAGGAAACTATATTTCCATAGATATGGTATACACTAAAGTTATAACCTCAATATGCAGTCAGGATCTAGCCAAAGTACATACTGGGACTCAGGAACTGGGAAGGGCTCCTGGGTCTCAGAGTTTAATAAGTCCATTGTAAAATAACGGCATTTCCACACCTATTTCGAGCACAGTACTGGTTGATGTAAAAAGGTCCTTTTAAGTAGTAGTTGGAGAAGGATCATTTTTGATGATACTCTTACGTGGCTCGGTGAAGGGAGGATGTTTTGGGTAATGGTCTGGTATGTTTGGTCAGGGTACAGGATTGTCACAGGCAAAGACAAACACCTCCATTCACTCTCAAACTTCCAAATTCTAAGCATGTAAACAAAATTGTGTTTTACCGGATTGCTGCTGACTGATATTTTTTTCTAAAGCTTTCACAACCAAGGATCTGCATGAGCTGACTGCCTTCTAGGGGTGCACTTTTGAAAAACCCTAATCATAATGTAACACCCTGTAATGCTGTTAGAAGAATCTAACTTGTAGTAACAAAGTACATGAGGGAGAATGCAGGCATGCAAATACTCAGGTCAGATGAAAACAGAAATTAATCACTATGCTAGCAAAGGTCTTAACCTCTTAATTACAGGATATCAGTTACTATGAATTGTCACAAATAGAAGGTTACCTTAATTCATTATTATCTATACTTACATATTTATTAAAATAGGTTATTACAGGTAAGTGACTGTAGGCAGCACTTCACTGATACTACTCAGATACCAAATACTGGAACTTCTGAAATTTAATTATTAAAGTTTAATTGAAAATTCTGACTTTTTTTAACAGTTAAGAGTTAAATAAACAGACCAGGAGGCAAATACAACTATGAATTTCAGAGTATTTATCCAAAAATCTCTGGATGATTGTCTAGAGGATCCCAATAAGCTGATTACAGATATGAAAGCTTTCCTGTCAAAACAATAGAAAATCGATTTTCTAATTAGCAGTTAACACGTGCAACCTTAAGTAATGCATTCAGCCACTTTGCTTAAGGAGTTATGAAAGACCTTACAATACCTCAAAACTTCAGCACTAACACTAAGACGAAACTGTTCAGCTACAAATCTGAGGTATTGCTCTCAAGGAGTTAACTCCAAAAGTGACGTTCTATCAATACGTCAGTGGTAGGATAAGCCTTTTGCTCTTCAAGAGAATATAGAAGGTGAACATATCTTTATGAAAGGTATATTGTCTTATTTTTCTGTAATTTTTTAAAGACTTTTTCTACAAAAACGTCTTTCTAATATAAAGATGGGCACATTCTTAACCATTCTGATGGCAATACACACAAATCAAGCTGAAACACTGAAGTCCAGTCATAACATCCCTCTAATTAAACAGAAAGCTTTTTCAGTCCATTCTTTTTAAAGTCTGTGAACCAATGGTGACATATTTCTTCAAATTCTTAAGGGATGAAAATCACAGGGGGAGGATGGGGACAAGGACATGAGACATACAGAACAAATGTCACCGCTTTACCTGGAGACTGAGCACTGTAAAGAGAAGGATCTACTAGAGGAATATTCTGTGGAGCAGGCTGAATGGTGTTACTTGTCACACCTGTAAATCAACAAAACCAAAAAAACTTCAGTTATTTTGATTTATAGCTTTTAAAAGTAAAAAAGCTGACAATTTAAATTAAAAAGATAAAAACAGTACAGCTAAACATAATGACTCAATGACTTAACAGCTGATAGCTCCCCAAGTCTGAAAATTTGTAACAAATGCTCTTAAAAATAAAGAAAAAACACCCACAAACAAAATGAAACCTCCACAAGATTAGAAACATTCTATAAAAATAGTATTCAAGAATTTATCAGTATAGTAATTCATAGAAATTTGATTTCAAGTATAGAAAAAAATTAAGAAAAACATATGTCCAAAGGACATTGGCCACCCTAGAGTATTGAGGAAAACATGCTGAAGAAGAGAAGAATCTGAGTAATTTAATTTGACTTTAAATTCTGCCTCTGAATATCAGAGAGAGGATGTCTTTTTATATTTTTAAAGCAGCATGCTTGTCATTTCATTCTAGAAAGTAATTTTCATTATTATTCTTAAAAAAAATGGTGAAAAGCTATCTAGATTTAAAGGGGAAAGGGAGATGCTACAGAAAACAACCCATCTTTGCTGTGAAACATTCCTGTATCTACATTTGCATTTTTGATTTTGAATTTTTATATTTAGATTTTATCCAGAACTATATACATTTTTGTAGTATGTCCAGAACACAGCAGATTAGCATACAGCTATTTCTTAAAAACCTGCTCCATAGGGAGATGATAAAATAGCTTTCCTAGGATATCTGTTATTTCATGGAATGACTGCTGCGGTTATAACTATGCAATGCAAAGAATTCGTGCGTGCCAGAAAGCTACATATTCTAGCTTTCATATCTGGCAAGTATAAAGCATAAATATTTACCTACACTGAATTTAAAAAACAAAAAGCTTCCATATCTTAGGTATTTCCCTTTGATAAAGCTTTAAAAAAGAGCATCCTGAAGTTTCCATAATATGAACTATTGTTGAAATGAGAAAATAAATACTACTACTACTACTACTACTACTATTACTACAGCTCCATTTCATATACAAATACATCTTAAGCAACCAAATATCATCAGGACTGGAAAAAGTACCTTTTGCATTTTAGTAACTGGAATTAAAGTCATCATGAGATAGAAGTATTACGTGTTCATTAATCAACTAAATGCAACTTTTTTTTTTTTTTTTTTTTAAATACAGCCACTGGAAAGAACATTTGATTTCTAAAAACTCATGTTTAGTCCAAAAATGGCAGAAAGCAAAAAAGGGTGTAAGAGCCAATATGTTTAGTAAGAAAAAATATTCATTTTTATTACTACTGTTAGAAGTCAATCACTCTAAAGTACTCATGGAAAAGCAGCATAAAGCCAACAGAAAATACAAACAGTACAGTTGTAACAGTTTCAACACTGCATGCATGTTCATAATCTCATTACCAGATAAATGGAGCTCCATAGCACTTCAATGCATTCCTCTTTAGGAGAAAAAAAAATCCTAGGAAAAAATCCTGGTCTGTAGGAAAACTCTCCTTTAGTCCATACATACCTTCTGGCAAGCATTCTAAAACATGAATTATGTATTTTAAATATCACATGAGAACATACAAATATAAAAAGTATTTCCTATTGCATTGTACAATATAAATTTATGAGGCTGCTTCTGCCATAGAGTGTATATATATTATTTTAGTTTACATGTAATGGAAAGAAGGCTATCTTGGAATTTTCCTCTCAACAAAGGCATGTAATGCCCTTTCTTTGGATGTAAATTTGACATACCTGTGTTATGAGGTACTTCAGCTGGTGTGTTGGCTGGGGCATGGGCACCTGGTGGTATATGTATGCCAGTGTAGTTACTAGTTGGTATGTTGTTTGCTTCATAGGTAGATGATGATGATGGTTGAGTTGTTCCACTATGGAGAGAAGATGAACCTGCTTCCTCTCTTTCAGCATCTGCTAAGATGATACAAAACAGAAATTACTGGAATTCCTTTCTTACAAGCACCTGAGAATTTAGATTTATAAAACTCCTATTTCTTTAATTAGAAAAGTTGCCATCACAACGTGACTTAAATCACTTACTGTTGATTTGATGAAGTATAAAAGCAATATAACACAGGATAAGCATTGACAGCTCATATACTTTCAAAGATATATTTTATTAAAATGGAAGGATCACCTCATTCCTTAGGGGTAATGGGTAATAGACCCATTTAAAGTCTTATTTCTGACATATGTAAACAAACCTCTGGCAGAGTTTTGAAAGACAAAAGATATCTTAAGGTGCCAGATATTCCTCCAGTATTTTTTGGTAGTAATTCATGCTGTAATATCATCTAACATGGATGGAAGTAATATTAAAATGTTAAAACTGGTGAAAAAAAAAAAGATTCAAAAGTAAATACCAAATATGCTACTTTTAAATAACAATGTAATGATGGGAATAATCCAGTGGTAGCATGACGGATGCTTTTCAATGTTTTTGGTGTCCATGAAACAACTGCTTTTAAGTAACTTCAGAAAATAAAGTTAGGTTTAACAAAATTCAAGAGAGTTAATTTACACAGGATTAATGAAATAGTTATGACAGAGCTCAAAATGCTTTCTGAAGGTATGGCTGCCCAACTCTGTTACACAGCTATCAGTTATTATAGCTTGTTCCAATTGTAACCATAAAGTGGCAAAGTTGCACTTTACTGAAGCTATCATTTTACTAAAAGATGTAAAATTGGCTAAGTCAGAACGTCAGAGTGGGAAAAACATGCCTTCACTGTACTTAATATCTCAATTACCAAAAATTACCTGTAAGTACTTACACAGACACAAATCTTATTAAATATATATTTCATATTTATTCTCTTAGTCAGCCCTCGTGGCCTCCTTGTTCCCTAACCTCTCTCTTCAGTCCTGTTCCAGTTCCTCAGTCTCTGTATCAGGATTTCATATCCCAGACATAACTCCCTGCCTCATACTTGTTCTACAGCCAGTCTTGCACTACCTCCTGATCTCCTTTCCGAGACATTCCCAGGTCTGGCTCCAAACTCTACCAGTTCTCCCCGGCCTTCAGTCATTCCTGCACAAATACATGCTCTCTACCTTACTCCAATTCATTCCCAACATTTCTTAGTTTCATTTCCCGGGCAAGCCTTTTTTCAAGGCCAGTTCTTCCCCCTGTCCCTTGGTTCTCTCTCTTTATATTTACTCCTTGAACCTGGACTTTGTCCCTCTGTCCCTCAATCAGGAAGCTTCTTCCTCTTCTTATGCCAAGTCTAGAGACTAAACAAGCTTTCTGCTCTTAGTGCCAGTTTCCCATTGGCAGCAGCTCAGAGTTAAAACTGCACAAACAGCATAACCTCTATGCCTTAGGATGCTCCATGAAAACGGAACCTTTAGGGAATTCAGCTGTGAAATGCCAGTAAGCCCAAGTGTGTGCAAACTGCAGTTTCTCAAAGGCAGACAACTTGGACAAATCTTAGGCAGATTTTCTTAGAGACAGGAAAAGCCCTGGGAAAATAAAAAAGAAAAGAAAAAAAATTTTAAAAGCCCAGTAATCTCCTGCCAACCTCTTTGTCCAAGTTTCAAGCCTCTGTAGAGATCTTTCCATCTCTTTCTCTGATTGCCTTTCAGAAACAATAATTTTCACTAAAATTAATAAAAAGAAATAATAATAAAAAAAAATCTGCAAGCAATGGTGGCCGTGGAAGATATGAACTCAAATCAGTTAAAGTTTGGCAATTCTATAAACAAGATAAAAAAAAGGTGTTAAAGCCATTCTTAATAACAGTGCCTTTAAGAGGCACATCCACAGAAGAGCAATATGCTTTTAATCAGGCGTATATATCAATAGATTAGGCTTAACTGTTCGAGTTGTTCAGTACATATTTTCTTAAGTGATAAATCATTGCGCAAACAGCAAATGTTAACTGCATTAAACATCAAAGTAGCTTTACTTAAATTAACACCCATTTATTAGGTGTTTAAAGTGCCCAAATGTCACCAAAGGTAGTAAATACACTTTTTGCAAAGTAAATATTAAAAATATTATTAATCAAAGATTAAAGCACTAAATTAACACTAGACTAACATTAAGATATGTTCTTGTAATATTCCTGCAGTTCTAGTTAGCCTTTAAAGAGTAGGGTTGTAATTTTCTTAAGAATGGTGACATGGCAGGCTCCAAAACAGTTAGACAGTTGCTTCACAGTGAGCTTCAGTTTGAGTTTCTTCTCTTGGAATCCCATCACTTTTTTTGTGTGCTTATATCTCAGCATAAGGGACCCATAAGCTCTCTAGACTTCCTTCAGGGCTAGAGTAA
>VZSV01000150.1:1173414-1209159 GCA_013398735.1 Nothocercus julius | reverse complement strand
GGCAGTGTAGGGGAAGAAAGGAAGGAAGAAGTTTGGTTTTAATAACCAAGTCTTCACCCAAAGATCAAAACGGACTACTCTTAAGGCTTAATGGCATTCCTTGTTAACCCACCAGATTAAATCCATTAACTTTCTAGTAAAACTACATGATGTCAGTGATTCTGAGATAAAGTCACAGAAATAAGCATTATCGGAACATGTGGGATTGGAACAAATCTCATTAAGTTAACCTTTATGTCCTGACATGAACGGTGCCAGAAGTTACAAACATAACAGATGTTTGCTTAATTTGATCAGAATTTTTTCAGTGAAAATGATTCATTTATATACCTTTGTTTTCCCTAAAACCAAGCTCAAACATAAATTTTATATCTATTATCTTACTATATAACAAGACATACATACACAGTAAAACTTGACTATTTATAGTCTTATAATCAACTTCAGCAAAATACCATTTCAAATTTGTCTTAATAGCAATATTTTTTTACTACTACATCATATTTACAGCCCCATTGCAAACTACACTGACAGCAAAATTCCAGTGGATTTCAGTTTGGTATATACCATCAGTGACTTCTGAAGTCTGTGTTTAGTTACTTAAATTATCCCGTCAAACCTGCATTACCACTACAAATGGGCACATGATTTTTATGCACTGTGCAGCAGTTTGCCTAGTATCACCCTGATCTCACTGTCTTTTGTACATTACAAATTATCATGCTTTAGAATGCCAAGAAATAACAATTGGCGGTGAAGGGAAATGTATGGTCTAGCATAAAGATGTGATGCTTAGGATTTAACATCTGCCCAGAGCACTAAACTGAAACTAGCAAAATCTAGTTTTAGGGAGTCTAGAGTTTTAAAAAGGTAATGTATTTGCCATCATCTATTAATCTTAATTTAAAATAATTTTATTTTCTGCATTCTGCTAAACTGTTTCTCTATAACTTGAGAAGTTGCTAATAGATGCAGAATGCAAAGCTCTCTGGGAACACTACTTTTTATCCATATAAATATATATATATATGTGTGTGTGTGTGTGTGTGTGTGTGTGTGTGTGTGTGTGTATACGTGTGTGTTTATATAGACACATAAATTTCACAACATTAAGGGATTCAAAAACTTATTACCTGATTGTACATTATTCGTTATCCTAACAGAGACTGTAGAAGTTTCATGGAAATCATATATATAGATGTAGAATATTATATTTTATCTTGCAATATAAGAGGTGACATTTAATGCATTTTATGATAACTAAACTTTACACATTTAGAAACTTTTTCATATTTGGAATTACCTATTTCACATTAGTCCAAAATCTCACTTGATGATCCAGGGCTACTTTAAATGACCTTTATGCATACTCTAGACTTGTACTCCAACTGCATTAATAAATCACGCATGTCAATTCAAGTTTCCACGGCTGCATCCTAACAAAAGCATCCATAAATCCAATAGCAGAAGTATATAAAGTACGCCTATGTTACTGTAAAAACATCTCCAAGAGTTACAGTATGGTTTTCAAGAATTACAAAGAAAATAACACTTTGGAAAAAAATGGTAATTTGTCATGTTACAGAGAGCTAGTTTCACTCTATTTAAACAGACTTTTTCCACTTGCAAGAGGAGGAAGAAAATGAGCAAGTAGAAAGGAATGGGGAAGGTCCAGTCATATATTCAAACAATGCTGCTTTTCTTCCTATGATGCACAAAGCAAGAATTGATATTTTTCTTCTGCAGGAATCTTCTAATAAAAATTAATTTGCCTAATATCTGTGCCTCAGTTGTGTAAAGCATCACGGACACCTATGGTACACAGTTATCTTCAAAAATAAAAAAGCAGAAAGCACTTTTCTTTTTCTTGTTTGAAAAATAAGGGTGTGAGAAATGATGCTGATGCATGAAATGCACCTCAACAAATAAAAAAAAATATATATATACACACAGATATGCATATATTTTGCAGGCTTTCTACAAACAGGAAGGTTAAAATTTTGTCTCACTCAGGATTTTCATCTCTGATTTTGCATGTAAGCATAATTTGGTAATGAAATATTTACTACTGCTTGTAATCACCTGTAAAGAAGACTTGAGTGTTTAACCGGCTTTTAGGTACCTTTTTCTTTATGTTTTCTATTTTTAACACTTTTTTTTTTAAAAAAAAATCACTTAAAATAAGGACTAACAATAAGAGATTTTTTTGGTACACAGGGAATAAAGGGATTTACAAGGGTACCCAGGGATTTATTTTATACCTCACTGTAATACTGCCTCTAAGATATAAATGTTAATGCAATTATTGTGGAGAGTCACTTCTCAGACTTTTTTTTGATTAAATTTGAACTTCAAAAGCACTGTTACCCTGTCCTCCTCCCTACTGATTCAGTCCTCAGTCCTCACTAATCAATCATATTCTTTTTTCTTATATAACTGAACAATTTAGAATCATAAAATAATGTTTAGGTGGTAAAGAACCACCTATTCGATACAAATAGTATGTATTCCCTATCATCCTCTTTCTTCACAGACAAAGAGGAAAGAAGCTTGAAAATAGGACCTCATAGGAGGACAAGTCTGAAAATGTGAAGGAGAGAAGCTAGTATCTTAATGTTTTAATATGTTTTAAATAACTAAAAAAAAAACAACCCAATGTATAGAAAATAACAATTCTATTTGTAACACTGTTTTTAAACTACAGGTTCAGACCTAAAGAGCAAAGGTCTTTAAGCTTTGCTCCAACATGAATGAATATATATGTTCATAGTGAGTTCATAAATATCATCCAGAACTTAATGTTGCCAATTCACTATGATGATAATTTGCCATTCTGTTGACCATAGATGTTTGTTGGTCCTTTTAATTAGAAAACATTATGTTAGTAAAATCAAGCTTATGCTAAAAGAGAGAAGGGAATATTAACTTAGCTAACATTATTCAAACCACTAAGTCCTGTATAGTATGTATGCTACGAGTTGACCTGTGGGAAAAAGGAATCATCCCTGTTAACTAAACTGATTGTCATCAAATGCAATTAGTAAATTACATAAAAACAATTAAGCATTCATAACACACTAGTCACAGAAAAACTATAAACAATGGGAAAGTAAACGTGTAAAAATGTTTAGAAAGTTAGCTTTTTGTTTAATGTCACAATTGCATACTGTTTTGATTCAGACATATTTCTGCAATGTATTACATTTTGCATGTATTTTGCTTGTAATATCATTAACTCAAAACCAAAATCAGTTTATATACACAGCAGCATTCCTGTATCTGTTTCAGGGTACACAATTGCACACTGCATAATAAAAGAGACCTGTCCTTCTCAGAATAGGATAAGATGGTTGTGCACTTGCCAGAGAGAGACTGGGGAATATGTGCTCTGTTGCTTCAAATGGAAACTCGTTTGCATCTGCTCACTCTGGTGGTGTCAGTTTAAAAAAAGCTTTAAAGAAGAATGATGTGTATTCCTGTTAAAGAGTTAAGACTTTTAAATTAACAGTGGAGTGTAGACAGGTCTTAATTCATTAAACAGAAGACAGTAACAATGTGGGAGGTTTCAAACTATCTGTTCTGAAAAACATTCATCTTGGTAACTAGGTTTGGTAACCAGACTGAACGAGAAAGCGTCAGGAAATCCAATTTAAGGAGAGTAGGCAAAACCTGTTTTGAAAACTAAACAATATTAACATACGGTGTTTGTATGAACAAAAAAACAGCAAATGCGTGGCGGCAAACTGGCAAAAGGAAGCATAAGATTTGAAAGGAGTAAGTAAGCAAGTAAGGTTAAAGATATGCATGGTTCTGGTCTAAAGGTGACAATGCTTTTTGGACAACAACAGTATTCAAGATAATAATCTCTACTACAGAGGAAACAAAAAAAATAAAGGTTTTATGAAATAAATCAAGTGGTAAAGTATAATAAAAACAACAATAAAAGTAGCAGAAATGAATAAGCAGAAAAAAAGACCCATCATGAGCAAAACATTAAGCAGGGAAGCTATACTTCTTGTTAGATGCTCCCTGAAGAAAAGTATATACCACCATTTTAGTCTGAGCTCAGCTCATCTGCTTTTTTACATACAAGAAAAATACATACCAAAGCCTTCCCCTTCCATTCCAATGGGGCCAGGCTGCGGAGTCTCTCCATTCTTTAAGCAGTTATGGATGTATGCTGCCTTCCATCGGGCATACTTTCTGTGCTGAACGTTCTGGGAGGGCAAAAGGTCAGATATTTTAACTGCTAATTTCTGTGACTTAACACATTCAAAAAGAAATATATACAGGTCTTCCACCCTGGCAAGAGATTAAAAACCTAAACTGCTTGCTCTGCTATCATTCGACATCACTTAAAGTGAAATGACCCATGGGAAATATTCAGTGAATACAAAAAGAACTACTCTAAGGGGACCATGACAAAACTATCTATTGCAATACACAGAGTCCTCTATTATTTTACATCAGTAATTATGATAAAGAAAACTTTTTATTTCCATAAGCATAGAGGACTATTTAATTCAGATTTAAATATCTGAAACTTAAAATCCTACTCCTCCTGATTGAAGATGCTGGATTTTTTTTATTAACATGTTTAAATTTCAGAGAGATATTTAAAGTGTGAACATAAAAAGGTTATTGTAGTTCATTTATTGCTATCTCTCAATTTACTGCAATCTCAAAGGCAGATAACTGCAATCTCTTCAATTCAGAGAGGAAAATTATCAACAGAAAGTCATGGCTTTCTATAAGGCACTTTCTTTTACCAGTCTTTCATGGCCAGGTAGTGTTACAGATGAAATTACCTTATAATTCACCAAAATCTAAAAGTCACAAACTGCAGAATCATATTTCCAAAGAAAGTTTTTTTTTTCTAAAAGAACATTATACAATATATGATGTCTGTACACCTCATCTCTGATTCCAATAATACAAGTAACTTCTGACAAAAGTGTTTTTTAACTGCTATTCTAGAAGAGTGAAGATGATGTATAAAAGTAGTTTTCATTTATATTTTACCTATAAAATGTTTGTCTATTAACACATGGAAACAGGAACATAAATTAAAACACTCCACAAGACGAAGAACATAAAACATAACAAAGTATGCAAAAAATATATCAAATTCCAGTATAAGATCTCAGGACTGAGATGCCATTTTTTTCCTGAAATTTGCTTTCTACTCCTCCTTCTGTATAATGAACCCAGATTCTCTAGTTTTCTTTTTCTCCTAAGTGGCTGTTATGCAACTAATAAATTCAACTGCAATTATATAGCTTAAATTCCTTAGAGGACTTTAAAGAATTTTCTGAGCATCACTACAAGAAAATAACGATGTTTTAAAAACAACAGCAACAACAAACAGTTGAACAGCTAAACTGCATTGTAACTTTTTCTCTACTTTCCCAGTATTGAATATGCGCTAAATTAATTAAGAACTATTTTTTGCTCAAGAGGTAGAATGTTGCATGACTGAACTTCAACAAATATTTCTATTACTAAATACTGAAGACATTCTGAAGATGACTATTTTACAGGCATTTTCCTGAAGTGCTGTGCAGAATGATATAATGAATTAGAATTCTACAGAATTCACCATTTAGGCTAATATCATTAATATGCCAATCCCTCCATTGAATTAAATTGCAATTCACAGAAAATATTTTTGCAGAGCCAAAATTGTGTTTCAAAAACAATTTGAGTGCTTTAAATAGAGTCAACTTATTGGTTTTCAATGGATGTTTTGCAAGAACACAGCAAATACTATCCTGCCACCACTATTTTACCCAAGATTTAAATTAGTCAAAACATCTGTACTGAAAAATCTGTATATCTGACAGTATTTCCATAAGTCTTCTCTAAAACGTGCAAAAGAAAATATGTAATTCATGGATACAACAACTAGAACTATATTAGAGAGACCGCTGTCTAGAATTCCTGCTTCTGCAGTGAATATTTTAATTAATTACATTAAAAAATGTAATCCGGGATTTACTACATAAAGAGATTTTCTTTCCGATACTGATTAACAATGCATCTTGAAGAATTCTATAAAACAGCATTGCAGTTTATAGGCAAGGAATTGAAACCTGTTAGACCTGTGTGTCACTATGCATCTAAATTGCAAAGCCTACAGTTCCAGAACGGAGAATCTAAATTTTGTTGCTTTAGGGTTTCTTTTTTTGCCTTCTCTCAATGATAGCGCTGCTCTTTTTTTAAAGACTGCCCTCCCTCAGGAAGATTATTACTGAGGTAGATAAAAATAACTCTATTAAACACACAACTTCATAACAACTTCTACACAGTCCTACACAGTATTTTAATAATGTATGCACAATTAAATGAATTAAAAATGAGATGATATCCTGCTTCTTTATAAATTAAAACGCACGCTTATCCTTTTAATAACAATAAAAAAAATGTGTCTCTTGATAAAAAAAAAAAAATGTTAGACTGAAATAGTTGTAAGCTATGGAATTCATAGAATCCAAGTGTTCCCTCCTTGGCAAAAACTCTATCGTTAATACCTATATTGAAGTATACAATTACACCACTATACATTAATACATCACCATCAAAACCATTCACAGTCACAGCTTGTTATGGGTTTTCAAGCTTACAGGACTTTTCTAAGGGACTTTTACCAGTGAAAATACAGAAGTCTGTATTACTCAAGCGTGTGAGAAATAAAAATACTGATGGATAACCTATGTGGATTTAGGTATCCTGAGGCACATTAAGCATTATGTGTTCAACAATTGCTGACTTGGTCTCAGATTATTTAATATCATTGCTATTTCTTATTGGTTGAAGTATACCAACTTTAATCATCTTTGAAATAAATCAGTAACAGCTTTCTATAGGTTTTTGTCATTGCTAAATGTTTTCAACTTTTCCACTACATTTTCAAATAAGTTTCTTATTCAGCTAATTTAGCAAGGAACACAACTTTTACTTTCCAGAACAGGGAATACTTTATTAAGAGTATCTGTTTCCACATATTTGAGACTAATTCTCCTGTGGAGCATGAATAACAGAGAGAAGCTGAACATGCAGGTAGCAGAAAAACTTACTTTATAACAGATCTTAAAATTATTTTGGTGTGCCTTAAAAAAAGATCTTTTTGAGCCAATTCTAGAATACTGTTTTAAAAAAATAAACTGCCACAAAAAGCACCAAAAGTGAGTTTGTGTTAGTTACTTTAGTGAATAAATTTTTTGAACTAAAATACCAATGTCCTAATAGTCAGATAACAAGTCATTTTTTTCTGAAACAAATGTATAGTCTTCCAACTTCACATATCACCTTTTAAAGGCAGGGTTTGTTGCAACATCAAAAGTATCTATTCCAAGTAAACAATTCCAACTACTAGCACTATAAAAAGTTCTTCCTTACAGGCTGGAAAAGAAGGTGAAGATGGAAAAGACCAAGAACCTTACATCATTTTCCCCTACAGTTGTTTATACTTGCTCCGTATAATGCTGTGTCCCATAATAATGGTTAGACTTTGAATTCAAAACAATACTTAAGTCACAAAGCATCTGCTGATAGATCAGTTATCTAGTATTTCATAGCAATTTATATAAATACCTAGAAAAATTATTCATGATTTACCAACATGAATCTGACCATGCAATTAAAACTGGTGGTCTCTGAAGTTTATATTTACAAATTATAAGAACACTTTAAGGAACTAAAAAAGTAACTTGTGCTTCTGTGCTACGAAAAGCAGTCAGATAATGTACTGGTATCCTTAATACTTACCTCTTCAGAGAGCTCCCCAAATACTGTCAGAACATCTATCAGAAGACTTGCTGTATAGAAGGACTTTATCATGTTTCTGTAAAAAAAGAAAACATTTCACTCTCTTGGTAACGTCAGTATTTTAGGAGCACAGTTTAACAGTTGGCAGGTTAGATTACACTGAGAGATTTAAAACGAATCATTGCTTTTTTTCCTTTTAGTCAGACATTTACAAGCTCCCTTCACAATATCTATCCTGACTACTACACAGAAAGTTTTCAGTATTTTTTTTTTTTAAAGCTGCTTACACATTTTGCACTTGGTTTCTAATCTGGAACACTCACTAGACATTGTACATTAGTTCAGTATCAGTCTGGGGCCTTAGAAAGCTTGCCAGAAGGTGGACAGCCTCCAGCCTCTTCAAGACGACAAGAAGGAGGATAAAAGTGTGTAAAGTTAGGAGACAGAAGTAGGAAACAATAGAAGCTTCCAAAAGAGAAATGAATGTACAGAATTTCTGCAGAAGCAGAACTGGAAGTAGAGTTTCTGCTTCCAGTCATACTAAGGGAGTGGATTCAAATTTCCTACAAATATATTACTCAGGCAACAAAACAAAGATTTATCACCTACTTATGAAACTGTCCAGCTCTGTCTTCATTATCTGCATACAAAAACATTTTCAAAGCATAGTTCTCCACATGAGCAGAACCAACAATTTCCTGAGTAATAGCTTCATTATCACCAAATTGCTTTTTCATCTGAAAAAAGTTGAACAAATAGACATTCATTACCTTCTTAGACACTTGCAATTTTACGATCTAATTCAAACATAAGCTGCTGCTTATTCAGACAAATCCAAGCAAGATTTAGAAAAGGAAACAATATACTAAATATTTTACATATCTACAGCTTCTAACATAATTAAAGCTAGCAGCAGCATGATAAAGAGAAAAATATAATTTCTTGGAGAAAAAAATATTATGAATTAGTAGCTCTGAATAATATCTTTTAATACATAATAATTTTAAATACAAAACCAACTTTAAAAATATAATTATGCAATTGTAATATTGTAAAAGAATAATTACGGATTTTTTTTTCCTTACTATCTGAAATCCCAAGAACCCTGAAGCCTGAATGGGGATTCAATACACTTGAATTGATAAAATAATTAATGTTTGTTTTATAAAGGTACTTTAGGTCATAGTTACCATATGTCTTCTCTCTTGCAAGATATTCACTACAGCACATTACAACTTTAAAGAGTCCCAGCCCTACCTTGACTGGTTTAGTGACCTATGGATTTACTGGAATTTTCAGTGTAAGCAGTGTATTGCAATTCAAAGACCTCTTTTCAAAGATGCTAGAGTACAAGAAGCCTCAGGTTTCCTAATAAAAATCTGTAAAGCAAATAACCTTGTTACAGTTACAACAGGTGGATTTACAACTTCTGAATAGGCTTACTGTTTGCACATACGGAAATCTCAAGCTATCCTTAGAGAACAAACACAGGAACACTGTGTGATACTAACCTGCAGACCTTATTTTGCCAGAAGATTTTTAAAAACAATCTCTGAATGGCAGTTATTTTTCATGTATGAATGTGAAGAAAATTTAATCATAC
Source organism: Nothocercus julius (assembly GCA_013398735.1). NCBI lineage: Eukaryota > Metazoa > Chordata > Aves > Tinamiformes > Tinamidae > Nothocercus > Nothocercus julius. The sequence goes on along the minus strand of VZSV01000150.1, from coordinate 1,199,789 downwards.
AGACTGCATTTCTGTAATAATTTTTACATTGTGGCAAATTTTTCAATGCATAGAATGTTGCCAAGAAAGTTACTTGACTTCACTAGTGAAATATAAACATTCTGAATAGTGCTTCAAATTTACAGATTTTTGTTGAATTCATATTCTACATAGAATCTTTAAAAACAGTGTTTTAAAAAGTGTAATTTTGTTTTTTTCTAGTTGGGTGAATCCTAATCCAAGTTCTGAAATATATGTCTGAAATGAGACACTGGAAGTTTGTCGAGATGATACACCTTATGCCTAAAAAATAACATCACTAGATTTGATCTGATGTTCAATGGAGATCATTTCAAAAGTATAAATGTCACTCAGTTACATACACTCCTAAAAATATTAAAGTTGTCCAGGTTGTTTACTTCTGAAACAACCCTTCACGCAATCTGTAATTCAGTAATTCATTTCTTACATTTTTAATTATGAGTCATAATTTGAACATAAAAATGGGGTTTAATTTTTGAAAGTTTGAAACCTTTAGCACAGGCATGAAAAAACCCTAATTGTTCCCTGCATGTTACCTGCAGTCTGACACTGGCTGCTATCAAATTGTTGCTGAAATATTAACACACCAACTTGTCACAGCGTGCAAGCTTCCTACTAGCTTCCCCCCGCCTCCTGCCTCCACACTCCCCCCCCCCCAAAAATCTCTATTTGACTGCTTAGAAGGGCCTTCTCCAGCTTTCCACAACTTGGCTAAATAGAATAAGCCTCAACAACCTACTACAAAACTAATCAACTGCCAGCATGCTCAAATACTCTCCCCTTCTACAAGTTGCCACACAGACAATCTCACCAGGAACTGAAAGACAAACCTCTTAAAATAGATGCCGGAGGGCTTTTGCTGTTTTTTTTTTTTTTTTTTTTTTTTTTTTTTTTTTTTTTTTTTTTTTTTTTTTTTTTTTTTTTTTTTTTTTTTTTTTGGTGGTGGTGTTTGTTTGTTTTGGTCTTTCCATATTTAAAATGGAAAGTAAACACTGCAGATATGGTACTCCAGAAACTAGGCTAAATGATCCAACAACACTGAGTAATCCTTAGGGAATGAGGATGAAAATCTTTTGGAATTTTAATATCATCTCTCCTGCCACTCCTTCCATCTTAGTAGGAAAATCAGAGCCATAAAGATGTTGAAGTTTCATGAAACAATATATCAATGATTTACTTCATTTTACATTTTTGATTGCTAAAAAACACACTGATAAAACATGGAGAACAGGTACAAATAAAAAAGATTCACATTCATTTGGGAAAAAAAATCTGAAGAACTGAAGACTTTTTCACTAGTTACACACAAATTCTTCAGGCATTACTACAGTTAGATTTTGAACAGAAACACCAAAATTAAACAAAAAAAGTACGTCTGCTCCATTTTCCAACGTTCTTTTCTACTTCCAAAAAAGTCCTTAAACCTTAATGCTCATGCACTAGCCCCTTCCAGACAGTTGAATACTACTCTACAAAATACCAACATAAAACAGCTACTGGGGTGTAAACTCAGTGTTTGTACCTTTCTTTCCTAGTTTAACTCTACTTAAGGTTTTGGGTTTTTTTGGGGAGTCCCCTAAAAGACTGTGGCTTAACTACATTTTATCTGCACAGATAAGACTGTGCTTAAAAGAATTTGTGTAAGATCTGTAAAATCCCCAATCTCTAAAAGAAGACGGGATAAGAAACCTTAATTCTCCCCAAGTACAAAAATTTGGAACGAAAACTACAAAAGCACAGAAGACTAGCTAGCCTCTACTACAGAAAAGAGAACAATTCTCAAAGGCTTAATGTAATCAAGGATAAAAATCAATAAAAAGGTCTTTTCAAAATCATGTGTTTACTTCATAATAAATAACATGGTTTCTCACGAGACTATGTGTGAATACAGTATCTTTGTAATTCATATTGCCTAAATGAAATTACAAGATAGTGTTGGCTGTAATGAGATATCAAGAGGGAGAAAAAGTAAGTGAGGGAATGAGAGCTTTAACTCTTTCCATCCCTTCTCACAACTTGAAAAATATCTACAGTATGCCTGCACACAGAATATTTGCACCAAAGACTTGCAGAAGCTTAAACAGAAATTAAAGTAACACCACAAATAACTTTAGAGAAAAGCACTAAATACTACTCACTGCTTCCAGTTGATCCATAAGTTTGGATAAAAATTTACGGCATTCTGGGGTTTTACTATCAATCTTCATCCCTGTTTGCATTGCATACAGACGACCTTTTGGGAAGACAAATCAAGAGAGAAAATAAGAGTGAATCTATGGCAAAACTCAATATTAAAGCAAGCAACATCCCTCCCTCCCTCAATACATCTGAAAGACAAAACACATCTTGTGGTTTAACATCACAGTCCTCCTCCGATAGTGTTACTGAACACTAGCAGCTAAATCTGGATATGCTCAATTTTGTAGAAATGTTGTAAAATATATTTTTCTGAGTCGTATTTTTCATTTTTCACAATGAATAGTCCTGCTGATTTCAAATTGATGTTTGTATTGCTATGAAGCTATATTAACTGCTTTTGCAAAAGATCACCATGCACAGATCATCTGCAACACTCTCAAACTTGAGCTTGAATTCAATTTTTATCCCTGTGACAATCTTTTTCACAGAACTCTTCATATATAAATTTATGCATATACATATATATCCACACACATACATATACATCCACACACACATGCACGTGCACTGAGTATACACTGAGTAGAAAAAAAATGGAATTTCCTGTACTGGGAGCTAATTAGTTATAAAACTGTACTTTAACAAATGGAATTAATCAGAGCAGTGTCTGCACAGAAAAATGCAGGTTCATATTTAAGGCACTCAATTTAAGCCTGCTGCCAATTAAAATATCACAGTGATATGATGAGGTTAGTGCTTAAAGTCTTCAATTAAACTTATTGTAAAATACATAATTGATTGTAAACTTTTCTGAACACATTTCATGGTATGGTTTGTCTCTTAGCAATTAACATAATGGATGTTCGATCCACGGGCCATCTAGATCTGAATTTTTTCTTTGGCACATGCAAATACCAGACATTTTCAGAGGAAAATATAGGAAATGAATGTTAGACTGATGTGAGTTAAGGTGACATAAATTCAGAGTACCCTTGACCACTACTAGATAGGAATTTCTCATTTTCATGAGAACTTTCAAAACTCATTAAAAAAAACCCCCAAAAATCCCTAGTCATACATAATGGGAAATCTTGAAATTTTCTTTATTCTTGAGGATTAACTTGATCATTAATAAAAAAGCTCCTTATTTGTAACTGTTACTCTTCAACACTGTAAAGTATATGTGGATTTTTTGCCCCAAAACCACTGCAAATACACCAATGCAAATATGGGAACCAAAAGAATTTTATCAAAAAAGGGTGTATTTAAAAGCCTGTGGCATCCGTATGCTTTGTAAGCAGCTCTAAAAAGTCATCCCTCTTCCCTTTCAGAGTTTCAGAAACCAAGCAAAATTCGAAGACCCCTTCAGGCACTCCAATGAACTACAGCAGAGGAATGAACACAAAGAGCACAGGCCAAAGAACAACAGTTACAGATAAGAAACACGTTTTTCTTGTCTATATACAAATTTACACTATGGGTGACTTCAATCAATGTTCCTCACCAAGATCATTTTCCTGTTTACAAAAGACTCGGGGATCAATGTGCCAAAGAGTCCTCACACCATGGAAGCTTGGAGGGCTGTTCTCAGTCTCTGTCAACATACACTGTCATTGAAAATATGGAAGTCCTTTAGAATAGCAGCACTACAGATATTACAAATTGAGATATTCTACATAGAGACTATTAATGTGAGCTAAGCTATAGTTAAATGCACTCCAACTAGCATTACCCATGCTCGTGAGAAGGCTATGATGCTTATGAAAACTACTCTTGCCAGAACACGACAAACTAGAAGCATTCAATATTGAAAGGGAATCTTCACTGAGGAAAACACAAACATTTTTGATTCAACAACTTTGTTTTAATGCAAAACTAGGCAACCTTCACGGCATAAAATGCAAATCATAGCCTGCCAGTGAAATTCATGTGGACCATCAAGTTCAGTTCATGAAATGAAGAAACTGAATAAAACTCATCTATTCTTAAGCGTACTCTCTACAGTCTGAAGAACACCAGACATAAAATGTTGCTAAGAAAAACACTTGAACACTACTGCTTTACTTGGAGCTGGTCTAGGTCAAAAGCAGGTGAGAGGCAGGAGAGTTGAAAAACTTTGTCAACAAAGGGCGCGAGTGAATCCAAAAGAAATAATCACTCAAGAAATAGTAGCCTCTCCCCTAAAATTTTAACTTAAGTGAGTAGCCCCTTGCCTTGTTACAAACAACAGGGAAAGGTCTGTCCTCTACTTCTAACTCTTCACATTTTTGTATGTTATTATTACATCTCATTCCTAAAGGAAAAAAAAAAAAGAAAAAAATTCCACACACATATTTTTTTGTGCTTGCATCTTTTGTCAGTCTTCTTTACTACCTCTAATGCTAGATAAAGGTGATCTGTAAGAACATGGTGTTTTCGTTACTACTTTAGCCAGCTTAGGTGCTCAGTCTTACACCTCTTTCTCACTTCTGTGTAGTTGATGGCAATACCATCCACATAAATATACAAGCATGTATGATGGTGACTGAAATAATACCTGTTTTGACCTACCCAAGGATATCTATTATATCCGACTGCAGATGGGCAAACTCACTCACTCAATACTCAACAATGAGCAAAATTTATTTTTCTCTTGTGTTAATATCATCAAAAAAATTCTAAAGTGGCAAATCATGGTTGGAAAACTGTCTTCATGTTTAGCTTGACAGGAAGTCTCAGTGACAAGGACCTCCCCTAAACAAGAGGTCAAATGTCTACAATCTTCAACATCTCTGGTTCCCAAGAAAGCCAAACATTAAGTCAAGATTTTTCCTCATTTCTTAAAACAAACAAACAAACAAAAAAAACACAAACAAAAAACAACAAAACACAAAAAGCCCTACTTATTTACATTCCTTTAAATCTTGATATTCTGGTTTCTATAATCCTGCAGATGCAATGGAATGCACTAGTACGGTGCTTGCTGAAGCCATATAAATCCTGTTTTAAAACAAATAGTTCAATTTCTAAAAGCAAGGAGTTAATCTCCTAAATTCTATGCATACCATAGAATGAGATACTCTTGTCTTCTGCATTACAATTGCATTTCAGTCAAATAAACCTCTTTTTAAAGAGCACTTAAATTTTTAAATGACTTGAGATACCATTTTACTTCAAAATGATTTTGAAGTGTTTTTGATCCAGAAGTCTGATCAAGTTGAACACTGCATAAAGTGTCTGTCCCTGATGATCAAATAACACACTGTAAACCCAAACAACAATACTTTCAGAAGCTAGTTGCTTGACATCTATTCACTCTTTTTAATGAACATCTGGAACATTTGGAAACAAACAAATGAGAGCTATTACCGGTTCTTTTTAAGTTTGTTTTATGCAATTGGCTTCATCCACAGATATTCTGCTACTTTCCTAATTTCCCTCCCATTTGAATAAATCATGCAGCAGAAAGGATTTTGACGTGGTACAGTAGTGCATGCAAGACGCATGGCACTGAAGAGGTATAGGACGCTACTTATACCTGATGTCTAAATATTAATGTCACAAGTAGAGCTAAAGTCACTTGCAATCTTTCATGCACAAAGACAAAACTGTTTTGTCAATTATTAACTAAAAGAGAGTTTTCAGTTTTCAGACAGGGCATTTATCTTCAGATTCATAAAGACTTGGCAAGTAACCATTCCCTGAAAAATGTTTTGCCAAGACAACTACAAAATTTATGTCTAGATTTGTTGCCCTTAATCTTTGTTCAGTAAATACTAAGTGTGGGTGTGCTGGAAGGAATTATACAGTGAGCTTTACAGGAACTTCTCTCCTTTTATTTATGTCACGTAATACCACGTTATTTTTCCTTTGCTAATACACAGCACAATTTCAGAGTATTTTGTCCTTAGCGTGTGCCAGACATTCATTCCTAATACACAGTAAGTTATTCCAGATTTATGTTTGGATAACAACTGAAACTCCCCCAACTCCAACTTTAAACTAACTCTTTGCCAAGTAAAAATACTGGAGAATAAAAGTTCCAGCCAGCTTGTATGCACAATAGGCTGATTCTATCTTCTAAATTCTATCTGGCTATCTTTATCTTTCCTTGCCTGGCAGGATTAATTTATCCACACATACTTAATTCTGTTTTATTACAGAAAAAAATATTAAGGACTGGAATGTTTTCAATACTTTTCATTGACATTTTCCATAAGTAGCATAAAACAGTAACAAAATAGTTGCCATCACTTAATCCAGATTTTGCTTTTGGTTAAGTGATGAAAACTTTTTCACTCCATAATTTATTAATCACTCAGACTCTATAGCTTTCTCTTTTTCCCTGCTCTCAAACTACTGACAGAAAAACATTTGTTAACTACTTGGTACAGGCAAAACAACAGCTGAAATACAAATGTGTGGGAGCAGGAACTCAAACATAAAACTGAACTATATTGAAAATACTGCAAAAGTATTTTCAAAAAGAATGTCCCTGCATAGAAAAAAAAAAAAAAAAAAAGAAAAGAATCATTCTTCATTTGAGGAACATAATACAATATTCACCTATTCACCTAACTTTTCCTATGAGGATCATAAATACACACTATTTCTATTTGACCAAACCAAAGTTGTCTGAATTAACTGAATTAAAATACTTTCAAAAATAGATTTAAAATCACTGAAACAAACAAATAGTGGAGGAATGCATATTCCCTCTACAACATATAATGCAGAAGGAAACCGGGAAAAGAGAGAAAGTATAAGACTGACAGCATCAACTTAAACATACAAGTTTTCCTTATGAAGCAAATGATTTTTTAAATAATTTGAAATAAAATTACTTTAGGGACAAATACAAGTAAAAAAAAAAAGAATCTTCTCAAAGAGAAAGCTGGGAGTTGGTGGGAAAGGAGAAATACACATGAATTTTAATAGAAACAACGCAATAACCTCTTTCTCCCCTCAGATTTTACAGTACTTTAAATCCTGTAAATCCTAAAAGTGATTACATGCTAGATAAACAGTGTCAAGACAAAACAATCTAAAGTCAAATGTATGTCTTTTACCTAAAGCTACTGAAAATTACACTAAACTACTAAATTCATTATTATTTGAAGAATAGCAGCTTGCAAAAGTAACAAACTACACAGACAAAACGGTGAAATCTGCAACTAAAAACAAGAACTTATGTTATTAAGGTTAGAGGACAAAACAAATCTACAAATCTAGTAATACCTACTACAAATCTGAGGAAATGACTGTTTTCTATACTATCATTCTTCAGAGTGCTTTAAAGATCAACCTCAGTTTCTTATAGAATCTGAATAGAAGGTCACAATCTCATCATGATGATCTGTTGCAGCCATAGTTTTGCACAATATTAAACTATCAGTATTTTTCAAATGTTTGTCTTTATATTCTAATTAATAAAAATAAAATAAAATATTTCTAATTATAACAGAAAAATTACTTTAATTACAAGATCTACAGCGATTGAGATCGTAATAAAGTAAAAGGTGGTGTTGTCTACTTTGGGTTAGTAATGCTCAGGTCATGCAGACAGATTCTAGGCATGAGAACACAGATCTGAAGTCCTACAATACATGTTTTGGCTTAGTTTAAACTGAAAAACAAACAAACAAAAACCCTATGTAATCTTCTTGGACTACTCAGACAAATAAACAAGAGCATCCTAAGTGGGCGTGACTGTGAAATGTGTTTCAGAAGTGCACTCCTGATCCTAGCTGCCAAGAGCACCCTGGGCAACAATGGGGAAAATGATGTCAAGCTGAAGGAGGTTGATCCTCTTCCCCTCTGCTAAGCACTGGTGAGGGTGCAGCTGGAGTGCTGCGCCCAGTCCTGGGCTCACCAGCACATGAGAGACCTGGACTTACTGAAGCGAGTCCAGCAAAATGCCAGAGAGATGATTATGGAACAAGAGTATCTCTCATGAGGAGATGCTGACGGACACATCAGTAGCATCTTATCTATATGAATAAACACTGATGAAGGAAGTAAGGAAAACAGAGCCAGACTCTTCTCAGTGGTACCCAGAGAAAGGACATGAGACAACAGACAATTTGAAACACATGATATTCCATTCAAACATAAGAAAAAGGTTTTTTTTACTGTGAGCATAGTCAAACACTGGATCACGCTGTGCAAACAGGTTGTGGAGATTTCATCCTTGAAGATACACAAAATCTAACTGGCCATATGCCTGAGCAACCTGTATTAGGAACCCTGCTCTAAGTGGAAGGTTGGATTAGGTATTTTTGAGAGGCACCTGCCAGCCTCAGTGATTCTGTGAATTAAAATGCTAATATCAGTGCATCTGTCTTCAGAAGCAAGCAGTAAAAGTTAAGACATGGAAAGACAGTTCTAATTTTACTTCCGGAGGTACAAGCCAAATGAAGCTGCACCAAAAAATGTAGATTTTAAACTGGAAAAGAATGCAGGACAGTATATTTACAGTTGACCACGTACAATTCACCTTTATCAGTTTAACATAAACACACTTCACCATTAAAATTTTAATCTCTAAAATTGATCTGTTGTATTTTATCTCATTTCCATCTCCAGAGAAGATTCATTTTTTATCTATTACCTAAGTAAACCACAGCAAGTGACAGAAGTACCAGTTAACACTACCTTTAACATTAGATACACGACACCCACAGACCTTAAAACAAACCGTATTTATTATTCCAATTAGTTCTCCATTTATTTTTTACTGTGCCTCCACAGTAAAAAAAATAAGCAGTAAAAGCACAGCTTTCCTATTTTCAATCCTTTGAAAGGAAGCAGAACAAACAATATGAGACTGAAAACAGAAAAAAAAAAAAAAAGCACACGAAGAAAGTGAGGACTGTTCTTCACTTATAACACAATCAAAACAAGCATCACTGTACACTATGAAGTGGATATCTACATCTTAAATATTTGACCAGATTGGTTAACTTATTCTGAGCAAAGAACAGATTAAATCTATTTCTCAGTACATAATCTCTAGTAACTAGAGGCTTTACATCAATTAGCAGGATTGTTAGCATGGGGAACACTTTTTGCCACCAGCAGAATGAGAATATGATAACCGAACTTCTACAATGGTATTAGATAAAACTAGTATAAAAAATGAGTATTCAAGTGAGAAAGCGCAGGGATTTGATCTTATTAGATGAGGAATGTATTTAAATTATTGAATGTCACGGTTAAATGGAGTCCCTGAGTACATGCAGAATCTCTCAAGTGAAACAGAGAAAGTATCACTATTGATTTCCATATTACTCCTAAATTATATGCTTTTTCCCAACTATTCATTCAAAAAATGAATCAAAAGCCATGAAGATACACTAAACAGCTCAATAAATTAAACAGCAAAGAACTGAATAAATTAGAAAGTTAACTCATTTGTGTTTAGTCATCTGATTTGAGGATGAATGGTTAAAAACCTACAATATTTCAACTGCTGATAAACTACAATAGGCCTTCTATTACACAATAAATTCACAATTTCTAAGGTCTGCATTAAACCATGTTTTTTGTTTTGGCTTTGAGAAACTTGTCTCACGGATATGAATAAGCTTGAAAGCCACTAAAATTTTATATCAATTTCCACTAAAAAATGGACAATTTTTCACTGAAATGGTTGTCAAATAGTTGTAAAAGAAACTAGTCTCTTGTGCTTTTCACTCCTGCTGGATTCTACAAAAATATGTATGTCTAACCAATATGATGTTTCAGAAGGATTCATCTTTCAGATAAGAAAGCTGGTATGTGATTGCTGTGGGGGATTTTCCTAAAACCTGTTTTAAACAGATCTTGTCCACACATTTCAAACCGACATCTTCTGATATTTAGCACAATATAAAACAAAACTCACCACCACACTTCTACTCTTCAGATGTTACTAGAATTACGTATTATTTCATGTTGTGACTACCGGATGTCCAAAAACTATTTGTACTTTAGAGTGTCAATACTCCTTTCAATACTTTTAAGTTAGAATATCAGAATGTTTAATGTTTAGAATGAAAATGTTTAATAAACAACACTGTTAACCGTTCTTGAAAAAGATCTTAGTAAGAATACTAAAAGCTAGAAGCATCTGCTATTAAGTTTTTTTTTTTGCTCTACACACAGCAACAGAAGCTTGCTGAAAACAGAATTACCTCTCAAACCATGAAGTTTTTCAAAAAAAAAAAACTTTTGAGTCACACTGCCTCTGGCACATTTTTGTTACTGCACAGAGTAGAGATTTCTTATCAAAGGCTGCCTCCTTGTGTTTGCAAGGTTACATCTCTTGAAGTACTAAGTCACACCCATTTCAGTTAACATAGGAAGAAATGTGTTTTTATCGACCACTAATCATTTATTTTCATTTTGTTGGTGGATCTATGTGGCCTTTATAGCTATTTCCTTACATTTATTGAACCTAATGACAATTACTGAACATGCATTTGCTACATACTAAATGACTATGATGCACGAAATATTACAGATGAGAAAAACTATTATATGCAGTGGAATACAGTTAAACACATTCTTTTAGATCACAACAATTGCAAACACTTCATTATCTATAAAGTATATTTATCTTTCTCCAAAATAATTGTCTGCTGTTTATTTGAGTCAGATGGATCATGTTTTGTATGACCCAATAAACAAACTTGTTTCCTTGATTTCCACGCATTCTGTACAATCTAAGAAAAAGTAAGTCTTTGAAATCAAGTCTATTTATGATACATTTTGCTGTCAGACACCAAATATATTTTTCTTGTTTCTGTCAATAACGTGCACTACTAATAGCGTCTAGGACTAAAAGGAAGTAACAGTTTTCCAACAGTGTATAAAGTCACTGCTCATATGCTGATGTGAGTCCCTAGGAAGGGAATTAACTATATAGGGACTGCAAGGACCAGCACATACTAGAATATAAAGAAACTGTGATATGTTATGCAGCACAGCAGCATTCAGTGTTCTGCTAAACATTATTCTGTGTATCATGTGGACAACTGCGTGGCAGCTGAAAAATACAGAATGGCAAGATGGTTGAGGTTGGAAGAGACCTCTGGAGATCATGTAGTTCAACTCCTTGTCTCTCCACCCTGCCCAAGTAGGGTCACCTACAGGGTCACACTGCCCAGGACCTTAGCCAGGCAGCTTTTTAGTATCTCCAAGAATGGAGACTCTACAATCTCTCTGGGCAACATATGCCAGTGCTAAGGCACTCTCACTGTAAGAAACTCTGCCCTTATATTTAGTCAGAACTTAATGTGTTTCAGTGTACATTCGTTGCCTTTCGCCCTATCATTGACCACCACAAAGAGTCTGGCCCCATCCTCTTTACAGCCTTCCTGCAGATACTCACAGAGATGAGTATCATCGATAAGACACATACACAGCCATAAGAAATACCTGTCCCCCATCAATATTCTCTTCTCCAGGCTTAACAGGCCCAGGTCTCCCAGCATTTCCTCACTGGAGACATGGTCCATGCTCTTGATCATCTTTGTAACCCTTTGCTGCACTGGTTCCAGGAGCGCCATGTGTCTCTTGCACTGAGTTGAGAACTGCACATGGTACTCCAGATGTGGCCTCACCAAGGCTGAGTAGAGGGGGAGGATCATGTCCCTCAACCTGCTGGCAACGCTCTTCCTGATGCAACCCAGGATACCATTGCCATTGACAACAAGCGCACATTGCTGGCTCATGATCATCTCCAAAACTCCTGGGTCTTTCTCTACAGAGCTGCTTTCCATCAGCTAAGCGCCCAGTCCATACTGAGATGGGTGTTATTCTACCTTCTGTGCAGGACCCCAAAGGACTTGCCTTTGTTGAACTTCAGCAGATTGCTCTCCGCCCATCTCTCCAGGTCCCTCTGGATGGCAGCACAGGCCTTTCGTGGATCAGCCAGACCTTCCAATTTTGTATCATCAGCAAAATTGCTGAGAGTGCACTCTGAACAGATACACTCTGCATCCAGGTCACCAAGGTATAAGTTGAACAGAACTGGACCCAGTATTGGCCCTTGAAGGAAACCACTAGCTACAGGAACTAAATGCCACCAAGTGTTTGTGCCACTGATCACAGTCCTATGAGTTCTGTCATTTAGACAGCTCTCAATTAACCTCACTGTCCACCCATCCAGCCTGTACTTCTTGGGCTTGCTTACGAGGATGCTATGGGAGACAGTAGCAAAAGCCTTCCTGAACCTCGGAAACTACAGGCCGGTCAGCCTCACCTCCATGCCTGGAAAGGCGATGGAGCAGCTCATCCTAGAGCACATATCTAGGCATGTCAAGGAAAAGAAGGTGATCAGGAGCAGTCAGCATGGATTCACCAAGGGAAAGTTGTGTTTGATGAACCTGATAGCCTTCTACGATGAGGTGACTGGCTGGATGGACAATGGGAGAGCTATGGATGTTGTCTACCTTGACTTCAGCAAGACGTTCGACACAGTCTCCCATAACATCCTCATAGGAAAGCTCTGAAAGCGTGGACTGGAAGAGTGAACAGTGAGGTGGACTGAGAACTGGCTGGATGGCAGAGCCCAGAGGATGGTGATAAATGGGGCCGAGCCTAGTTGGAGGCCTGTGGCCAGTGGTGTCCCCCAGGGATCAGTACTGGGCCCGGTGCTGTTCAACTTGTTCATCAATGACTTGGATGAGGGGTCAGAGTGCACCCTCAGCAAGTTTGTGGACGATACCAAACTGGGTGGAGTGGCCCACACTCCAGAGGGCTGCGCTGCCATTCAGAGGGACCTGGACAGGATGGAGAGTTGGGCAGAGAGGAACCTCCTGAGGTTCAACAAGGACAAGTGCAGGGTCCTGCACCTGGGGAGGAATAACCCCAGACACCAGTACAGATTAGGGGTTGACCTGCTGGAAAGCGTCTCTCTGGAGAGGGATTTGGGAGTCCTGGTTGACAAGAAGTTAGCTATGAGTCAGCAATGTGCCCTTGTGGTCAAGAAGGCCAATGGGGTCCTGGCCTGCATCAGGAGGAGTGTTGCCAGCAGGTCGAGGGAGGGGATCCTGCCCCTCTGCTCAGCTCTGGTGAGGCCGCATCTGGAGTACTGAGTGCAGTTCTGGGCTCCCCAGTACAAGAGGGATGCAGAGCTTCTAAAGAGGGTCCAGCACAAAGTGACAAAGATGATTAAGGGATTGGAGCATCTATTATATGAGGAAAGACTTAGTGAGCTGGGCCTGTTTAGCCTAGAGAAGACGGAGAGGAGATCTGATCAACATGTACGAGTACCTGAGGGGTGAATGTAGGGAGGATGGGGCCAAACTCTTCTCCGTGGTGGTCAGTGACAAGACAAGGGGTAACGGGTACAAGTTGAAACACAGGAAGTTCCATCTCCATGTGAGGAAGAACTTTACTGTGAGGGTGACAGAGCACTGGAACAGGCTGCCCAGAGAGGCTGTGGAGTCTCCTTCTCTGAAGATCTTCAAAACCCTCCTGGATGCCACTCTGTGACACATGCTGTAGGTGTCCCTGCTTGAGGAGGGGGGTTGGACTCTATGATCTCTAGAGGTCCCTTCCAGCGTCAACCATTCTGTGATTCTGTGAAGTCAAGAACACAACATCCACTGCTCTACCTGCATCTATCAGACAGTCATCCCATCACAGAAGGCCATTAGATTCATTTTGCATGATTTTCCCTTTGTGAACCCATGCTGACAATGATTGATCACCTTCTTGTCTTCAAGATGCATGGAAATGATGTACAGAATGAGCTACTCCATTAAACAAATACAAAATGATCCCAGATAGTCTTATTTTGTAAACTAGAGATTAATGTTTATCAAATTACATTTTCTTATCAATATAAGCCAGCAATACTAAAAAAAAGTAGCTGTCCTGCCTTCCCCCCCAAGCCATAGCATCTTATTCCTTTTCTTTGTCTCTGCATGAACACAGCTGCTCAAAAGCAGTGAGCTGGTCTGGCTAAATAAAAAGATTTGGTTTTGTGATCATATGGTTACATCAGTGTTTGCTTTGGAACAGATTATTGTTGAGAAAAAAGATTGAAGGACTACAGTATCTTCTTCTGGGCACTGGTTTATGCTAGCTTAATACTTCCAATGAACTACAGTCAAAAAGTAAGAGCAAAAAGTTTAAAAGAGTTTATGTAAAGAAAATGCGTGCTGAAAACTTGAAATTTGAATTATGATTATACATCTCTGGCACCCGTAGATGCCGAAGAGAGACAAAATAAACAAAAGCAGTAAGTGGTTACTCCTGACAAATTTTACTGCTAAGCTATATTTTAGATTTTGACGTTGCAAGTAAACCTTGTCAGAATTATTTACAGTATTCGAAAAGTTGCTCTTATGTTCAGAAATATACAAATAGAATTTAACTAAAATACATAAGACGCTAGTCAATGTATGTCCGTACTGAACTTACTGTATAATGAAGACATTAATATAAAGACCAAATCGTATGGCTAACAATGGGCCACTTCTGGCAATATTCCGAACTCCCAGAGAATTCAGGCACTCTTATTTTAGGATTAATACATCCACTGTATGACCAAAATATAGATATTCACCACGACATGCTAGCAGCCTTGAGAGAGAACATGCAAGAACCCCCATCACATCACCTGTGTAGTCCCCTTCTCTTACTGCTGTATGACACCATCGTTTTAGCTGCACAGCACACGCACTTCTAAACATATATGTGCAAAGCAGGTAGCAGAGGTGAGCTGATGGTTCAAGGCTTTTATGAAACTCATTTCAAAGGCTCAATAGAATGTTCTCCAGTGAAGCATTTAATGAGAAATGGCGTTTTCCCTTAATTCTACTAAATATCTGTGTTGCTTAGAAAATATTGTCTGAAAAATATCCTCAAGCCTTTTTATATACTTACACTTGCAATGATACAATCTACTTTTAAGAAGCTGTTCTTACTCATAGCATGCCAGACGTTCAACTATATGTCATGCCTTGGCAATAGTAATATTAATAATCAATACTTTGGGATTCCAAACAATTGCTCCAAAACTATATTCAAAATTAATGCTTCATAAAACTCTTTTTTGCTTGACACAATAACTCAAATAATAAAATGTCTTCTTGTGAAACAGAAATTTTTCGTTTTAGTCGAACATACCACAACCTAAGGAAGAACTAGGTGTCATCAGTAGAAAACAGGCTTAGATAAAACAACAACAAATTAGTATTTTGAAATGATGTCAACAGGCACTGATTCTTATCCTTTGAGGATCTAAAAGGACGAAGGATTTATGCATCTTGTTTTGAAGAATGGTGTCACTGCTTTTTACTTTAAACAGTAATGTACCGAGAAGGATATCACTAGAATGTAGTCTTCAGCTCTATGACAGATGTGCGGAAGTACTCAGAAAGAAAAATAAACACAGGATATATATATTTTTAAACTACTTAAAGACAATGCAGAAGACCTCACGGAAAATACTAATTAAGGCTTCAATAATATTTTTTTCTGTACAGCAAGACTTGTATTAAATTTTAAAATGGAAGAAAAACAGGGATCACCTACCAAGACACTTTTGCTTCAAATTAAAATCAAAATAAATTTGTAATTCCTTACTTACATTAAGTGCTAGTACTTTTGAGTATACATATTTTATATGCATATACTTTACGGCAATCATACATAATAGTTTGCAACTATTTACAAGCAGCTAATCTTACAAACTTTCCGAGCATTGTGATGAACAGGGTCAAGAACTGAAGACAATTTGAATTTCTTAAACAACTCTGGTAACCCTATAGAAAGGCTCAGAGACAGCACCCTGACAGTTACTCATTTGGAAGCTATGGATTAATTTTGAAAATTTATAGTAAGGCAGGCCTTTTTATCAAAATGAACATGGCAAAACAAATACAAAACATACAACTAAGCTGCCAACCAATTCAAAGAAGCCAGAGATGAAAAGACTGACTTAATAGGTGTTAAAGTGAACATCATCAAAAGGTTTAAAGACACTCAAACCAAAACTGGTTCCTGGGATAAGGGACAGAGAGAAGGATTTTCCAGCAAAAGAAAAGGACTGAGAAGTGTCTCTACTTTTTTTTTTTTTTTTTTTCCAGCAATACTTATGAGCACTATCAACGCAGAAAAGACTGCTTTTTTCGTATCTGTGTGCGTCACTCATACATTTAGGACGTCGGCATACTCTCCATGAACAGTAAGTGCCTTAACGCAGCAAAAAAAAGGCATTCGGGCTCGCAGCCGAGATAGCTCACGAGGAACGCCTGGGAGCTAAAGGTCCCGCCCAGAGGTGGCACCTCCCCCTTTCCTCGCTACACCGGAGAGGCGCCCCGTGCAACCCAACGCCCTGCGCGGAAGCGGGGAGGCGCTGAGGCCGGCGCGGCACTGGCGGCCCTCGGGCGACCGCCGCTGCGGGGACCCACGCCAGGCAGGGCCGGCGGGGCGGGGAGGGGCGGGGCTGCGCTGCGGCCGCCTCACTCACAGTAATACGCCACGACCGGCTCGCGCTTGTCCAGCTCCTGCGCGGTTCGCAAATGATGCTGGATGCTCTTGAACTGCGGCGGCAACGGAGGGAGCGCCGCGGCAGCCATGGCGCCAACGGCGAGGCAGGCGCCGGCTCCCGAAAGGCCGCAACGCTAGCCACCAACGGCTCTCGCCTCGCCGGCCACTTCCGCTTCCGGCACGGCACGGCGCGCCTGCGCGGAGAGCGGTGTTGCGCCGGGGTGGGGCGCCCCCTGCGGGCGGGAGGGCCGCGCCCCGCGGGGCCCGGGGAACCAAGATGGCGTCGTGGTTTAGGCTGAGCGGTCACAGTTGTCTGCACAAAGGCGGCCAAAGAGCTACAATTAAAACCCGCTTTGGGGCCGAAAAATCGGAATTCCATTTCCTTTCCTCTGTGTCGCTGTGGCCCGTTCCTCGTGGTCAAGCACTGAGTGGCAAATGGGTTGTTTCACTCAGCAGCTGCCCAAGCTGCTCAGACTGGTCGCACCTCTCTGCCCTGTGGCCTGATTAGTAGTGCTGTGCTTCGCTGCGCTGCTTCCCAGCCAGTCTGCCAGCCACGGAGGCACCGCTCATAGCAGAGCTGCAACTTCCCAGAAAACTTCTCCTCTGAGAAGCCCCCCAGGGCCTTCTCTTTCTGCTGAAAGGGAATTGGGACAGTGAAAGAAATGAGGACTGTTAAAGCCAAGTGGTGTAGAATGGATCTTATAAACTGACATATAATTTTAGTGTCTGTCATCTCATTCTGACAGCACAGTTAAATGATTTCTTAATTTCTTTTATATTACTTTTATCTCCAAACTTACCTCTGGTCTCCAATTGGCCACCTGTGGCACGAGAGAGTGTCTGTGCTCCGGAGCGGAGAGCACCATGTGGTCTGCGGGGAGAGATGGCTGCCGTGTCTCATTGCTGTCCTGAGAGAGGGCTGGAAAGAGAATGGAAATGAAATTATGACCGAGCAGAAGAAAGGAAGAGAACCGAGCAAGGAGTGGTCGTGGGACTGGGTTGTGGTGGTGGTGTACTATAAACTGACTGGCCCAAAGCAACTGTATCTTCGGTGTAAAGGCAATTACCTCACTTTATTAGGGCGTATTGAGCTCATTTTGCTGCAGCTGTTGGAGGAAACAATTATAAGGCTCTTTCTTAAGTGAGAGCTGAAATGTACATAATGTCTGGCTAGAGACAAAACTGATTGCAGACACAGGAGCTGGGAATTGATTTGAATGCTCGCTGTGAAAATGAGTCAGCTAGAGTACGTCGGAAAACAAGGAAAAAGTCAAAAAAACACTTAAAATGTGACCCTGATATAAGCAATGAAATACCTCCTGCTGTGTCCTGGGAGACAGACTCTGTGTATTCACTGTGTAAAGAAACAGAAGCAAAGAATCCCCAAGTTTATTACATAACTTCTTTTGTAATGGGAAAAAGCCTCAGGATCATCTCAAATATTTGCTAAATATCTGAGCTAAACCCAGACAGGGTCTGCAACACAGAAACACATAATGTGAGCAGGCATATTGTTAAATCTCTAACGGAGCAAGCATGGAAGGGAGCTGAGAGAAAGCAATACAAATGAGGATAAAAGTGATGAGAATTTGGAAGATTAGAAGAAAGAAATATTTGAGGATACTTGAGAATACAAAGCATACCAGAAAATAAATGGCAAAAATAGGAAAGTGTTGAGAACTGTGGGGAAATGGTTCTTCACAGGGACATAATATCCCCATTAGCATGTTCCAGAAACTAATGATGGAAATTGAAACACAGGAAGTTCCATCTCCATGTGAGGAAGAACTTTTTTCCTGTGAGGGTGACAGAGCCCTGGCACAGGCTGCCCAGAGAGGTTGTGGAGTCTCCTTCTCTGGAAATCTTCCAAATCCGCCTGAGTGTGACCCTGTGCCCCGTGCTCTGGGTGTCCCTGCTTGAGCACGAGGGTTGGGCTGGATGATCTCTGGAGGTCCCTTCCAACATCAACCATTCTGTGATTCTGTGAATTGGGCACAGAAAAAAAAATGCACTAAAACAACACAATGTGTTTTGTTTTTAAGTAAAACACTGAGACTGAGGACTAGAGAATTTTCACAGAACATGAAAATATCTGCATCTGGTCCGATTTGGAACAAGAACACACTTTGAAATGCTCCAGATTTTGGACACTGATGGGTGGGTGAGCAGTCCAGTGCTTTGAACCCCTTCAGGCAGGCTCAGCAGTGTTCTTGCTAGTTGTGGGGAATTATCCCATGGGGATTCAGGGTTCAAACACTGCTCTGACCTTTCTAAAGTGTTTTGAAACCTACCGAAGAGCATCAAGTAATGGAAATGCTAAACATCAGGGAAAATACTCACAAGCTTGTGGTTAAATTAAATGTGATATTAAATATGGTATCATATTAAATGTGATTTGAATACAATTCGTCACAGCTGCACCTGGAGTATAGAAATAAATTCTAGTTTTAGCAGTAATACTTATTTTTCTTTTGTGTGTCAGTATTTTGAATACTTATGTTCTCTTTTGTGTATCAGTATTTTGTGATATATTGTGAAAAAAGATGAAATTCAGAACAGGTAATCTCATGTAGATGACAATGGCAACTTGTGTAGGTTAGAATTACAAGACTCATAGACCTTGACCTTGACTGGGACTGCTTACGTGTACACAAGTGACGGTTGATGGCGAACCGTCATTTATTTGATTTTTCCAGTATTTTCCGGATATTCCTGAAAGGAACCAAAAGTCATCCCCTCGCCCTCAATCTTGCTGCTTTTATATTCAGTGTTGCCTAAACTATGCTTTTTTGTTTGTTTGTTTGTTTTCTGCAGAAGTTAAAAAGCTTTAAGGAAAAGAAAGCTGTTCCTCTTCTCAATGTGACAAACCTCAGAAAGTTAGAACAGCACAAGGAATACCATGCTGGTGTAGAAAGGCTTTTGGAGGATATCTGTCTGTATGCTGCTCTTAGATGCAGCATAAAGATGAAAAAAATGCTTCAGGTAAGAGTACAGTCTCCAATTGCAATGTCCAGAACACCTGAAGTGTAGCAAAGACATTTTTGCCAGATCATTTACAGTGGATTGGGACAGCTGAAGTAGGCACAAGCTGGAATATCGTGCAAGTTTTTTTTTTGTTATTATTATTTCAAATGTAGAAACACTTTGGTGACACAGTAAGGGTAAAAAATCACTGTTATGTTTTAATTTGAAAAGCTCAATTGCTTTCTGAAAGGTGATGATAGTTGTTAGGAAGGGTGGAAAGCACAACCCTGTATTTTATCTCAGATATACAGTTATTAAGAAGAAAATAGTCATCATCTCAATCAATTATTACTTTTTATGAGGAAAAAAATACATTTGATTTTTGCTGTTTATTTTCTTAATATTGTATTGGTACAATTAAAAAAAGAGGGAGAGAATTACCTGAAGAATTATAGACCTTGCCTAGTTGTAACAGAAGAGATTAACCTCCCTCTTGCCTGTGTCACAGCTGAAATGCAGTGCCACACTTCCACAAGCAGCAAAATGCAAAACACCAAGGAAAAACATGCAAACTGAGCCAAATAAAAGAGTGTGGAATTATCCAATTACTGCTGGTGGCCTAAGTTTCAAGTCACAGGGATATTCAACATGAAATCAGAAATGGACAAAATTATTGTTGGAGGTGTAGTTTTTTTTCATTACCCAAAATACTTATTTTATTCCACTTGTTTTAAAAAGAAAGGAGGTATATACCTTTGAAGGCTACAACAGATCTCTCTCAACATGATGGCTTAGGCATTAGGCCTAATTAGGCATGATACCTTGTTGTTCCTACTAATTTTAGATAAACATTATTTTATTCAGCATTTAGCAGTTAATCTGTTTAACCACCTTTATCTGTATTCTGCCGTTACCAGAGGAAGCCAGATCCTCTGAGCAAAAGGATCGTTATGTTATTCTATTCATTTACTTGACATAAAGTAACAGCAGAATAATGACTACTACGCCATCATCAAACCTAATGATATTCCTGAAAATTAAATTCCAGCTTCTCCAAATGGGACATTTCTAGCATCCAGGCCAACTGGCGTGCGTGCGCCCTCCTGGCTTGGCAGCGCTGCTGTCAGTGGCCTGTTTGCAAAGCCCTAAATTGCTCCCTGCCAGAAGCACGGAGCAGTCTGGAGCCTTGCGGAGCAGAGCAGGCAGGTGGATGGAAAGGCCTTGCCACCCAAGGAGAAGTACGAAGTCTCGGTTCCGGTGGCTCCTGGTGCAACAGTGTGAGTTATCCTTATTGCTATGAAATTTTGAATTTTCAGCACTGTGTATGCACAGACGACTCCAGAAGATCTATACGTGTAAGCATATACATGTCCTCAACTCTTGTGGTAAACAGAGACATAGTACACAGTGAAATGCTGAGGCGTACCGCAACTCCATTAATTTTGAAACTAGTGCGAGTTTTAAGAGAAGGTGGGGAGTGGAAGGCGTGGAGATTGAAAAGCAAACAAAGAGAAGAATTAACGTATTGTTCTTGCTCATATACAACAGCTTATTTGGCATTTTGAGCAGGATTTTCAATAAAATAAAACCTAACAGCCAAACCCAAAGAGCTGCATTTACTTTTTCCCCTCCAAAATCATGAGACAACCTCCTTCACAGCTGGCTGCAATGTGACTTCAAGCTGAAAGTCTTCATTATAGAGTCACACACTCTATAATGTATGTAAATATACATAAATATACAGGGGGAAGATGAAAGTGGAGAATCATTTTTTGTGTAAATCTTATATCTGCAATGACCAGTAAAAGATACTATAAAAGCTGCATGATTAGAGTAACTCCTATAAGGCATCAGAATACTCTTTGTAGGCATCTACACCCCCTATCTACTTAAGTGTCGGTGTGCTAGATGGATTGCAAGGACTGTGAAAAGCACCTCAATGTGTGTCATTTACTACAGCTCCTTCTTCAGATAGTTAATTAGATGTCTTGGGCAATGTAAAGGCTGTTGTAGTGAATCGTAGCGAGCCTTTTTTTTTAACATTTTGAATACAACCTGGTACTCCACTGCATGTTGAAAATCCTAAGGCTTACGTATACTGAATGGACTAAAAGCAGCGATACCTTGCAGTGATATCTTACAGTGATATGTGATATGCAGTAAAATACTGTCCTCTGTGAAGGTGTCGCTAACTATCCTTTTTAATTAAAGAAATGTAATAATTAGCACTACAGTGCTTTTTTGCCCCCCCCCCCTTTTTTTTTGTTTATAATACTTGTAGAGCTTAATTATCATCCAAAAGCACTTTTTAATGTTTTCACAGTACTATAAAATTGCCAAAGTAGCTTAGCATGCTGAACTCATTTGTAGTATCAGTAGTCCTTAATGATTTCAACCTTTTAAAATGTGAGTTACTATTGAAAGACAGTTTTTCAAAGTACTTTCGAAAAATACCCTTATTGGTATTTCTTATGAGCTCTTTAAGCCGAAATATTTGAAAAGCCATTATGGGAAAACTGAAAATCTCATAATTTCTAACTTATGTATTTCATTTATTATTATACTTGATGTATGATAATCATTATTTTTCATTTGTCTATTTACATTAACCTGCAATGATCAGTAAGGTTGGTTCTGAGGTATTTGGTTTCTGTAGTAGATATCATTTCTGTAAACAGAGCAGTATTTTAGGACATATTTGAAGTAAAATGGTTAGGTGAGGATAACATAACTACTTATCTGACTGAATCATATCTAAGACCATCAAATGTTTCTTTTTGTATGACCTCAGTAACATTATGGAAATTTTAGTGTCCATCTTGTGATAAAAATGCTAAGAAAAGAGTTAGCTGGCAGTGCTCTGCTTTGGTTTTGAGAACATATAAGGAATGCAGATGAAGTTAAATAAGAATTGAATTCTGGAAAGGTGGTCATAAAAACCTGCTATGTACTGCACTGGCAGTGCTCAAGACCTACTGATCATTACAGATTGGTCCCTGATAAAAATGTCAGTTTCTTAGAAGCAGGTTCAGATGTGTGTTATGTGAGCTGAAGCACGGAAAGCCCTTTATCTCTGCACCATGCAGAACCTAAAACCAGTGTTGTCTCTATTGTCATGATGTTCAATAACGTGTTTCATGACATTAAGGGAATAATGACTTCAGATGGGAACAGAATAAGTTGTTGCTGTGCAGTCTTTCTGAATGCAGTCTACCAAGGCAACTCCAACTTTCCAAGCAATTCTTCAGGACTTTCTTGACAGAAGATCATTATTTGTTTTGAATTTGAAGAAATGACTGTTTGCTGGTTGTCAGTTGTGCACAAATAGAATAGAAGATATTGGTATTGCACTCGTGTCTAAGTGAGTCCTAAGCCTGACTTTTAGCTCATGGCTGCAGGCTCAGCAAATTGTCATTTGGCATTTTAATCAGTTTAAGTCTTACAGTATAATCAGGGTGAAATAATGGAAGTTAAACAAATTCATGAGGATGTACTTAGACTTGGACTTTGCTGAATAGACATGGAATGCCTCTTTAACATTAAGAATGCATTTAAGTAGCCACATGTAGTTTGAAAGTAAACTAATGTTGCTAAGGTAAGTTTCTGTATGGCTAAAGAGAGTGTGCATGCCTAAGTGTTGGAGAGTGGCTTCCCATGTCAGCTCTCCAGCTTGGCCTAGCGCTGGGGGGCACCTGAGTTTCCATTTTGGTTGGCAGAGTTCCCTGCATGTCAAAGTTGAGGCACTCCCAGAGGTCACTGCTGGCTGCAGATTGGTGCCTAATTCCCAAGAAACCTCCCGTGCAATGCAGGACTGAGGTGGCAATTGCCTCCCCTTTGGCTAGAGCCATTCAGACTGCTTCCTCAGGCCATTTTGGTCACCTGCTGGTTTATGTCTAGCACAAAGAGCAGCAGGTAGGGGCACGATTTTCAAAGGCTGTGTCTAGATGCAAAGGTAAGAAGTAGGATGGACAAAAGATTCGACTCACAAGATTATGGTGTTCATACTACACTTTTTTTTCATCATAGTGTTAAAAGAAAAGTCTGTGTAATGTAAAATGAATATTTTGAAGGAAAAAAATGTTGAACGTGATGAATCACTCTAACTTTTTTAGGTCATTAGGTCTAGTAGCACAGACTTAATGAAGATGAACTTTCATACTGGTGTTCACTCAGGGGAGGGATAAAGACTGTGTTAAACACATCAGACATCTTTGCTCTAAGTAGTTTCTTAGAACTTGTTCCCGTGCAGCCACAGTTGAACTCAACACTGCTCTTTTGAACCACCTAATCTGATAACTCATGTTATTTGTAATATTCTTGAAAAAAATCCACAATAGTTCTTCTTTCCACAGTAGCTCTTTTTGCATATTTTTCCCCAGTGCATCCACTGGCATTGTCTTTTAGATGGTTAGTTTTCAGTGCTATTGTACTAGTGCAAATGTCTTAGAGGTTTTGTTTTTAGACATGTAGCTTTAAAGGTTAGAGGCTTTCCAGCACAAAATGTTTCATATGTATGATAGAGAGCCCTTGTCTCATTGTTTCTTTTTAAGGCAGGACTCACATCAGGCTTTTGAAAACAGTCACTTCCGGTGACTGTATTTGAATAGATACACAGATCTCTCATTCAGTTGTCAGGCTTGAACACTTAATTACAAGTGACTGTGTGTTTTCTGGGGTTTGTTTTTTTTTCTTTTTTTTCTGTGACAGATATGCTTGGACCCTCATGGGATTACGTAAAGTCTGTTGTGACGTACAAATCTCCAAGCCAAGTCTCCAGCTAATGCCTCCCATGCACAAAGGCACAGGAGAAGAGCCCTCATGCCTATTGGAAGCAGTTCTCAGCAGAGGGCGTTTGTGAGATGTGTGAGGTACCTCGTTCCTGCACAAACTGATTTTGTATCCCTGCATTTGGGAATTACTGATGAGGTAGATTTACCTCCCACGATTACAAGCAGTCAGAGTCCCTGCCCAGATACGCTCCACCTGCACTGGCTGATTTCATGTTATGCAGCTTCTTTCTCACTAGTGAGGAATACCTGTCACTATCCCTCCTTTGCTCCTGTGCTGAGTATTGCGTCACAGCTGCGTGATGAGATTGTCCCTAGACATCTCAATCTGAAATAACATTCAAGGAGATGGATGCACTCTTTTGTTTGAAAAGCACGTGATGAACAATTTGTCTGCAAGGGTTTGAATTCCGGCTGTTTTGTGTCAAGAGTCTGTGGATCTTTTACCTCTCCTTTTCCCCTCTGCAGGAAATTATATTCATGCTGGTTAAGTATATTCCTCTGTCTTTACACAGACATCCGTTGAATGACATCAGAAGCTTAATCTAACTTTCTGTTTCCTTTGAGCTGGAGGCACTCACAGGCTTTAAAGCTTATTTCCTTGCCATTCAGGATTTTGAAAATACACAGTAGGTAAAATGAAGTGCTGGTGAAATTCAGGAACATAAATTCCAACTTAATACATTTCTATTTCCTCTAGGTTGGAAATTCCATCTTTCACTCTAAAGAACAGGTATAACTTGCTAGGATATCAATTGTCCTAGAGGATGGCTGGAGGAGTTTTGAAGTGCTACAAAAAATAAGGGGCCTATCCACCTCTCCCCACACAAAGTGAAGTTTATTCCAATAAAAGCTTTAAAAATGTCAATATTTCTGCAAGAAGACTCTGCTTTTTGATCTCCCAACTAAATCAATATTTAAAGACATGTTGCCTGTAAACTGTTCTCCCAGTGGGAATCATATTTATTGATATAAATCCATTTTCAAATAAGTAACTGAAAGAATCACAGTCCATATACTGGGCTGACATGGTTAAAGCCACATTTTGTTCTAATGGAGGGAACTAAATAGAATGACTCATATATTTTTTGCAGGAACTTGAATATCAGTGGTCTCAAAAGAAAAAAAAAAAAGTGCATTCAGTGAAATACCAACAATTCTGAAAATTACCCAAGCCGATAGTGTAGCTGGCTCAGGAAGAGGTAGCTAAGTTTAATATAAGGTGGAGAAAAACATCATCAGCTTTGTGTGAATTCCTATCAGCTGCCAAGTGGTAAATTAAGGCTGACACTGGCTGGTCCCAGTGGGATTTCCTGAGTTTTCTAAGAGAGAAAGAGTCAAAAAAAAGAAGAGTCAAAAAAATTCAGTACCTGTACTAGTTAGCAGGCTGTGGACAAGTCACGTTACACATGTTACACACTTTGCTCCAGGCACTTTAATCCACATAAGCTTGTCCTTCATGTGTTCATTTTTGTTTCCATACACCTGTCATAGGCCCAGAGAGCTTCAATGCTCAAATAATACCAACAAGCAGGTTCACTGCAAACTCATACATACTTTTTTTTGGGGGAAAAGGACAGGAAAAAAACCCCTAAAAACAACAAAAAAACAGTCCACAGAGAATGTTTCTGACAAATGCTGGTGTTCTTCTGCTTTAACTCTTTATATCAAAAATATGAATCCAGTAGATATGCCCCTCTTCCAGCATATTTTTCTGGTACCTGGATTAATAGATTCTGATGGAAACAGATCAGACCATTTGAGAAGCAAATATATGTTCAGACAGTAGGAAGAACAACAACAACAAAAAAAATAAAAGAGGGAAAGAGAGGAAGAGAGGGAGAAAGAGAGGAAGAGAGGAAGAAAAAGAGAGAGAGGAAGGAAAGAAAGTAAAAGAAAGAAAAAGAAAGAAAGAAAGAAAGAAAGAAAGAAAAAGAAAGAAAGAAAGAAAGAAAGAAAGAAAGAAAGAAAGAAAGAAAGAAAGAAAGAAAGAAAGAA
>VZSV01000150.1:1106365-1172644 GCA_013398735.1 Nothocercus julius | reverse complement strand
AGAAAGAAAGAAAGAAAGAAAGAAAGAAAGAAAGAAAGAAAGAAAGAAAGAAAGAAAGAAAGAAAGAAAGAAAGAAAGAAAGAAAGAAAAAGACTGAAAAGCAAGAGACTCTGTGGGCAGGAGTTACACTTGGAATCTGAGACAAGCAACATTTAATCTCCATTTTCATGCATCATTTGCCTAGTAAAGTGTGGATAGATTGCACAGACTATCCCCATTTCCATAGCTGAGACTAATGCTTGACTTAGCTTTACAAATCAAACCCTAGAAGTCTGTGGCAGTTGATGTCTGAGCAGGACGTATTCAGAACAAACAATCGGGCGAGAGAAACAAAATCCTTTCAGCCCTTACTGTTTCTCTACACATCACCCTGTGTTTCAAGTGCTTTCAGATGGGTGAACTGTGAAGATCCATGCCTGGAAAAGATGCTTTCTCGAGGCAACTCCACTCCCCGCTGGGCGTTGTGGTCCACTCTCCAGTTTTACAGCAGCTCTCCTGGGCGCTGGTAGCGGCGGGGACTCTGGAGACTCCTCGCCCTTCGTCCCTTACTCAAGAGGGTGAGGGCGGCTCTGCAGCTCCCCCCGTGGCAGATCCGCGCCGGCCTCTCGGGGCTGGATGGTCGCATCCTCCTTGCGCTGCAGGAGGCCGGGAGGGCTCCTCCCACCTCCAGGTATAAACGGGCTGAGTGAGGAGTGAGGAGCGGGCTGCTCCGCGCCGCGCCTGGGATCCAGCCCCTCCGCGGGGCAGCGCGACACCCGCCGCGGGGCGTTCAGCACCGGCGCTGCTGGACAGCGGCACCGCGGGGCAGCGCGCCCGTGCGCGGGGCGTTCAGCTCCGAGCTCCCGGACAGCGGCCGGCGCTCCGCGGTCGCGGAACGGCTCCGCTCCGGAGCGACGGTGCCGGCGGGCGGGTTCGGGTCGCTGCCCGTCTCGGCAGGCAGCGGTTCCCGAGGCTGCCGCTGCCTTTGTGGCGTTGGCTTCCTCCAAAGTTCAAGGTTATGCCCGTGTGCCCATCAGGAAAAAGGGTTTGGCAAAATAGCTGGAAGGGAGCAGTGTGTTTGCTTTTTATTTTCTCCGCCCTTTCACGCTGCACTGGCAGGCTGCCTCCTCTGCATTTGTGAGGGAAGAAAACTAGATGGAGAAGAAGGAGGAGGAACAAGGTCAGGAAGGAAAGGAGAGAAAGTTGACTTGCTTGTAGGGAGGTGAAGCTCTTCAGTGTTTCCCACTGCATTTTTCACTGGAGCCCTGAAGTCTCTCTGGAGCTGCAGGATGGAAGCAGAGCTGCCGTCTGGTTTCACAGCGGTGCCCCTTGGGGAGAACGGGAGCACCCCCCCAGAAACAGACACAGTCCTGCTGCCTCCTGCACGGGGCACGGCCATGCTCACCATCCGCTGCGTGATCCCCTCGCTCTACCTGCTCATCATCACTGTGGGCTTACTGGGCAATGTCACGCTCATGAAGATCTTCATCTCCAACAGTGCCATGAGGAGTGTGCCCAACATCTTCATCTCCAGCCTTGCCGTTGGTGACCTACTGTTGCTGGTGACCTGCGTGCCTGTGGATGCCTCTCGGTACTTCTCTGAGGAGTGGCTTTTTGGGGAGGTGGGCTGCAAGCTCATCCCCGTCATCCAGCTCACCTCCGTTGGTGTCTCTGTCTTCACCCTCACTGCTCTCAGCGCTGACAGGTAGGAAAGCCGGGCTGTCCCTTCCCAGCTCTCTGTGGCTTGGGCTGAGGCTGGCCGGAGCTGGCACAAAAGGTAAGGCACCCTCCCAACAAGTTTTCCCTGGCTTTCAAACTCCTCGCTCTGACACATGAGCTGCTCACACTGCTCTTTCTCTCACTGACTGATTGCATGTCTGGTAATGACAAGTTAAAAGGCTTCTGGGAGCAGATGCATCTGCAACTCTGACTTCCAAGGCGCAACCTGTGGGAAACGGCATGTAGTCCTGTCTTCTGCATCTCTGTGTGTTGAAATCTTATTCACTAGAGGAAGATTTTAGACCATAAATATGACTTGCCAAGCTACACTGACATGTCAGGTAGTGAGCAGCTTAAATTAAGTCCCTCACAGAGATATTTTTAATATGTTTGTTTCTTTCTGCAGAGAAAGCGTGTGCTTGCATGCGGAAGTCTGTATATGTGCGTGCAGCTTACCACTTGTTTAGCTCTCTGAATTGAGGTCCACCAAAATGTTTTAATTATCACTCTTAAACTTTCAGGTCATACTATGCATTTCAGCTTCTCCTGACCACACGGGAAAGGGAAGAGATGTATAAAGAAACACTTCCACTTCTAGCTTCTGTCAATTTAGGAAGAAACAAAGAGCTGTACCCCAAGCTTTTCCTCCCAATTAATTTAAATGGACATACTTAAGGGACTTGTATTGATTGGAGAGCTGTGGGATTGTGCTTCAGGCTGTGAAAGGCAAAGTATTAAAATGTAGTTGACAACCTTAAATTAAATTAAATTATCTCTTTTTTTCTCCCTTTATCTAAACAGTTTCATTTCAGACAGAAATGAAAATGTTAAATTCCTTCTTTATAGGAAGTGTCTGTTTTTGTTGTTGTTGTTGTTGTTGAATTTTTAACCAAACAAATTTTTGTTGCACTGGCCTGTTATGTAAAGGCTTTAATCTGATAATATTTTTTCAAGCTTACTGTAAAGACTTCTTTAAACTTTTAACTCTTGATTTACTGAGTATACTCTCATGACTTTTTTTTTACAGCCTGTTCAGTAAATTATTTGATTCCATCTAGGAGTATTATTCAGTGACCCTCAATTTCAATAGTATTTGAATCAGAACCTTGTGTGTTTTTTTACTCTTGTGTGAAAAAGCCTTATAATATATGAAGATTGATTCAAATATTTGAAGAAGAGATCGAAGAAATACTTTAAAGTGACTGGAAATGTCTGATTACTTCAGTTAAAAAATATACCTCAGTCTGTCCTTGGAGAGCCATGCAAATCTTGAACCTTTCTGCTTTATTGCCACTATTTAGAGGAGTGATTACAGAATCTTATTTCAAATGGGAAGAAATTATTTGCAAAAAAGATCTTTCCTGTAATTTAATACAATGAAAGGAAATAGTGGTGTTCTTATGTTTAAGGATGCGTTCATTTACTTTTTATACAGCTTTTGAGCTTCCATTTTTGCCTTTTGTACCTAATTTTGTATTCTTGTTTTAAAATCAGTTATATTTCAACAGTTAATAATGCTCAATCTGTGTGCACTGTATGCGTTCAGAATTGCATATCCTAGAGAGTAGCTACAGATGGTTTAATGTGACCATATAAGCTTATAATAAATATGTCCTCCAGCATTTTGGAGCCCACACTATATGCAAATATCAGAAATGATTATATTAAGCACTTAATATCAGAAATAACTATACTAGGGATTTAAAGACTCTTTTTCCTCTTTTGTTAATTTTTCAGTTACTGAGTATAAAAACATTGTCCTCTCAGTCAGAAGGAATAACCATTGACTTCTGTGAACAGCATCTTTTTGGTAGGGGGTTCGGCTCTGGGTGAAGCTGGCTGGACTGTTGTGTTGTCCTCATGGAATTTGAATTGGATTTTTTTTTGTACAACTGAAATTTGTGCTGAACTAAAGAGGATTAATTGGTGCTGGGTTTTTTTTTGTCATGCCAGTTTGTAGTTAGATGCTAACAGGAATCATCCTGACTAGGTTTAGTTAGGGGAAACACTATGGATAATTATGTCAGCAAATGAGAAGTGAATGCAGCTTCTTAAAGCAATGAGGTGGTGAGGAGGTAAGGCCTGGCTTGGGCCAGTAGCATCTCTGAGCAAATGAAGCTACTATGGTATGTGTGACTGCAACTGGGAAGCAAGGATATGGCTAAAAAGGCTCCGTTATATTCCAGCACATGTTCTGCCTGGTATGCAATAATGTCTTCTCACTGACAACTTTCACAGAGAATGTCCAAAGCAAGTTTTCATAAAAGATCATTAAAGTTGTTCCTATATTTTAGTTGTGATTGCAGAGGACTTTAAAGAAATGCAGACATGGATTAAACTAAAGAAGATATTAAATATATATTATAAATATTTATTTTTTTGTTTCAAGGTGGAAAATGAGTAAAACTTTCTAAAGTTCTACAGGGATAAGTACTAAAAAGATACGACTGACAAATATTTAGTGTTGTATATAGTGTGCCTACCTGAATTAAGAGAACAGAGGATATCTCTGTTTCTACAGTGTTATTAGCACTTATATTTAGGAAATTCCTTATTGGAAAATGTACATAGAAAGTTACATGCATGTGATACATATAGCAATAATTATTCCAGTAGCAATAATTTCTGAACTGTCATCACCTAACAAAGGAAGCCATAAGAAAGAAAAAGTAGTACTCCTTGAATAGTAGTACACCTTTTCTAAGGTTATTTCATATGGCTTTTTTTTTCACAGAAGTCTCTTTCAACATCACTAGCTCTTTCAGTATGACAAACATTCATTTTGTGAGAGCTTCATAATTTTAGTTTACCTTTATTTATTTTTGTGTATGCATTCTCTATGACATGTATAGCAGTGCGTCTAGACCTCCCTAGAACACACTGTTTAAGGGTAAAATTGGCAGCACACAGTGCACCTGCCTAAAATCACTTGCCCCCGTTCCAGATAACTGGTTGGAGTGGTGGAGACTCCAGTCTGGTGGTAGAGATGATGCAGTGGTGGTGGTGGTACTGGCAGAGAAATGCACTGGTGCCAGAGGGGAATGCAATCCTCCTCTGGCTGGGCTTGGTGGTGCCGGAGGGCTGTAGAGGTTCTGCTGAGCCAGCGTTCACATCTCATTGCCACGTGGGAAAGGGGCAAGGACAGCATTCCTTCCCATCATGGCCACTGCTGCCGTTCAGTTTCCTCTGTTGGAGAGGCAGAAGCACATCCGTATAAACCTTAATATTTCTTTGGTTAAAAAACAAATAATTAGAGATGATAATAAGTGAGGAAAAAAAAAAAAGGAACTGAGAGACAAAAATATGCAAAATAAGAAAATGGAAGTGATGTTCCTCCTCATGGTGCTGTGAAGGGCTGTTTTGGTCACGCCTAATAGTGTTGGTGAAAATGTCCTAGGACTACATATGCTCTTGGATGAGGAGGTAAGTGGTGAGAGAAGAATAGGCAGAAGGATTGCAGTATGGCACACATGAAGACAAGGCATGCCAACATCTCTTTCTCACTAAAGGAAGGGCTCAATAAAGAATGAATCTAACTTGAGCAATGCTTGACTTGAACCATGTGATGAACTTGTCCACTACTTCAAGGAGGCTTTTCCAATTTACATCCATAATACACCTTGAAGTTAGCTCAAAATTATAAAGTGAGGCTCATCACTCTCTTCTTAGGGTGAAAGATCTTCCCATTTTGTGGCAGGGGAAGGACTAGGGTGAGGAAGTGAAGAACTAGCATGAAGATGTGTTTCTAAGGCAGTGTGCAGAGATAGAGGGCTGGATTTCCCATAGTTTGTGATGTGGAGAGGTGGCTGGAGAAACTCATGGGACAAAAGTCTTTTAGACTTATGGACTTTTAGGACTGCCACAGCGCACACCTCTGTCCGTCACTGAATTATCCTGTATGCACATTACAAGTAATTTTATCCACAAAATTCCAAGAGACTTGGGATGAATGGACTTTGAAGGAAAAATAGCAGCTCCTTACAACAGCCTTAGATTTGTCCCACAGAGTCTTTCCCTTTCTCCTTAGCTATTATTTATGACTTACAAAAAAAAAAAAAAAAAAAGAAAAAAGTGTCATGCAGGGATCAAATTTCATCCTTTTACTTCTAGATTGATGTTTCTTTCTAATGAACAGTTCAAATGTCTTATATGCTTCACTCTTATGAAAACAGTGAATCTGAACTGTGGATAAACTGCCCCTACTAAATTCCAATAGCATTTTCCTCCTAGCATATCTTCCTCCTAAACAGTATGACAAAAAGACAGCCTAGAATACTTGAGTAATCAGATAACAGAATTATTTTTCATTAATGACACCACTACATTTCTATATTTTAATAACAAAATTTCTACTTAAATAGCTAAATATGGCTCCAGAGATATTTAAAAATGTGTACTGTAGGTTTAAATAGATGAACTATATGAGCCAATTATTGTTTTAATTCTTAATTTGTTTTAATGTTGGAAGATTGCATTCTGTAATACAAAAGCCTAAAGAGACTTAATAAAAGTTTGATGCAGGTTTAATATTATATCATCTACATCCTGACTTCGAAAACTTTACCGACTAAGTCTGCATGTGTACTATCTCGTATTTTTCTGGGGACTCAGGGAAATAGTTTGAACACACTCAGAAATATGAAAAGGGTAATGAGTTTAGAATTTTTGGTCAGTAAAATACCTTTAAGAAAGATGATTTATTGCTCTTCTTCAGAATTCTTTTTAAATTTTAATCTTTTGCTTTGTAAGATTGTGATTTAGGCCGAAATATAGTGATGAAAAGCCCTTTAAAATCCTCATTCCTCTTTACATGTAGTGGAGCAGCTGAAGCAGGAAGGTGTACACGATTTCCTTTTGAAATCTAACATCCAACATTCAGGGATAAAAAAGCCTTGAAAAGGAAACTAGCATTACATGACATCCTGAAAACTACTTATGTTTAACCAAGCAATAAAGAAAAAATAATCAAAAGTAAAAGGAAAGACTATCTGAATAAAAGGAAGGTAAGGGGTTGATGGCACATAATAAACGGGCAAGCAAAATCATATAGAGTCTGCAAGTAAATAAGACATTTTTTATCATTCATAATATTTTAGCCTGAACTACCATTCAAAAGAACTAGCATTCATTTTTCAGACAGTGTCAATCGTAAATGGATAAATGGAATTTGCTTGTATTATGCTATTACCTCTTCTCTGCCTTATTTCATAGATAATCTTAGTTCAGTTATCTGTTCTCCTTCTTAGGAGCTACTCAAAACTCCCCTGGATGTGATCCTATGCAATGTGCTGTAGGTGATCCTGCCTGAGCAGGGCAGGTTGAACTAGATGATTTCCAGAAGTCCCTTCCAATCTATGTGATTCTGTGATTATCAAGGTTTCAGTAGGTTGAACTTCTCCCAGAAATAGCAGCAGCATTTTTTGTCAAGTTACCCTCTATAATTGGATGTTACTAATATAGTGAAACTTTTCCCTCCTAAAATGTTCTAGTTAGGTTGTTTAAAACCATTTCATGCAGCTTGATTGAATGCAATGAAAAATATTCCTGAAAGAAAAGAGGATGAGGAAAAAACAAAACAGAACGATCAGGAGAAAATTTAAATTAATTTTATTCATTTTAATTATTAATAATTAATTTTAAATTTTAAATTAATTTGGATTAAATTTGAGAATTATCTGTGTTGGATTAAGTTTGTCTAAATCATGCTATTCAAATCAGCTATTGGAGAGGTTTCTCTTGTGACCATCTTTATGTTGCTGAAAATGATTTCTTAGCAAATACCGTTTTCTGTCCAAATTAATGTTTATGCTATTCTCAATGGTGTATATCCTATTCTCTAGCCTTGTGCAAACATCTGTTAAGCGTTTGCATATGTCCTGTGTGTGCTCTTCATAAGACAACGGCTTAGTCCTCAGGACTGAAAGTGAGAAATAGCTGTAGCGTTTATCCGGTGATCAACGTGGTATCTTTGTTCAATGAGGTAGCTTTGTTGTACTCAAAGAAGTCAGCTTTGCTTTGATTAATGTAAACAATTTGGATCTTGCTAGTGTTCTACAGCCTTCTGTAGTTTACAGTCTAAAACCTGAGAAACTGCCACAAAATTATTCCTCCTCTTTCCTTGATCAATTCAGTAATAGCCTGTGCTGTAACAGAAAAAATAGCTACTGAAGAACAGATTCAGCTGAATTCCTATCAGGCAGGGCTGAACATACGTCTCCACAGATTTATTTTCTTTGCCTCTCTTCATAATGTGGTATATATTACTCCCTTATGCATGGGGTTCATTGCAATGGGTTCAACTAGATTGGACCACAAAATCCTCAAGTCTGCATTTAGCAGTGCTCAGAAATAATGTGGATGATCAAATACATTCTACCAGTGTTATCTGGGGAACATATTTTGCTTGTTTTCTCTGATAGTAAATTTGTTAGGGAATAAATAATAAATTTATTTAGCTTCTGAACATGTGCAGAGTGATAGATTTCTCATATGTCCTTCCCCAAAGCAACAATTTCATTGAATATTTGTTTTAAATAGTTTAATTGCAGAATAACTGATATATATTCTCATATTAATTCTGCTGCAGGCAGGCACGTTCTTCTAGACTATGTATTCCTAGTGTTAAAAGTTTTCTGTGTTTTTTGTGGTTGTATGTGTACTAATGAAGCAAGTCATAGGCAATCATAACCTCTACGCCTAAGTATGGACCTCCAGTAATAACTTTTAATCCATGCCCAAATCCAACTGAATTTGACAAAATACTTTCAGAGACTAAGTTTTTACAAGTTTATGAAAATTTGCAGAGACAAGATGGAATATAATCTGGTGTTCACTGAGGAAAAAAATGTTTTGGAATTAGTTTCTCCACACGCTATTTTTCAGAGATCAGAGAACATAGGCAGAAAAACAACCCATAGGAATGTAATTAGTTCTGCTGCATGTGGATTTAGTTGTGTATTTCTTATTTATATAGCATATGTGCAAAAAAAAAAAGTGTGTACACATGAGAAAAAAGGATTAATGTTATTCTGTCATATTATCATTATATTTTCTTTGATTCTTTTATTGTCCTTCATATCACTATTCCAAATATTGTTTCACTTCCACACCTATTTTTAATAGTATTTTGGTTAGGGTCATGTTCGGTCTTTGTCTCCATGTTTGATTGTTTGTTTTATGAATATTGTTATATTAACTTTTTCATCTTTAGTGTTTTTAATGTTCCTTTTTACCATTTACTACATGTTTATTTACACCTACATTGATTTCAATGCAAAAAATCAACAGAATTTATGAATAAAATTAAATTGGAAAGAAATTTAAAAATGTCCGAGTGGGACCTCCTAAAAAAATGCAAATAAATGAAATGGCGGCTTTTAAAGTTCAGGATTTAAGATTCTTTGTCTAGATTCTTAGCAGATAAATTCTAACTCTTTCTCTGTTTCACCAATAGAGATTTGCTTATTTAATCCTTCCTAGCTTGCAGCATTTCTGAAAATCAACTGACCATGTAATATTCGCCTCAATAGCAATTTTATCTGCCATAGGCATGGGCTATTACTAAATTAATCAAAGAAACAGAAGGAATAATTTTGAAACAGCAACAAGTGTAAACAGGCACTGAAAATTTTTTACATTGTTGGTTTCTGCTCTTAGGTACTTGAGTTTCTGTAACTGATAGTTCTTATTGACCTTCTACTCCAGCACTCATGATTTTTTGAGGGCGGATGCTCTTTTCAAGTATATACTGATCAAGTATATATAAGTATATGCTGATCCAAAGTGTAACACATGTAGTACATGCAGTACGCATGTGACATTACATCAGATAAACATGGCCATGGTGCCCAAAGGCAGGAGCACTGATGGATTTGGATTAAGCCAATTTTGGGAAATATTTCTCTTCCACCATACAGGGCTTTGATCCCTAATGGTCCAGAATATAAACCCATAAATAATAAGTCAAGGTTAGGTGTGGTTTTCTAAGAACACCTTTTTCTATTCAACTCACCTGAGTAGAATAAAAAAATCCAGATTTACACATCAGTATTGGGATGACTTAAATGATTCAGAGAGTCAACAAAACCCAAGAGGAAAAAAAAAAATAAACATATGCTGAGCTGCCATGTACTTCCTGGAGGCAAATGCTAAGTCTGGGGATTTATAGAACACAGCTTGGTAGGATTAAGATCTTCTCTTGAGGAAATGTCTATCTTGAGGCATTGGCCCACAACCCTGGGTACTGCCCCCTGCACACCATGGCTGAATATCCTGATGCTCCCTTTTCACTTGGTGAGGTGGGTACCTGAGCCTTCTTCACCACAGCTGCTGTTCCGTGAAGGCTAATGGACTTGGTGCACGTCCTTTAAGCACACCTTTTCAATCAGTCCCCTTGGCTTCCCTCTGCTCAATTTCAGGATCATAATGATGCCTGGATGCAACTGAGTTTGTCAGTCAGGAAATCTCTGGGCATAGAGAGCAGAGGAAATACTTGAGTGATTTTGAAGTCAAGGAAAGAGATACACAGGGCTAGAGTAGGCCAGCCATTGAGCAAAGCTTTCTGGGTGATGTTCCCTGAACCAGCCACCTGACAGTCTGTGTCTTTTGTTATATATATGTGTGTGTGTGTGTGTGTGTGTGTGTGTGTGTGTGTACATGTGTGGTTTTGGCTTAGGTCAATTAGTATTCTCCTAAACAATTTCTGGTTTAGGAATAAACACGTGCCAGGGTGATTCCCGACAGAAATGTAAACAGTATATTTTTTTTGAATGTGTCGGTCTTGTCAGGGAGCACTAGAGAATTTAATGAATTTGAGTATCTAGTACCCAGTCTCTGCCACCTGTCCTCCAGGCCAAAGACCAGATTCTGACTCTTTTTAGCTTACTAATCTAGTAGCCAAAGTTCTTTATTGAATCTGTGTCTTTGGACAATCTGCTTCAGGAGAAGAAATGGACACATGAATGATGGTCCTTTAACTAATGCAGTAACGACGGAACAGACATATACAAGTAGCAGTAAAAGGTCAGACTGCAGGCAGTGAAGTAGCCTTAAGATTTATACTAGCTTATAAGAAATGTAGTTATCTAACACGGCACCTCATACAGCATAGCAAGAGAAAAGGACAGCAAAAGAAGAGCCGATAAAAAGAAGAAAATCCAGAGAAAAATGTCCACTGTACTATGAAGTGCTGGTGGAAAGAAAATAAATTTAATATAAAAAAACAAAAGAATCCTGGGAAACTATGGCATTGTTTGTTCCCAAAGAGGACAAATCATACAAAAGACTAAATTACCCTTTTTTGTTGAAGTATTATTTATAGTTTCTGAATCAACAGAGCAGAATCTTTAGAGTGGAAAACATTTTTTTTCCATTAGGAAAACCTTAGTATTTTCTTCCTAGGAAACATAGAACATAGGCTATTGATATTCATTTTAATTGTATTCACACATAATCTGCTAATCTTCATTTCAAACACTGCTCATTATATTGAGCTATCAGACCTCTGAGATACTCATTTCCGGTGAATACAATTCTCTGCAGTGAAGAAATAAACAAAGACCAAAAATGTTGGAACTAATGAAAAAAATTTAAGAAATCAATTTTAAATTGCAAGAACTTTGACAAATAAATTAATTATATTGTAAATGACATCCTCAGCCCTTTTGTGTGCTTTGAAAGAAGTTCCCAGAACACCAGGCATCAAATGATTTTTCATTTTTCTTAACTAGATAAATTGTTCTTCTCTTAATGATGCAACTAGAATTAAGTTAACAGAACTACCCATACAAGGAAAAAGGGATTTGACCCCATCCAAAATTTCTTTCTAGTTCAATGGTGTGGACTACATCTTGACACTGTATAAATATTTTTAATAAATAATGACCAGAAAGCCATGCTAGTTATTGAGATATAATTTTATACTTTTACATTGCTAGGCTAAATGGTGTCTTTCTGTATTTGAAATCATCATGTTAAAATGCTGTTATAGATATGATCTTCATAAATATCTCTAGAGTGCAGAAAAGCAGCACTGCAGCACAGAGACATCCCTTAAAGCAGAAGCTTTATAATAAAGCCATGCTATCAACCTCTCCTCTTCAAATTCCACTTTAAAACAAAACTGAACATTAATCAGAGTAATATGGATCTGCTTTGCTAGAATTAGGTCATTGGCAAGGGCTAAAATACATATTTGCTATTAATACTGGACACTGGACTCTATAAGTTTACTAGATGAGTTATGGATGGTAACATCTTTGCTTTTGATAAAAGGGAAAGAAATCCTTTGCTCTCTGTTCTAGATTAAATATTAATCTGTCTTAATAATTTTAAGGCTGAAGTTTCTGGAAAGCTGCAGCATCTTGATTCTGATCCTCTCTGTCAGACTGATGGACTTTGCAGATTGTGAAATTTAAATGGACTTTTCTTAGGGAAGTCCATGAAAATTACTCTTTTTTTTTTGTATTCGTATGCCCATATTGCAAACAGTTTCTAGGAAAATTAGATAAGATTGAGGTTCTGATTGTGAATTGAGTTAAACTCCTTTTGCCTATTATAGTATGAATTCATGCCCTACATGTGTCAATTATCTCAGTGGTAGAAAGACTAGGAAAATTCTGGCATTGTGTTTTTGACAAACATTTCCTTAGACTGCTGCTGCATGAAACAGACCTGTGTTTGGGAAATAGGAATGAACAGAAATGTCATGGACTGATGGAAGAATGTTATATTCATTTGTTATTCTGCACTGTCTTGGAACTAGCTCCTGCAGAGGATTGAAGAACATCATCAAAGCTTGAGGCTAAATGACCTGATGGCTTTCTTAGTAAATGATCCAGCTGTGAAGAAATAAAGGGGAAGCATGTAAACATGCTCCATCACCAGATCTACTTCAAGTATGTCTTGGTATAAGAGAATGCTCAGAACAGCCCAAGGTACCTGCAAGGCATGAATCCTTTGCAGGGAGAGGAGGTAGACCTTTAAGTAGAGGGAGTTGCAGTTTTTGGATTATATCTTTGATATTGGCTTATTTCTTTGAAGTAAGATATTTGCTTCCTGCTTCATCCAGTAAGGAACTGTTATCTTTAAAATAGTTAGGAAGACTGTGTTGTCTTTCTACCAGATCTACTTGTATTAGTCTTGTGATAATATTTGAAACTTTTATTTTTGCCCTCATATCAGCCCCAGGAATGGAAATAAAAATAGCAAGGAGCACGTGTTCAGTCATTCCCAAAGGTTTTCAGTCCCCTGGCAGACCCAATCTTAGAGAACTATATCTCTTCAAACTGGTCTGTCAATATTAAACTTATGAAATGAATGAACTAGTGGCCTAGCTTATGAAACTTCATTGTTATGATTTTTTTAATTTGCTTTCTGGGGACACATAGGAAACTGGGCGATAAATGATGTTCCTAGTTGTGGTAGACGATTATCAAGAACAATCATGAGCAAGAAGTCCCTGACCTAGAGAGTTTTTAAGTGAGACAACAGCAGCAGATGCAAACAAAAGAAGACAAGGAAATATTAAGGCAATTCTAGTTAACATGGTAAATTATAAGTATTATCTAGTTATTCTGTTTTTTCTTTTGCTTTGTCTTTATTTGTTTTTGAAAGACATTATAGTTAAGTACTTTAGAAAATGAGGCAGCATTGTCATGGAGGTACAGTTTAGGAGGAAGAATGACTTCTTTGCAAGTTAAGTATTTGGGATGGGGAGTGACGTTATGGTCTCAGCAAGGATGGGAGTAGAGCTTTCCTTATTTACTAGAAGCTGAGAAATATAATTATGAATGGCTTTGAAAATAAAGATGGGGAGGGGTAAATAAGAAATACTATAGTTTACAATGTAGCACCATACCATATAATATCTCCAAAGAAAGAGGATAATTTATTTCAGAACCTTTGGATGGATGGAGATTGCTTTGTTGTGTGAATAGACTATGCAGTCATATAGACTATACAGTCAAAACCAATAGCTTCAGAAAGGGAAACTTTGTGCTTATGTCTGTTGGCAGAAACTACGATTTCGAAGAAAGGAAACTTATTATAAAAATATTTCCTGAGTAGGGATGCCTTGACAATAGAGGATAGAGGATATCCTCGCTAGATGATGTAGGGAGACAGAATTTACATGAAGACTTTTAATTAAAACTAAATGCATATTTGTAATTATTTCCTGATCTTCATGGCAACCTATATTTTTCTTTTTCTTCATCTGTGAAGTTAAGGAGAAGATGAGTTTTGCTTTTCTCAGTAATTTTACTAAATAATTTGCCCCCTTTCTTTGGTTTACCACTGTTATTTTATTTATAGACAAGAGACACTTTGTCATTTGAATAGTTGGCAATATGTTTTTCCCTTACTCTGGTTCAATACAAAGGAAGAGACTGGGTATTCATTTGTGGAACACTTCTAATTTCACTCTATTTACATTTAATTTTATCTGTAACCTGAGTCCAAGGAAAGAGTGCTATATTGTATTCAGTTATAGTAGCATATAGAATTTTGATAAACTTGAAAGAAGAGTTTTTCTGGGCTAGACTCAGCTGTGTTTGTAAAAAATAGGCCCCTACTTCAATGTCTTCAATTCAGTGGCAGCTCAGGGAAAAGCATGTTATTTGCTAACAGTAATAAATACTGAAACACAATATGTGCCATATTTTCTGGTTAATGTAAGGGCCTCTGAAAAGGCCTTCCATTTAAATTTAACCAGACCAAATTCTTCTTAAACAATAACAAAATCTGTTGTCGCTGTTCTGGGTAATAGGGCTATGATCAAAATAATTTGAAATGTTGCCATGAGAAAAGAGAAGGAAAAAAAAGATTAGTAATAAAGCATATGATACTTATCTCTCTCCCAACCTGCAATAAAGATTATCAAACTAACTGTCCCCCAGCAGTGTAAAGTTTTAAAGAAATTAGCAGATGTAAGGACTTGACGTCATCTCAGTTGAATAAAATGAAATAGATGGTCTGTCTTTATGTAATGAAATCAAGGCAGACATCAATAGGAAATAAGTTATTGACTAATAAGGTCACAGTTTATTCTAGGGAGCCTTCAAGTTTTGTGTAGAAATTTCTATCTTTGCTCTGATAATATAAAAGATTTATTTTATGCTTTATTGTCCAAGGAGTTTCTCACTGTGTGCTAGAAGAAATGGTAAAGCTAAATTATCAGAGACAGTTTACAGAGTTTAATTTTCTACTAGACGATTTGAATGGCCCAGTAAAAATCCTCTCTTTGAAATCAGAGAGAATATGGACCTGGGCGTCATGGTGGACGACAAGTTGCCCATTAGGCAACAGTGCCCTCGTGGCCAAGAAGGCCAAGGGGATCCTGGGGTGCATTAGGAAGAGCGTCTGCAGCAGGGCGAGGGAGGGGATCCTGCCCCTCTGCTCAGCCCTGGTGAGGCCACACCTGGAGTACTGAGTGCAGTTCTGGGCTCCCCAGTACAAGAGGGATGTGGAGCTGCTGGAGAGAGTCCAGCGCAGGGCTACGAGGATGATGAGGGGCCTGGAACATCTGCCCTGTGAGGAAAGGCTGAGAGAGCTGGGCCTGTTCAGCCTGGAGAAGAGAAGGATGAGAGGAGACATGAGCAGTGTCTATCAGTACCTCAAGGGAGGCAGTGAGGAAGATGGTGCTGGTCTCTTTTCAGTGGTGGCCACTGATAGGACTAGAGGAAATGGCCACAAACTGAAGCCCCAAAAGTTCCACAGGAGCTTAAGGAAAAATTTCTTGACCATGAGGGTGACAGAGCCCTGGCACAGGCTGCCCAGGGAGGTTGTGCAGTCTCCTTCTCTGGAGATCTTCCCAACCCGCTGGGACGCAGTCCTGAGTCACCTGCTGTAGGTGACCCTGCGTGTGCAGGGGCGTAGGACTAGATGATCTCTAGAGGTCCCTTCCAACTTTAAGCACTCTATGATTCTATGGACACAAATAACAATTATTTTTTAGCTATTTAGTTCTCATAGATTACTTATAGCTAATTCATCAGAACTTGCCCATTGCAAGAACTTGCCATTGCAAGAATGCTTGCCCAGCTTCTGCTTCTATTCTTTTATTTTAATTTGTTAGTGATATTTTAGTCCTCTGCAGTGTTTATAAATTTCTGTAAAGGTTTGTACATAATTATATATTATGGGACAGTTGCTCAAAATGCAGTATACAGCAGCAGCTTTCAACTATTTAATATGAAAAGGTTTATTTAAGAGTTTAATACTTCTGCAGAGGCCATCAGGAGTTGTCCTGCCTGACTTTATAAAGATGTTTATATTTCAGATTCGAGAGCCTGGATTCTTTGTATGCAATCTGCATATGCAAAGATGCTGAGGTGGAAAAGCAGGAGCCTCCACAGCAGCAGTTACTACTAGTCTGACTAGCTAGTGCTGACTGGCTGATTTCTGCCCTCTGCTGCCAGGCTGGGGCTGGTGAGGTGGGACTGAGGCTGCATGTGTCGAAGATGTGACAGAAAGG
Source organism: Nothocercus julius (assembly GCA_013398735.1). Lineage (NCBI taxonomy): Eukaryota > Metazoa > Chordata > Aves > Tinamiformes > Tinamidae > Nothocercus > Nothocercus julius. The sequence goes on along the minus strand of VZSV01000150.1, from coordinate 1,156,473 downwards.
AAGGAGTCATGGGCTGTGGGAGCCGAGGAAGAATGTGAGCTCTAAGGGCAATGTCCTGGCAGGGCAGGGATTTTGAAAGGTAGGATATGGATATGAGTAGCTGCTGAGAGGATTTTGGAAAGGAAAGAATGAAGTCATGGCTGCTTTTACATTTTCATACGGCACTAAATGGGTTCAGGTGGTATCTAGGGCTTCTGCTGCCTTTGCTGATGAGTATATACACAAATTAAGTTAGAGATTTAGAGAACATAAGTTAGACTGAAAAAACACTAACAGTTCAAATAAGAACAAAATATGTAAATGTGAAAGTGGCCTTGACCTACTCACAGCTCAGCCAAGACAAACCAAAGCCTTACTCAAAGGTATGAAGTGGCCTTAGACATTGCATGCTGAATTTGAAATGCTATCTTCAATTTATATCCGCATTTGATCAATTTCAGGTACAAAGCAATTGTTAATCCCATGGATATCCAAGCATCCAGTGCAGTGCTATGGACCTGTGTGAAAGCAGTTGCCATCTGGATAATCTCCATGCTCCTGGCTGTTCCTGAAGCAGTGTTCTCCGAACTGGCCCACATCAATGAAACAAATAACGCCACTTTCACAGCTTGCATACCTTACCCCAAGAGGGATAACATGCACCCAAAGATACATTCCGTGCTGATTTTCCTAGTGTATTTCCTTATCCCTCTTTCCGTTATTAGTATCTACTACTATCATATTGCAAAATCTTTAATAAAAAGTGCTCACAACATCCCTGGAGAATACAGTGAACATTCCAAAAGACAGGTAAGCACTTTGCTTTTCATTCCCTGACAAAGAGTGATGAACTGTATACACTTAAAAAGTAAAAACAGTTAAAAAAAAATATAAAACTATAAAAACTAAAAACCCCTGATCGTTAGATTTCTCAGAGTTCAGACCTTCCACATGAGTAAGCTAAACCTAGGATTATCTGAAAAATCTGCACTGTTTTAACTATTACTTAAGTATTAAGCCTAGTATGTAAATGAATATGAGCAAGGAAAGTAAATTCAATATTCATGAATATTCCTGTGGAAAAAGGGAAATGGGAATTGGCATATGTGTTTGTATGTGTCAGTATAGCCATTACTTGTGTTCTTACAAAGGAAGATTTTTTTTGTGTTAACTGTTGATGGCTTTCTCTATATGAAGTCATTCTGGGAAGAAATCTTACAGGAATTTTTTGAGAATTCTCCCTATTATATCTGTACTTGGAAATTGAAAGACTGACAGGCAGGGAAAAATTTTCACCTGCAATTTGAGATTCTTTTCAGAGCGAGGATCATTGAAAATAGGAACACAGAACACGAGTAGACTTTTTTGTGGCTTTCCGAGTAGACCTTTCTTGGATACAATCCTGAATTCAATTACACTTTTCTTAATATCCTTTCTATAGTAGATGTCATAGATCTCAGTTTAGATTCTGTGTAATTTTAAGACAAAACATTTTAACAACCAGCTCCAATGTAAAGCACAGCAAGCAATAAGATAGCAAAAAGCTGTTTGTTAACAGAAACATTTATGTACAGACAAAAGCTTTGATAGTGAAATGTCTCAATCACTTTACAAAAACATTAATATTGATAAAAAAACTTATGCCAATTAAAATAATTTAAAAAGATTTTCTCTGATGATATATTTTATTTTATTTTATTTTAAACTTAACACTCACTGAGACCTCTTTACATGTGTAGAGTGTATAGAGTGTCTTTTAAATAGAATGGCTACATTCCCCTGGGTCCGTTTTGGCCAGCATTTCATTTCCACTCTAGCCTGCTTCTTGTCAAATATGCATACGTATTGGCACTTCATGTAATATCTTTCTGTGAAATATAGAGTCTTTTGGCTGAACTCTCAGGATGGAAACAATGTTTAATTTATATCACATTTCTGAAAGAACATGTATTTTTAAAATAAGAACTTTTTTTTTTCATTTTACTTAATTTTGGGGCTAATCTATGAGACCCAGAAGAGTAAAAGAATCTGGTGTACTTACGTATCTCCCAGCAAGGAGAAGTAGATTCAGATTATTCCTATCAACTTAAGTTTCCCAATAGCGCAGAAGGCAATAGCACAGAAGAATCATATTCACACCATACCTTTTAGTCTGCCTTTGCAATCTGGCCCAGTACAATCCTACCAAATTAGAATTCTAGAATTTTATACCCAGTTTCCCCATATTTTCTGAAACCCCCTGGTTTTAGTTTAAATGGTGTTGAGTAAATGGTAATAAATGGTAATTTATTCTAAGCATTTGAATCACTCTAAATATCTACACTGTAATCCAGTTATGCTCTAGCAATGTCATTAGGCACATTTCTTTCATCTCATTATTGATGCTTGCCCAAGCCTTTCGGCTTCCCCTGGAATTAATTTGCCCCATACTGCACAATGTACCTCTCTGATAGTTCTCCTAGGAGAGAAGTGCAAGCTGAGACATTTCAGGCAAAAGGGGATATAAGCACCATCTTATGGCTAATACCCTAGATGTCAAACTGACAATGTCTCTGCATTGCAAAGCCACCAGTTTCTAAATATTTTCTTACTAAAACTAAGTTTCTAGACAAGCACTGAGATTCCATCAGAAAATTTAATATTTCATGACACCCTTTGGTGTGTTCCTTCAGGCTAAAAGTCAATGTATACTTGCTACATGATTCACTCTTGCTATACTTATCCATGGGCCATACAGAAAGAGCAACCTTCTGTAACTGTGAACAGCTAGGGTCTTGCACTGTAAGTAAGCTAAGAGTGGAAAATAAAAGTAAATGAGATAGCGAAAGTAATTCACCCCCTGAAAGACGTAATTTTAATGATTTTATTTAAGATCATTGTTAGAGTTTTATAAAGTGAAATTCTACATATATTAAGTCTGTTATGTCAAATAGTTCTGTTCATTGTTGCTCATTTGGGTTTACTTTTTTTTTTCAACTTTTAGATGGAAACTCGGAAGCGTCTGGCAAAAATTGTTCTTGTTTTTGTTGGCTTCTTTGCTGTCTGTTGGTTTCCTAACCATGTGCTATACATGTACCGGTCCTTTAATTACAATGAGATTGATCCATCAGTAGGACATATGGTCATTACCCTGGTGGCCCGAGTGCTAAGCTTCTGCAACTCGTGTGTCAACCCATTTGCACTGTATTTTCTCAGTGAGAGCTTTAGAAGACATTTCAACAGCCAACTTTGCTGCAAGAGGAAATCTCAGCAACAGAGATCTGCCAGTTACCTTCACAATTCTTCTGCCATTCGAATTACTTCCCTGAAAAGCAGTAACAGGAACACAGTGACCAGTACAACACTCCTGAATGGACACAACTCCAAACAAGAAATGTCATTATGATTAAATAGAGGTGACTTGGGAACGGATTTGAGATTTTACTTTGTGGTGTGTAATTCATTTTTGGATCTCTCTATAAACTTTGGCCACCTGTTTCTCAGTACAGAGGATCTGTTAAAGTCTTTCTGAATTCTTTTTACATCTAGTCTTAGTTTCAGAAAGAAGTGGAACGTGTTGTTTATTGAGAAGACTAAACTTCCTTCAGATTGTTCCTCACAGAAGATGCTAACATATATTTAACTTAAAAGAAAATAAAGTAATGGTGTGAATATTAGTATAGCTGTTCTAATGTTACTTTAAAAAGTATAGACTTTCTGATCTGGAAAATATGTACTTTTAAATTAATATTGATTCGGACTCATGTCTTACTCTAATAGATTTTGCATGATTTTTACCTGTGCTCTTTGTACAAGCATTATTCATTAAGACTGATAAGCATTATGTGAACCAATTAAGGACGCATTTGAAGATAAACATTCTAGATTAGGATAAAAAAAATTAAAGGATTTGTGGTGAGATCTTCCCCTCATTTAAATTTATATTGTTTTATTCACTGCAGAAATTTATTGGAGATAAGAATTTACTTTTTGGAGATTCTGTTTGTTGTTTAGAGATGATATAATTATCTGATAAAATTACACTCTCTTTCAAGATTAATAACTCAAATGAAAAAAAAAAGTTTGAAACATGCAGGTTTTCTAGAATTCAGTATTTAAAGCTCATTTTTCTTTTTTCTTTTTTGGGATGAATGAACATTAAAGACAATGAAGTTCCAGGTGGCTTTTTCAAAAGAGGATCTGTGTCAAGGCTTTCTGTAGCTACCATGAGCCAACTAACTAAACAATAAGGTTATTCAGAGACTTAGAAACTGAGTCTTATATCTTCTAGGATACTTATATCCTAGAAGTTAAGTGCTCAAGTATGCATCTATATTAATGTTTCAACTAGTTTGCCTCTGAGAGTGGTGTCAAAGCACAGAATCCAGGTTTCTAGATGAAAACAAACTGAAGGATGCAGCTGAGAAGCCCATCTAATTTACTCTGTCCACTCATGATCATCAGGCTGTGGGGTAGACAAGCTTTAGTGTGAAATAAATCCCCACTGGTGAAACTTGGGTAGTTGGACATTGGTTACTCAGCTCTTGTGTGCATGGTTTACTGGTATACACAAAGCCTAAGTATTGTTAAAAAGCTCAACCTTAAAAGACTTTTTTTTTTTTTTAGTGAGGGTCCTGGTACATAAATTGACTAAGCACTTCTGAAAATTCCAGCTATCTAGAACAGGGATTTTAAAATGGTTTTATAGTGTGAGATAAATCTTCAGAGTCACCCTAGCGCTGCAGACCGCATAGCACTTCTTTTTTGGTTATGGAACCAGCTGCCTCTTTGTCACTGTTCCCAGGAGAGCATTTTCAGGGTACACTGTCAGTGCAGAGTTGGATTTAAAACAGCAGGAGATGGCAGGTGAGGCTGTGGTTACAGACATCCAGAACAGACCTGCTCAATGGGTTTAAGACTCTCTCCCCTCATTCATGTTCTCCTGTTGGGGATTTCTTTTGCAAGGTTTGCAAAGCTGCTTACCAAAACACTAGAAGGAAGGTGGTGCAGCTGTAAACTTCTTCACATTTTTTCATGAGTCTTTCTTTTCTTTTCTCTTTTTTTTTTTTTTTTTTGAAGCCAAATCAGCTCACCAGTCCGAATAGGTTGTTGAGTAGATGCAGTGACTGAAGTTTGTTGCTTCAAAAACTCATGCTAGTTCAGGTATATGAGAGTTTCTAACCCGTGTCAAGGCTACACCAGCCCTTGCTGAAAGGGCCAGTCATGTAGAAGCTGATTACTCCCTTCTATCCCTGCACCTTGCACCATTCTGCATGCCAGGCAAGAGCCTGGTTGGGACAGGGCTTTCTGCAGCTCAGCTCGAGAGAGGTGAAGAACACAGAGCCCTTTTCAGGAGAAAGTGCAGTAAAGGCATAGAATAACACTTTCTGGATGAAATATTTTATGGCCAGTTCATAAGCCAAATGTAATTTTGAAAAGGTCTTCCATTCACATTAGATAGAACTGCTCCAACATAGATCTGTTGCTGCCACACTGCTGTAAACTACCATTTTTCAGTGAAAAATTAAGCTGAGTGGTAGGAATGACACTGGAAGTATAGATTTTTTTTTAAGATTGTTAGTCTGATAATTTCAAAAGATGAAGTGGTAATACAGTCCCTTATTAATGAACTTGCTATTTAATTTTGTTTATAACTCTTTTGAACTAACTGAAGTTTAAGATTTTGTTATCTAATTCCTTGGTATATTCAAGGGTAAAACACATTTTTTTAAAATAAGGTTTGTGCCTTAATGCTTTTGGTAGTAACCATGTAGATTAAGCTACTTACCTGAAAAGACCAAATCTTTAGCGCTCAGCAGAGAAAATAACAAGTTGAAAGTCTGAATATTGTTCAGTGTTGTCCAGCTGATAAGACATCTGTCATGTATGTGATGTAGTAAAAGTTGTGAAAAGCATTCAAATGACTAAACTTATAAAGTGAAGTGCAGGTCAGGTCAAGACCGTCTGGCCTACCTGACTAAAATGGCTTGGGGGCTTGAATTGCTGCTTAGAACACTTTATATTGTGAGTTAGGCAAACATGATTTTGTAAATCTGGCTGGAGTAATTCAGGAAATTGTCATCTTTCACAGCCTAATATTGCCTTATTGTCCCTTCTCCTCCATTTCTCCTTTTCTTCTTTCACTCCAAGACTTAATTCTGTGTAAGCTCATACACTCTCAGAACTTCTGTTTAGTTTTATGCCATTAATTCCTGGATACCAGCCAGAGTCTTGGATTCCATTGTTCTAGTTAGTCATGCATCCGTTTTAGCCACGGATATTTTACTCCCCCAAAACATAAAAACTTAAAGCCTTCCTTTCTCAGTTCTCAATGGTGATTACTGACTGTGATCATGTTTGCCTTTTATTTCTGCATTTGTTTCTTTTTGTCTGCCCATTTCTCATTTTGTCTGGCAGTCTCTCTACACAGCATAAAATTGCATAAAACCTTTAAATCCATCTTATTTTTTATTTCCTAAAGGCATTTGTCTAATGTCAATGTTACCAGATGATAGAGGTATGATACTGAAAAAAAAATTATCTACTTTATAGTAGATTTGTTGCTTGTGCTTGATTTATACTCTTATCAGTAGATGCCTTAAGTTGCTATGTGCAGCATGGACAGCATGAGTCTGACTTCTGGCAGAACTGCAGGCTACGGCCCATTGTTTTTTTATTGTGTGAGGAAGGTATTCTGGGACAAGCAGCAACTTCTTCTTGACAGTGTATCAGCATATTTTTGTTCATTATTTCCCAGGCCTCGTTCTTGAAGCTTATTTCATGTAAGTAACCTAAATTGTATATGCCTTCTCTGTAATTCCTGTAGCATGGCATGAGGAAATTAATTAATCTGTCTGGAGTATTACTGGGTGTATTGCTACCACAAAATTCATAATTTGAATGTCTCTGTTACTGTGCTTTTATACACATTGTATACAAATACAACTGTATGTATATATATGTGTGTCTATTTGCAGACAACTCTGCTAATAATTAAATACATGGTTGTAGAATGCAGTGTGTGAAGTAATTACTTCTAACTCTGGAGTCAAAGAAACAAATAGACCTCTGAATGAGATCATGTCTATTTTTCAGATACAGAACTGAAAATTATGCCAAAACAGTTGCTAAAATACCTTTTGATCCTTTTTTTTTCTACCATGGAAGTTTTTTAGTTTCAGATACATCAGTTATTTTCAATCTTTCTCTCTGGAGTTTTGATTTTTTTTTTTTTTTTTCAATAATGTTGTTTGCAACCATTGAGGAACTTACCCACATCCCCTTATCACAGCCCTCAGAAATGAGAAAATAGAGGTAATTACAGTTTCCTCTGTGCAAGGAAGTTTATTTTTTGAACTAGAACTTGCCCAAAAGAAGTTTTATAGCATCATGTCTCTCTGATCTGCCTGAAACAGAAGTTGTAATGCTGCCTCCTGAAATGTCAATACTTTTGCATTGTGAAGTCAGAATTGTCTTCAACAAAACAAATTTCACTACAATACAAAGTAATGCAGTTCCTTTCTATATCCCACCTGTCCCATGGATCTTTCTCTAGACTCAGTGAAAACAGATTCACAGAAATATAAACTTCAAAGGAGTAAATTTGGGAGTTGGAGAGGAAAGGTTCTTTATCACAATTTAAAGAGTTTAATCTTAAGTTGAGGATTTGTTGTGGTTGTTTCCAGCGTCATTTCTTTGTTCACTTATTTCTCAAATAGGAATAGAATCCGATGAAGACAGATGGGTTCTCTGTGTTTCATTGTTATCACTTTCCTACAGATTCAGCAAAGGAAACACAGAGACTGCAATCATGTTCCACTCAGTGAAGGAATAACAATGTTTTAAATCAACTGTGTACCCCCAGGAACTGTGTGGGCTCCTGTGCCTCAGGTTAACATTATATTGCTCTAATAGTCTTAGCTTCTGGACCACAGCACTGATGAAAAAGAAGGAAAACCTGAAATTATTGGTGCTTCTCATTTCCTCTACTTTTTTGAATGAGACATCACTGATGTTACTTCTGGGACAACAGATTCTTCTATTCCCATATAACATATGTTTATTCATACACAGGCTAAATCCTAATGAGCAAGGGTCATTGTGAATCTGGAATTTCCTAATTTTGGAGTGCTTCACTCTGCTACTTAAATAATTATCTTTTTACATTTTCCTTGAATATACTATACGATGTCTACATAGCAAAAGGCTTTTGTGGGTTTGGAACACAGTGCCGTAGTATTTTCTACCATATATTTTAACAAGACGTAATCAAGAATTGCTTGCAGAACAAGCAATTGCTTGCTTGAATGCTGCAGAACAACAAGAGTTTGCATAGAAGGTCTTACAGTACCATTTCCTCCTAGGAATATCCATTAGTTTTCTGTGGCAGTGCTTGAAATGCGAATACAAGTATGATGCAAGAACATACAGTATGAGTGTTTGTCAACATTTAGTTGCTGACACTGAATTGTTGACAGTTTGCATGAAATTGTCAAACCTGCAGTCAGAGTGTATTACTAGAGAAGACATAAAATAAAAATATTTTTAAGCTTTTTATATATCAGAAGACCAGAAGAGGTAAGAGGAACTTTTTGATGTAAAGGAGAAAAGTTTTTTAGATCTTAATGAAACACAGACTTAATAAACTAACTTCATGTCTTACTGCCATTTGGCTAGCCTGCAAAATCTTATCACCATGATGATCATGCAGAAAATTAAGTGTTTTATAGTAACATAGTTTGCTCTCTAATGAAAACTATTTTGAAAATAAAAGATGAGCTCTAGAGAAAATAGCTTCACCTAACAAACTGACCTAAGTATATATCAAAATCTACTCATAGGAAATAATAATTGTGTAATTAAACTTTATCATTAATGCTTCCTGTTAGACTTCAAAAACTAAGCAGTTGCGGCTGCTTTTAACATGAAGTTTGACTGAAAATTTTACAGTGCATGAGCCAAGGACAGTTTTTGCACACCAAATGTCCCTTCACTCTTTTGTCCTATTGATCCTCCTGTATCTCTTACCTCGTGTTACCACTTGTATAAAGAGAGGGTAAAGATGATTTTCTGCTCTAAGTAGTGGTTATGTAATTTTCTAATAAGAAGTGGAATCATATTAGTTGGGATAGGCTCAGCCTTACAGTAGTTTACATTTTTCACAAATTGATGTGTTGACCTATAGTGCTAGATGGTCACTCCTCAGAGACTGTGCCTACATGGCCATTGGTCACGAAACACAAGGTCAATCTCTTAACCTCACTCAGAGCAGCCCGTGAAGTCTGGAGGAACTCCTTGAGAGAAAAATGCTGGAGGGTTGTTGCAGTTTGAAAGCCGTGGTGGTGCTGGGGAAGGAGATATCAAAGACTGTGTTAGCTATACGCCTGACTGACAATATCGGATTCACGAACAGTCTGCCAACTGTAGGTCCAATAGCCTTCCTAGGAGCGAATCGAGTTCCCAAATAGTGTGATCAACTATTAGCTTGACTCTGGCAGGATCGGATTCACGAACGGTCTGCCTGCTGTAGGTCCGATTGCCCCCTCAAACAAGTAGCTGAGTTCACAGACAGCATGATTTATTCAAATGCAACATTTACAAAGCAGGTTTCAGGTGTCAGTACAGGAAATTCTCTACTACAGCGTGGGGTTTTTAGCCAGCTCTGATGTACGAACGTGCAATCATCACTCACCCCAAAGATGGGAGAGGGCTCTCCGTCTCGAGTCTCCTCAGGCAGCGTCCCAAACTGAGGGGAAGAAAGGGGGATCAGCCCATTGACTGACCCAGGAGTTACGATGGATTCTTCTTTCCTCATCCTTTTCCTCCTTAGTTCACTTTTTATACTTTTCTTTACATTCAGGTGGAGCTTGAGTGACTATAGTCATACTTAATGTTATTATCGATTGGTGCAAAAGTTTCTCGCTTTCATTTAAAGGCGCAGTCAATCGAAAATCCAGAGCGCCTGCTCAGTGAGGAGCGCTCGTACCTCGGAGATGGTAACTTTTGGGGTGGAGGTGTGTTTTGACATTATAATGAGCTTATAATGAGCAAAGTTCAAGCAAAGTTCATCCGAAAGGAGTGATTTGCCACCCTTGCTGGCTCAGCACCGGACTTGTTATCGTACATCTCGCATTGGGCAGCCACTGTGCGGCTGATCAGCGCCCAGCACAGCGAGTGCAGCAGAGTTTGGCCACGGTGCCTTCGCTCCGCTCCATCCTCCGTTACTCCTCTCTGCAGCTGCGGGGAGGGCAGACTGTGCTGCCTAGGGAACTGTGGAGGAGCAGAGTCCGGGCCTGCCAACCATCCTGGAAGTGGCAACTGTGCAGCACCCCAGGCAAGCCCCTGGAATGCCAGAACTGCTGTTAGGCCCTAGTTTTTCTCTAAGTTTCCCCTTTTCAAGCAATTCTTCCACAAGGGTAAGAAAGTAACCCGGTAAAATATCACTGGTTGTTTGTCCTTCGCCCTGTACGAGACAGCAAATCTTGTGCAGGTTCTGATCCACAGAGGTACTTCAGTCTGGCCTAAATCCCTGTGTACATATAGGCATCTGTCCACTGGCATCACTAACTGGAAAACCAGCTCAGGACGTCTCAGAGCTGCAAATGGTTGGATGCTTGGAAGGGTTGGTACCACACACATGTGCCCTATTTTTATATGCTTCGCTAGGCATCTGTTTTTGACCACTGTAGGAGATGCTACTTTTACAGACTTTTAGTCTAATCCAGAACAGTTCATGAATTTCTTTATTTACTCATGCTATATATCAGAGATCTTAGGCTTCCCTTGACTCTGTAATAATAAATCTGGAAATCAGGAGGTCAGAAATATTAATTGGTGTAACTGAGTACAAAATAGGAATTTTTCACCATATTTTCTAAGAAAAGCTTTCTGTACTGAAAAACTGAGATGATGCTGATGTATATCACCTACTCTCTTTCCTTTTTACTTTTTTTAACATGAACTTTATGACTAAGAAATTTAATATAAGATTATGCATGTTTATTCTTGGCAGTCTAAAGCCATAATGAATATTTAATAAAATAGGATTTCATGCATATTTTTATTTAAAATTCTGCTCAAGTATATGTAAAATTCTTATTTTGCAGCAGGCGTACCATTCTCATTGAAATAATAGGAACTGCATGTGAATACAGAGATGACAATATGGGATTTATCTAACAGGCTAACGGATAATAAATCAGAGCATACCGGCCTGAGTGTTCATTGCCTCAGCAGCTACCTCCATTCAGTGTAAATAGGTTCTAATTAAATTTTGCTTTTAGCGAAAGGCAGCTGAAAAAAGGAATCTTAAGAGCTTTATTTTTCAAGCTGGGAATATGTTGGCAAGTGTTCGTTGTAATAAGTCTGTTAAAAACCCATTTGTTCATTTCACTTGGCCTCTGTAATTCCCACAAAAGGACATAAACCACAAAGAGCATCTGAAAACCCAACCCAGGTGTCCAGTACTATGAATTTCCCTGGAATTGTCTGAAAAATATAAATTCTTCGAAAGAAAATAAATGATGTAAAAAGTTGCAGTATTTTTTTTTCTATAAAATGACAGAACTTATACTAAAGAAGGTTGTTTTAAATGTATAAAGAACAATAAGAATCTGGTTTTGAAACTAAGCAAAAAATCAAAACAAAATGAAATTTTGGGTTTAAATGCAATTTTTTTTTTTTTTTGAGGTTTGGGAGAGGAGAAAAGATTTAAAAATGCCTAATTAATACTCTCTGTCATCAGTTTTAGATCTAGGGAAATGAGTGAGTTTCCCTATGGGTTAATGATGAGTGGAACAGGCTAAATAAAAAGTCGAGTTCTGAAGGATCTGTCCTGCGTCCAGCATTTACTAGAGAACTCCATAATGAACTAAATTATGTATGAATGTTCTTTACTTTGAAAGATATTGCTCTGAGCTAGCACAATATAATGATATAACTGAAAGTGTGGTAACAAGAGACAATTATTCTGTTGATTTATAAGGCAAAATCAAAGATACTTTCAGGTAAATTCTTAGACACTGCACAAGTGAGATCAGGGCACATCAGAATCTTTCAGTTTGTTCAGAGAACTTGCATGAGGACAAAAACTTCAGAAAGTTTTAAACAGTTTTCCTTCTTAGAAGGATAAATAGGTACACAGAAGATATGGTCCTAGAGAATAGTCTTGATTCATATTAAAATTTTAAATGAAGTTTCAATATTTCATTGCATGCAAGTTTCGTGATCTTCTTTAATCAAGGATTGTACAGAATGTTCATCAAGAACCGGAAAAGATGTTAAATGATAGGAATGATATGACTTTTGAATTTTTCCATATTTAAAAAAAATAGTATATAAAGTTTACCAAGTGTATAGTGCATTTATTTTTCAATTTCTTTGCTAAATGGCAAATGGCTATGAAAAAATAGTGTAACATAAGACCAAAGTAATTCATATGTATATGATGCCATTGAGTAGACAGACATTTAAGCCTGCAGAAGGTTTCTATGCCCTTTGGAGAATATCCTTTCCTTTTTAGGTCTGATCAGAAGTAACTAACAGCTAACAAACAGCACAGCACTGATCAGAAAATTCAACTTGATACAATCCCACAAAACCAGACAAGCATCTGTCTTTAGAGAAAGCAGTGAAGGCATATCTAAATGTTAAGAGTTTCACTTTATCAGCTGTAAGTATGTATGCAAACTGGGCTAGACATGCCTCCCACACAGATGTTCATTTTAATCGCAATCCACCTCTCCTAGCACAGGTGTCTAACTCCCCTTTTACAGACTGCATTGCACTATAGATCTCTGTGCCCTTATGCAGGTAATGCAGATCTGGAATACCAGGCGCAGCAAGTTACAGAACATTTATACAGTCTTGAAACTAACAGTGCTTGCCAAGCAATCACAAGTGAGCAGTCTGGTTTCTGTGTACAGTGCTCTTTCCTCCTCCTCATCACTATAACCTTTTTTTTTTTTTTTTTTTTTTTTTTTTTCAAAAACAGGGTGGAAACCCTGCTTATCAAAAACCAACTGCAGAAGAATTCCCTTTCCTGCATATTACTGCCATCTGCCAGAAGAGAAATGCAAAGTCTCTGTAAGACCAATGCTGAAAGCAGGAGTATTTTTTTTATCTCAGGGAACATTGTAACATGACCACAGTGTCATTCATTGACTGTACCCTACACAGTAGCCTCCTTCCCTAACAGGCACTCAAGAAGGCAGCTCGGCAAATCCTGCACAGTCGTATAGCTACTGAGCCTGCACAGGGAAAGGCAAAGGGAAGGAACCACAGAGGACACTCCTAAAGTTTGCAAAAACAGTAGACATCATTATTGCAAAATTTGACTTGGTTTCATCCTGGGGCTTCCAGTCCATGGGCAGCGGAGGTGTACTTCATCAAGGTACTCCCTGTATTTTCTCATGATGCTGGGGAATAGGACAGATGAAAGTCACTGAGGTACTCCTCAGTTCTTCCGGACAGGAGGGCCCAGGAGACGCCCAGGTACTGCCTGACATGAACAAAGAGGGGGAATCCTGCAGAACATGCCTCATCAGGGCGTTTGAACAGAGATGGATCTTCACTGGTTCATTTTCAGCAGACACTTCTAATTGTATAACAGGATGTCAATGTACAAGGATTTTCCATTCTAAATTCAAGTATTCTGATAATTAGTGCCTCGGGAAATATCTGGATAATCTAATTTCCTCCAATTTATGCTATGGTTTTTAGGAGAGAGAATTCTTTCTCCTTGGTTGAATTCACTGTGCTTTTCAGTTCCATGAAATAAAGTAAAAAAATCAAAACCAGGAATTAATCTTTCGTATAGTAATACCATGACAGTAAATGTATTAAAAGAAAAGGAGAAATATGATTTTCACAGTCTATTGTTACGCCTCCAGGCTATGCTGATAAAAAGCATTTTGTTTTTCTTCTGCCTTCCTGGGGAAATTCTAGTGTTTTTCCTTTGGAAATGCTCTGTGGTACAAAGAGCAAGTTAGAACCACTTCTTGAAGTTGGGAGATGAAAATAGAACAGTAACTTGAAAAATCTGTGATATTCATAAGACTATAGCTTTATGGAGGGAGGAAAGGAGACATCTGAGACCAGTCCTTAAGCCTTAAGAAGTAATATATGAGACTTTACAAACTATGCAGTACTAACTGTATCTACAGAAAGTTTATAGTCTTTAGGAAGGCAAATTACATAAGCTGTCTAGAGGCTACCATCTGTGATATGTCCTGCGTGGCTGCTGAGGGACACAGTACAAGCCAGTCTTGTACTGACATGATGCTGGGATATGAGTAGGGATTTCAAGCAGTACTGAAAGTTGGAAAGAGCTTAGTGATACAGTTATTCTTACAGCACCAGCACCATTAGAAAATACAGAGTCAGTGAGACTGGTTATAAAACAGTTACTGAATAGGTGGAATTTTAGTAAAAAAGAGAATTCTCTATTTTTTTGTGATAATCTTAGAAAAGCAATAGTGGTAGGACTTTGTGGTAGGAACCTTACTGTGATTTGGATGAGCACTTCACAAGTGGTAAGGCAGAGAGAGAGGAAAGTAGATGAGCAGGTAGGTAAAAGTATTTTTAAAGTAAAGTCTAGCACCCTGTATTGACAGAAAAGAACTTATATTTGTTTTAAAAGCCTTACTGAAACAAGACACACCTGTCTCACCTTCAGTAGACAGAAAATTTCAAGGACAGATCATAGCCTGAACGACAGCCTGAAATAACTCCCTAATTATAGCAGAGAGCAAAAGCTATCTCAGTATCTTCTTGCCATTCACAAACTGCCTGTAACTGAGGCCACACAAAATACTGACAAACCTCAGGCTCCCAGTGCATGAAGGTGACTGTCTTTGGGCAAGCCAGGTCAGTCTGACCTTGCTCCATAAAGACAGCCTTGAGAGCATCAGGGGTCATAATCTGCTCCCCATCTTGGCCGTAGGTTGAGTACTTGGGCTTGAGGGCAGCATGTGCTCAGGGCTCTCAGATCGGCAAGATGTAGAGACCAACAGGATGTCTACAAGCTGGTCCTCTGGGCCCCCCGAGGGCTGTGTGGGCAGGACGAGCAGACCTTATACTCCCTACAAATATCTGCTATCTCTCATATTATGTACAGTTTGGAAACTGCTGTATCTCCCTTTACTCCTATGTACACCAAGACCTGAGAGTCACTGATTTCCTTTGTTATCTTTGAGTACAGCATAAAAAAAGAGAATTCTGGTCTATGCCAAAACCTCCCATAATACATATAGAAAAAAAAAACAAAAAACCCGCTGTTAGAAGACTTGATACTAAATATATTGTCCAAATGAAAATGATAAAGATCAATGTCACTCTTCTAAAAGTTGTTAATTTGAAATATTTATGCTCTGGCTCTATGTGCTTGTATAACTGTGCTGTGCTAGTCATGGCTGTGGCCTAAGGCAGATTTTGGTTTGTTTTAATGTGGGTTATTGCAAAAATTTTCCACTTCTCCAGCAAGGTGAGCACTGACATTACACTTACAGCAGTGCTGTCTTTTCTGGCTGTGATGAGTATTAAGATAAGTGACTCTTCATTTCATTTCCTCTTCTGTCTTATCTATTTATCCTGTAAGTATGTGTATATGCAGTATTTCTTTTGAAGCTGTCTATTCTTTGTTGGTGTTTTAAGCACTAGTATAAGGAAAGCACTGCTAACAAAAATACTGCCATGTTATCTACTTCTGAATTTTGGGTACAATGTTAAACAAATGTTTTCATTACATCCTGCTCAAAATATCTGTTTCATAACTCTTACAGTCTTATCTTCAAATGCTGATGTATAAAATACATGCTTTTTGGTATGCTCTGTGACTCTCAGTGGTTTACAGACTGAGATAATACCACAATAAGAGTTGATATCCTGAATCTCACTAATCTTGTGGTTTGTTTCTAAAAGAACATTTTATAAGCTCAGACTTACTGTCTCCTGCACTGAGCAGACAAGTAGATGTATCATCAAATTATGTTGACTTTACTCCTTTCCCCTCACCTCCTGACTCATTCGCCTCCTTTTTTACCTATCTCAGCTAAATAAACATAGTCTTGCTTAGAAACAACAATGCAACTTGAATCTTAGCTCTCCTTTGGAAGCGTTTTTGATAAGACTATCAAAAAGTGTGTTGCTTGGTTCCTCATTCCCTCAAGTCTTTTCCTTGGGTAAAGCAGATAAATGAACCTTTGCGATGCTCCTCTGCTCCTTTTTCATCTACAATGATGTGGTTGACTGTAAATAGCAAAGGCTCAATCCACCACTAATGAACTGATGTTACAGTAATTTTGCAAGCCACACATGAAGGGGGAAGCATGTATTTGGGGTGTTAAAAATCAGAGCAGATATTTGTGAGGTAAGTAGACAAGAAATGAAACTTATGAGCAGAGTTTCAATATCAAAATGCTATTCACCTATTCTAACAAATCACCATTTTTTCTAGTGATTCATGATAAATTTAAGGATGATATCTCTCTAACTAGAGTCCTGATTAATACGCATAGATATACTCTCATCCTAACTGCATCTGAATCCCATTTCATTTATCTCTTTAAAGAGATATATTCCAGTAAGGCAACCATGGAAGTCAGTAATCCTAGTAGGTGGTAAACCATCAATAGTTTACCAACACTATACTGATGAAGGGTCTTAAGTCAGAAAAGAGCCTTATCTATTAGAATAAGGGCCAAAACTCTCTCCTAATCATCTTGGCCTTTGGTTGAAAAATGAGAGTGAGCAGGACAGGAAGCAGAGAAAGAAAGTGATTAGTTTTCTCATTGGCAGCTATCTAGATTAGGGTAGAGGATGCATTAGGAGAGGCTAGATATGGAGAGTGGAGAGGTGTAAGGAGGCTGTAACACAGTAATGGGCTCATTAAAGGACACACGGGATCCAGCTGAGATAGGCAGGCAGAGACCAGACAGTGACTCAGGATCAGTTTATAGCCGAGGCACCACAGCAGGGAAGGTAGCAGGAAGATGTGGAAGAGGGAAGTAAGAAGTGTGTTTAGGGAAGATGAAGCTACTTAGTTTGTTTGTCACAAGGCTGCTGGAAATGCATGCCTTTTGGCTATGCTGAAGCTCTCACGCGGCTGCTCTGAATACAGCTGCACTAGGATATGATGGCTTAGTGATAAAACTGTGAAGCACCTATGGGACTTCTTCTGGCAGCTGTGGTTACAGATTAATTTGTTTTCAATTTACTGTGAATGGTGTTCTGTTTAAAAGATCTATCTGGGAAGCAGAGAGGAAGGTTGCTCATTTTGAGGCTGCAGAGTCTCAAGCAGCCCTCTCTGGTGAATTCTTCATCCAAAAATAAATAGACAAATATAGGAAGGAAGGTCTTCTGCATGGTATCATGAACTAGGCAAGAAAACAATGTGAAGAGACTGCTTTCATACAGTTAATTCTAAACTGCTTCACCTAAACTCGGATCTGAATTTTCTGTATATAAAGAATTATTTTTCACATGGTTAGAATTTCCTTGACTAATAAAACTTAACTGTATAAGCTGAAAACTGATCTGCTTATCAGAGACCAGCTGGGCAATTCTAACTCTTCTGGCTGACTAGGGAATCTGCCACACTGAACGAAATGGTAGGAAGTTCACTAGGCCTTGGTCATCCCAAATTTTGGCCTAATGACCTAAATTTTAGGCACTTTCAGTAGCAATTTTGGGTTCTTTAATCCCTTTTTTTGGGGGGGAGGGGAGAGAGGTGTTGTGCAGGGAAGCCTGGGGATGGTCCTTCACAGCCTTTCATTCCTACTCTGCAGAGCTGCAATGCCACAAGTTATTTAGATTACAGAGATTGAGTGGCCTTGGGCATACACCTGCTTAATAGATATCCATCAGGCAGCTCGCTAATAGATAGCAATTATTCTTTGGACAGTGGTTTGTGGAGTCTCCTTTCATTTATTCATTTATTTAGGCAGTACAAAGCAGCAGAATGCAGTTGCAGATGAAAACCCATGTAAAGCAGGTATAGCCAGCCTCTCTGCCACTGCCAGATGCAGTGAAGGAAGGTCTAGCATAGGAATGGAGTGTGGATAATGACATTTCTAGCTGCCAGTATTAACCCATGTAACATTAGTGTGAAGAAAAATATAAGCCTCTGCACTCAAGACTGGAAGGGATTTTTTGACATGAAAATTATGCAAAGCAAAGGAAATGTAGTGTGCAGTGGAGTGGATCAATCATTTAATAGCAGATTCAGTTTGAAATTAAAGATTGTAAATGTTCATAAGACCCTGTTCTCTGTGCCTCCACTGTATTGGATTCTTTCATTCCAAAGCTGATACTTTGGTTGATGAGGGAAGATCTGTGACCAGGACAACCTCAAAAAATAACTGAGTACAAAATGATGTAACAAGTTCCTCTAACTGTCAATGTATCTATTACTCTGTAACAATGCTGTTATCTCAGACTTCATTTTCAATATCAAAATTTTAACACTTCAAGCAAAACTTCCAATGAAAAGAAAAAGATTCCTGTTATCAAAGCTCAGAGGATTGATCTGATGAGAAGATAAATACCTGCTGAACAGAACTAAGTCAGGCCACTTATTTACTTATTCCAAAGGAGAATTTACAGTTTTGTGACAAGTCTTTCTGTCTTAGATGAACTATCTAGTGACAGAAGAAAAAAATTCTTGCTCTATTTAATTCTAAACTATTTTATTTTTTTCTTTACTCTTGTGGAGACTTACATGTTGGGACCTAAGATAAAACCTCGAGTTGTTAGCAAAGGCCACTGTAAAGAGTTGGGTGACATAGGTGTAAAGTGAGAAGAGTTAGAAAATATTATCAGGATATCAGCTCAGGATATATTGCTTTCCTAATGTTCTTTAATGCAATCTGCTAATTCATATGACAACTGCAACGCTACTTTTCCATCACTAGATTAGTTGCTGTATTTCAGCTTCCACACAGTGAAAATGCCATTTGCTCCTCATGAAAACAAGGCCCAAGAAACTACTATCTCAAACAAGAGAATTTACACCTTTTTTTTTTTTTTTCCACCAAATTGATTACAAATGATGATAGAAAGATGGGAAAACTAATATTTGGTAATGTTATAAGAAAGAGCTAAATTGATGAGTATGCAGTTAGAGAAAAGAGGGGATGAATATAAATGAAATATCTTTCATATAGATCTGGATATGTAGATCTACTTTGATAAGTTAACAGAATATATTGCCTTTTCAGCACAATATTGGTTCATAATAATATTAAAGGCATTTTATTTCTTTGACTAGGAAGAAAACCAGTTCTACTCACAGGCACAATAAATACTGCTCTAACCTCCCTCTCTCTGTTTTATGTCTGATATATTAGTACAACAACATTTCAGCACTGTTTAGTCACTTATATTCATTGGTAACGTAGCACTGTTCTCTGAGAACATATTTTATTCTATAAACACTCAAAATGGCTACTGCTATCCCTTTGTTAATCACCTTATTAACCACATTGAAACCACACAGTTTTTGAAAAGTATGAATTTTGCTCATACTGCTCACTACTATTTCTGTAGCTTAGAAAGATAGAAAAAGAAGAAAGACAGGCAAAGAAAGATAGAAAAGGGTTAGAGAATAAAAAAAGAATCATTCTAAAAAAATATAATAAAATGATTTTTAAAAACTATTTTATGTTTTTTAACCTATTCCACTTCAATTGGAGGAAATCATCATATCTCCTTCTTAAATAATGGAGTTATATCATTTTATGAGAGTTTGGGCATAAGGTTAAATAACAAGGAAAGGCTTATTACCTTAAATAAATTTAAAAGATTTTGCTGACTTCCAGAATTTTTTGTATATTAAGGAAATCTCAAATACTGACTTTTCCCAGGATGGAGGTGAAAGGACAGGACTGGAGAACCCTAAAATAATGTGAATTGAAAAGACTTTTAATGGTCTGTTTAGTCTGTTCTCTTTCATAGCAAATTTTACTACTGATGTTTTGTCTTTGATAAAGAGGTATGAAGTCTAGCTTGAAATAAAAAAATAAACCCAGTGGTTGTGGTCCCATAATCAGCCTTGCTAATGGTATTATTTATCACATGATTGATACATTGGCATTACTAAACTTCCTTTCTTACAATTAACCCGAATATTTCTTCCGCATATTAAGAAGGCTGTACCTTACTTTCCTTCCCAAAGTAGAATATATTTTTGTCCTGTTTCAACCACTGATTAACATTTTTTTTTTTTTTTTTTTTTTGGTCAGAATTGTCCCCATTCATTTTCTCTCTGAATAAAGCATTAAGTGAAGTCAGAGAAGTGTCTCTCCAAAACCCTGTTATTGCTTTCTCACTCCTTAGGAAATTACTGTTAGGATCCTGAATTACATTAATTAAAGCATTGGCTTAGAATCCTCGTCTATCTTCTTGAATATAATTGAAAAAAGAAAGCAGCTCAGAGGAAGTTAGGACAATATTATCATGATTTAGTTTGGTTTTCACGCTGGACAATCTCAAAGTGGTTTACATATTGATTTTCTAAGAAGCCACTCTAACGAAAAACGAAGTGCAGCTATGAGCAGAGTAAGCCATTAAACATTTTTAAATACTATGAAAAATCTATTACTCCATCCCAGAGCCTCTTCAAGTCTCCCAAAGGGGAGGTGCTTTCAAAAAGAAAGACAGTTTTATACCCAAAACACCTTGCTGCACTCACTAAGGAGTCTCCCATGACCTTCTTTCACTGCAGTTGCAGATCCAACTTTAAAAGTTTATATTCCTTTCTACAAATCTATTGCTGTCCTATAATTCCTAAAGAATTGTATATGCTGAAGAAAAGAATTTTAAGGTACAGCAAATTTTCTGAGTGAATCATTGTTTTCCATCTTTCAGAGAGTGAGAAGGAAGTCAGCAGAGAATTAACAAATATATTTGGCATCCCACAGTAACTTCAACTACCTTTGTGAGGATCCAAAAAAGGGAAAAACTTCATTCTGTGATGTATATGATCTAGGTTAGCCTGTTTCCAGTCAGTTCCAAGATAGCAAAAATCAAATACTGCATAAATGGGGCAGGAAATGAAATTACATGGATGCCTTTTCTGACCTTAAAAGTTAAGACTTTCCTATAAAAAGTCTTAAGACTTTTGTAAAGAAAATATATAAAAATGTCTTTGTAAAGAAAACAATTAAGTTTTTTATCTTAATAAGACGCTATACCTTAAGCACCAAAAAGCCATCTAATCTTTCTTAGAGATTTGTCTGTATTTTGAGGAATTAAGAAACCAAGGGGAGCTTCTTACAAAATTAAACAATAAATAATGCTAATGCCATTTCAGACAGCAAGCTTCAATTCAGGATTACATTTAATTACATTAATCATCGCAGTTCTGTTGCAGTCTCCAGAAACTACAAAATCTTGACCTGTCTACATGAGTAATTACTAGTTGTGATGCAGCATCTGACTGAGCTTTTGAAGAAGCATGCCCTTTGCAGGAAGCTCAGATTGATGTTTGCTCTTACTGATGTTTATGTAAAGTTCAGCTCATGAACATGTAGTCTGATTTTTTTTTTTTTTTTTTTTTTCTGAGCAGGGAAAATTGATCTTAGCCACAAATGTCCAGCAATGTGTTCTAATACTGGGCTCACACGTGTCTGGGGTCTAACTTTATTATTGGAAATTAATTTCAATACCTCAGATGGCTGATTTGGTTATCTTTGCTCATTTTGAGCCTGAAGATAGCTCTATATTCTGAAGACCACGTCTGGAATAATAAGTAACTTCCAGGCTATTAGTTAGATGCCACACAGAATTATGTAGTTGCTCTGTCCCCCTCTCCCCTCCTGCCAAAAGTTTTAGCCCTATTTCCTTTCAGTAAGACCTGGAACTCCAGGAACAGTGCTCACATTTTACCTTCTGATTGCCTAGACCTCATTTCCTTAGAAATTTCCCAGAGAAGTATGAGGGGAGAAAGGAGGAGCACGGCTGCAATCACTCAGAGTGGGCCGCAATCACTCAGAGAAAAGTTTGTATTTCATTAAGCCAGAGTTTAAAACTCTTCCCTTAACTTTTTTGAAGCAAAAGCGAATGGTCACCCTATATTTTCTTCTGCCTATTGCTAATGACCATATCGAGATGCAACTACAGTACATCGTAGTATATTTGAGGTTTTAAAATGTGAATGGAAAAGATGTGTATAGCTTCATATGGTTTGAAATCTATAGCTGTAAAACATGCCTTATTTTTTAAGCAAGTATTCTAGGTTAACATTTTAGTGAAAGACATTAGCAAAATTACAATAATATTTCTTCTTTTGAAGTAATTTATTGTAAAATAAACATTAATTGGAATGCAAGAATATTAATTTGCACAGCCAAATAAGATTAAAAATAATAAAAAAAAAGGTAGTAAATGTGTAAAAGTAAATGTGGATATCTGTACATCTGTATCTTCATCCTGTATCACAGGACATAAAAAGGAGAAGCTGCTCTTTCATTCAATATGTATATATAATACATATAACCTGAATTATGTCCTGTCTATGACCAAGTTCCTATTTGCTGTAACAGTATGAATAATAGACACCCCCAGAGTTAAAATAGAGCCGTACAATCTTTACTACAGATAATTAATAGGACATCTGTTGACTAATTGGGGCAAATCCTTAACATTGTGATGATCAACCTTGGTCAAACTAAAAGAAAGAGTCTTTAGTTACATTTCTGGAATTGTTGGCATATTGAGCTAGTGTATTTGTCATAGTTCTGTGACTGTAAATTGTCTAAAGTAATAGCAACAGAACTCCAATATCTGTGACTTAACAAAAAGAAAATCCAGAGTGTCCTATAATGTCCTATGGGTTCCAGTTCCAAATCTGGTCATTTACCTCATGAGAGGAAGAACAGGCAATATATTGTCAACATATGCAAGTGTCCATACACCCTCAGTTGGAACCTGCAGTGAATGTAATTTTGATTCTTTGACTGCAGCCTTTTCCCTCTAAGCTGAAAAAGTGCTCTGTAGAAAAATTGTATCTCATTATTTTCAAAAGCTACAAAGCAGCACCTCTCTTTGCAACTGAAAGAATTGTTTCATCATTTTCTGTAAATGCTGTTCATGAGATGTAGACATTTAACAAGTGTTATGTACTAATCCAGAAACTGGCATTTTAGTTATGTCAGATTATGTCATGTTTATGTGTATCGGTCAGTGACACAAAATATTGACTTAAAAAATATTCCATAGAGACATCAGCTTATTTGTTCTTTTCACAGAATACAAATGTTCAGTATTTGAGTGAAGAAATGAAGAATTTGAAGTTTTTTCGTGGCATCTGGTTGATATTTTTTTCTTAATAGTGCATTGTGATAAACGCAATTCAGAAATCTACATATTTTATTGCATCTATATTCAATACCTTAATTCTTTACTTCTTCTTTCTATCTGTAAATAAGAGAAATCAGAATTTTGAGACTTATTGTAGTTCACCTTTATAAATTGTTTTTAGGTAGAGCATCTTTGTTACATTTCACCACAGCATTTTGATAAGGAATTATTTGTTTTAGGAACAATTACATGTGTTTTTCATTATGTCCTTTTGCATAAAGTCACAATCCTCTCTGATTTTAAGACAATGTACTCAGCAAGTACTGAAATACCTGGATATGGAGACTGAAATATCACAAAAAATGATCTTCTGGTGAAGAGAAGCCAAAAAGAGATTTCTCTTAGCAAAGGACTTTTTCCCACATAAGCTTATATAGGTTTATCATTTCAGAAGCTGTTGATAGGTTAGAAACAAAATTAAATACCAAAGATGCTAGTGCTCAAAGTCTGCAAGCAAAGATGTGATTATGTTTTAAATTATGATTTAGATTCAGGATTCTTCTGAATTGAGGGATAAAGGTCACATATAAGTAAATATGAACATTTTGGGGTCTGCTTCTGCTTATGTAAAAAATATCAGTAAGTAGAAGGGTGCCTGATGATGTGCTACTTTTTCTGCACTGTGAAAGATGTTTTCTGGAAACTTTCACAGTACCCAGAAGCTCATTGAACTAGAAAGATATTCTGCCATGCTGGGTATTATTCCCTATATTACCTTGATAAAAAATTCTGATATTTTTCTTACAGACAGTGTGTAATGACACTGGCGTTAAGTGCTCTTTTCCTCTTCCTGAAGACCAGACAACTTTATTTGGCTCGAAGAATCACAATCTCCCTGGGGATAATAGAAAAAATTAGTCTAGATTCAATCCATAAAGAAGTAATGAGAGAGAATATTATAAATGGCAGCCATTGTAACTTGATACAAAAAAAAAGAAAAGAAAAAAAAAAAAAGCCCAGAAATTAAAGAAAGCCGAGGTTGATAAAAGAAAGAAAAAGTCTGCAAAATGCAAAACCTTTTTCTGGTAAGGAGTTTGATAAGTACTTTATGATCTTCAGATCAAAAATTTACATTTATAGTACTAACAGAGCGTGTGATAATCATGAGAGCTATCTTAAAGCTTTCACAGCCTGTCATTAATAAAAAATAACAGGACAACTGATTTTCTAGAGCTGATATTTCCACTGGGTATTTTCAAGGAAGAATTTTCAGTTTAGCATGATTCAATATTTTCATCAGCTATTAAGAAGTAGATAAAAATAATTCTTAATAACAATATAAAAACTACAGAGTAGAAAATGATGATGGCAGGATAATCATACAAATATATTTAAGAGTTTGGATAACAGTAACAATCCAAAGGGAAAAAAAAAAAAAAGCAAAAAAACATAACTAAAGCCAAAGCTGATGCTATACATCCATAATGGCAGAATGCATTTCCCAGAGAGAGAGCAGATTGAAAGTAAAATTACGATATTACAGCAGAAAGCATAGTGTTACCCTTATTCATATTAGGATTGAATTAACAAGTAGAAACATGGTTTTACCTTCATAAAGAATTTTGTTCTTTAAAAGAAATTACTGAATCCTTTGATTATGCACATGTTAAGAAAGATATTGGAAAATTGTACATGAGGAGGTGCAAACACTAGAAGTATTGAAAGGTCTGTAACATATAACTTTCTTTTGGAGACTGAAAGAATATTTTGTTGAAAGAATATAAGTATCTTTAGAAAAAAAAGGCTTGGCTTATTGAAAAGCTTTCAGGCTCACTAGAAAAGAAAACATGATCAAAGGCACGATCTCAATTAAATATGATCTGGAATTAAACCTGAAAAATTCAGACGAGAAGCAAGTCGGTGATAAAAATGATCACAATAATCAGTAAATATTAACAAGAACAGAATTTTATTATCATAATTATTATTGCTTAAGGTCTTCAAATGAAGATTAAATATTTTCTAAGAAAATGTATTTTGGTTAAATTAAAATTATTGAGATTAATATGAGAATAATTGGGAGAAATTCAAGATACACTAGAAAGTAAAAAAAAAAAAAGATACTTTCTTACGGTCTTCATGTTTTGAGACAATATTTCTGTGTTTACCCTTTAAATCAAATGTACTGGGTATATAGTAGCAATACATGGAACAGACCTAAGGTGGGATTGTGTAGAAAGCAGTAGTGATGGAAAGGAAAAATCTGCTTTTGTATGTCTCATGCAATACTCTTATCTCTCTCTTCTTCGCTTTGTCCAGTACTCTTAGGGGAGTTTCCTAGCACTAGGGCTGCATAGAGAAGAATTAATTTTAGAAGGACAAGAGAGCTCTATGCAGATAGCCAAACACTTTTATTTACAAACTGCTGATAGCACTTGTAAATTCAGCTGGTGTATTTAGAAAGCGTATTGGAAATGCCTGCTGCAAAAGCAGGGTGAGGCTGTTTCAGATATCCATTCAAAAACAGCTCTGATATATAATATAATCTGGAGAGCAGTAATAGACTTCAGTGTTCCTAATTTCTGCTCCAACATGCAGCAAAATATAATTTTTAAAACCCCAAAAATGAGCAGATGGACAGTCATAACAACTCTGTAATGAGCATCAAGATATTGCTTATAGCACTGGGATTCTGTGACCATGGTTTAGTGAGTAGAATATTTACAGTGCAGATTTAAGCTTTATTCTCTCAGAAAATGCTTTTAGATCAACCTTGGACAATTTCTTCCCCTTCCCCCACTTTATAGAATACTAGTATATTCATTTTCAAAAGAACAGCCTAGGAAAAGAAAGCTATCCTAGACAAGCAGATAGGGACCTAATTACTTTCTAAAGGTTTAATACAAGAAAGGGAATCATTTTGCAATAGGAAGTCTCATTTCTAGGCTAGGAGTAACCAGTGATACCTAGAAGGTTTTTGTGGCTGTGATGAAACCAGCTTATTACTTTATTATCTTCAGAAGCAGCAGATATTATGGAATATTTATGTTTAGGATTAATGTGAGCAGGACAAATAGAGGCAAAAGCAGAGATCTCCTAAGTTAATACTAACATTATGGACACTATGTTCACAAGTCGCAGAAAAATTAATTGCATAATTGATTTACCATTGACTGATTTCATAAACCAATTAGATTTAATGTCTTAAATTATGTGAAATAATTTCTAAGTAGATGTTCTGATGGCTACTTCCAGAATAGGAGTGACAAAACAATTTTTTTTTTTTTTTTTAATTGAGTGTAGCAAAACCAGCATCTATTTATGTCTACCTTCTTAGAAGTTTTGCTTAGGGATCTGAATATATCTGCTAGCTCTCATCATCTAACTTTTTATGGTGCAAAGAAAATGCTTTATCAGACTGTTCTGCAAAAAAAAAAAATCTAGTCTAATCCTCTTTGCAAGACTAAAATTTACGAACTTAGTGGCTTTGGTTGATTGTCAACAAAAACAGATAAATGTGTCAGATTTCTCTGTGATTACAGACTGATTAGTTATAACCAATATAAACAACTTTGCACTTTCTGCATTTCAGCTGCCATTTTCTCTGTCATGCTGTATAGTACATTGTCTTGTTGGATTTTAAATGGCTTATGAAGGAAGATCCCCTTAAATCTGTATGCATATTGATCTACTCTTCCTTTCTTGTCATGCCTTCATCTCATGATAAAGGCATAGACACTGCTCAGGGAAGGACTGTTGCAATTCTAGACACCTGAAGATAAATAAATACTCTATCCATGTGTGAGATACTTCCCTCTTTTAAGCATGAATAAAAGCTTCTATTGAAAGGATGGATAAAGTCAAGTTAGTGGAGTTGTGAATATAATTAGACTCTAGATGATAGCTACAGAAGTGCAACAATTTGCTTGGGCAATTAGCCTGAGATAATGTGATTCCCTGCCTGGGGATGTGACTCCACAAGCTCTGTGTTTTGAATAGTATTATCCATATAATTAATATATATAGAGGAGATGTCCAGAATTATGATGAATATGGTAACTCTTGTGCTGAACAGATAATTATATCAGCAGGAAAGAATTAGCCAAATTGTTTTGGGTTTTGGCAGGCACTAACATTCAATTTCATTTGTTCCTTGCTGGTGTGCAAACCAGGCTCCAGAGATGAGAAGACATGCACAGTCCACTCTGTCACCTGGTTTACCATCTTGTCACACATTGTGTTCCCTCTATGGCAATAAACTTGTGGTGGCAGCAATTCAGCAGAAAAACTCAGGGGTGAAGTATACCTATCTGGACACACAGGGAGGTCTTGAACTATTGCAATATTTTTAAAAGTTCTTTTTTTTTTTCCTTCCTTTACATGCATTTTAATAAATCAGAATTCTCTGAAGTCAAGAAATTAAAACTCAGCAGGAAGCTCATTATTCTGTGTTCAGCTATTATAATTTCAACCTCTTCTAAATGGTTAAAATTACTTTTAAGTGCACTTCATCTGGGAACATTTTGATATCAATAACTGATGTCTCTCACTGCAGTCTTGGCAATTTCAAAGTACAAATTGGTTCATGCCCTGCCTGTATGCCAAAGAACTAAAGATTATCACAAGTGATAATCTTAATTAAAATACTTCTTAAAAGCAATGCCAAGAAAATGTTCTTCATTAGGTAAATAGAATACCCATACATGTTACAAATACACAAATGTCTCTTGAAATATTATAAAATCCCTAGAAACGGGTATTCTGTATAGATCCATGTCTTTTTCAAAGAATAGGGTTTGATCAAATTTCATAGACACCTTGAACCAAAAAGAACATCAAGAACTTAAGGTCTTATAAATGAGGTACATACATATGTCTATCTGTATATGTATATATATAAATAAATATATATATTATTATAATACATATAAAAATATATATAAAATAAATTTTTTTTTGTTTTGTTTTCATTATTACAGTCATTACATGACCTCCACAGGTACTAATGTTCTGTATTTTTCACAAAAGATGTTGATCCTGAGATGCAAATATAGATGTAGGAAAAATATTTTTGTTAAATTTATCCTGGTTGTTCCCTATTTCTGCGTTTAATCCTTATTTGCTAACTTAATGACAATTTTCTCAGTGCAAAATTTAGTGTGAGGACTTTTATATTTTCCCACGTAACAGCTCACATTGTCATTCATAGTGTGAAATGAAACTTTAAATGTCCTATGATTTCCTCTCTTTGGGGGATTGTTCTCCTTGTAGATTCATGGTACTTATTCCAGTAGTGCCTAATCAAAAAGTACAAAGATTCTACAATCAAAAATGAAACAAAATGAATGTAAATTTTGCATTTTGATGTGTGTGAAGGTTTGTTCTTCTTTGGGTGATGTTAAGGGGACCTACAAAATATCACTTTAAACTAATAAATTCTCTCATATTTTTCTAACAGATATTTACTTTTTATAGGAAAAACAATGTGAGTTTTACTTTGCTCATGAATATTCTTCATCTTATTGTAGTTATACAAAGGCAGAGAGAATTTTTTCAGCTTTTTTAAGGGGAAGAATTAGCATTTAGAACTGTCATTCAGAATTGTATAATGCAGGAAGGTACAGGAAAGTACCATTTACTTACTTAGTAGTAATACTATTGAACAAATTGTATTTTAGCAGTTTTAACGGAGACAATATATGTGATTTAAATGTCACACGATTTACTTGATTCAAATCACAAGAAGTTCTATTTTGCCTTCTAAATGAAAAGAACCTCTGTATAAATCATTACTCGCAAGTTATTATTCAATATTCAAGTTATTCTTACTTTCTTCACAGGAATAGTTTTTCTACGGGTGAATAGTGATGTCATTATTCTGTTAACAGTTTCAATAAGGAAAGTAATGCCTTCAATAAGGAAAGTAAATGTTAGATCGAGAATTAACATAAACTTGTGAAAATTTGTGGAAAAAATACATGTATCATCAAATTTAGCTTCATTATTGGCTTTTCAAGAACATCCTAGTTTATATGATAGAGATGGAACCTACACAGGACTCAAAATTAGCAGTTTCCAAAACACTTTTTTTCACCAAATTAAGAGTAGATTAGCTAAAAGTTATGCATCTAAAGCTAAAGGAAGGAATGAAGTTCAACATTATGATTCACAATATTAACCCTAGCAAAATATCTGTTTCAACTCTAAAGTCACACAGAGTTGTAACACTTGGATTCCTCTTAATGTGTTTAATCTCCCTAAAACTAAAGACTTTGGGTTTAAGACAAGCTTTAGTCTCTTGCAGCAGCTCTTTCAGTGCATGTCACGATGGTAGATTAGAACTGATTATTGTTTAAAATAATTGGCAGTGATACAGCAGTTAGCATGAGCTTGAGCTAGTCAGCATAGCCGTTAAACTAACTTAATAATGATTAACCTAATGAACCCCCAGAGTGCTTCATAGAGTTCCAAAGGTTTTCACCACTGATGATGTCCAAAAAACCCCAAAGCTAGCAGTGAGTGCTTTGGGGGAGGTGCAGGATAAGGACAAACGCTGTGAGTCTATTTGTGTTCTCGGGCTACAAAGTGTGGGCACTTTGACTCCTTTGGTGACAACCAGGACCCTGCAGAGACCCGAGCCTCTACCTCAGCCACACGTTTTGGTGTGGAGATAAGCAAGAGCTGCAGTGCCAGCCCTCCAGAAGACACTGGCAGCACGTGAAGATCCCTGTGCCACCAGGAAGAAGGTGAAGAGCGCCAGGTGAAGGTAAAGGACTCTCGCTCTGACACGGGTGTTTACAGCGAACACATATCCCTGCCCAGTGTGGAAACCAGCTGCAGCACCATGTTCCTCTCCCTCTCCAGCTCTCCCTAGACACCGGCTCTGTAGTTATCGTTAAGAAAGATGTTTGTATTAGAACATTGAATAGGGTAGCTGATATCTTGCATTCTAAAATTCAGAGAAAAATGAAATGAAATGAAATCCCACTAGAGTGGAATTCCCTTACTAAATACTACTGACTACTGCTTATGAATTAAAAGTAAAAAAAATGATACAAAGCAGAAGGCATCGAAGAGCAGAGAAGTGATACAAGACAGCATACTTTGAAAAGCACTTGCAGCTTTCATCTCTTACAAGCTCTCTCCCAGGCTTTGAGCTGCTCGTTTCCCCTTTCTGGCTGTAGAGATTTAATCTGCATGTGGCCTTCCTCGCATTTCTACTGATAGCTAGAAACACACAGGTAAATATTCCCTTCTTCTTTAGGGTGATTGAGGACATGGAAGCGTGGAGGAAAGATTGAATCAGGGCTAGAACATTCTCTCCACCTTAAGAACTCTTGGGGTTAATTCCCTTTTCTGGCACAAGTTTCCCCTGTAAATCTTGGCCAGCTTGGTGACTTTACACTTTACCATCAGGATGGTAATGTCAGAGTATCACTGAAGTGACCTTCACTGCTACAGTAGCACAGGCCGTATATTTACCTTAAACAATCCGATTTTACCTTTCTCACACGCACACTGTACTCTCCCTCTCCTGTCTCCGACCTCTACAATCATTTTATTCAAATCCTTCCTTATGTATGGATTTTCTACGAGGCATCTTCAAGGAGAGAATGACTTTTAAGAGAAGGCAGGTAGTTCTACAATTAAAGAACAAATTGCCGCCTTTGGTGGGATTCTCTGTGTGATGCCTATGCCATGATTGTTTGTGGCACTTTGTCCAAATGCTGTATGGAGGTGATGTTGAACACACAGGGCCAGGGATTGCTTGATATACTAGAGAGAGGTATATGGGGAGGAAGGAAGGCAGAACAAGTTTTCATTTACTCCTTCAGCTGTCAGAAAAACGGATGCCATCTTCACTACTCCCTTGAGCAAGTACTTCGGCCAAGTACAAGTAGAACTGAAACGGAAGCTACAGCTCTCTCTCTCTTTCCAGTTGTGCCAGCTAAGTGAGTGACACTGTCTTCATCAATACTAACCAATGTTTAACCTCATTGCCCTCTCATACTTTTTTCCAATTGTGACAATTCATCGCAATTAGGATCTGTAATTTGCTGACTGCAGTATAGAATGACTTTTTGAAGAGATAAGGCCACCAAACGGACACTTAAAGGTCTTTGGCATTTACCTGCGAGACCTCACCCCCTGGGCGAGAAATTGGGGGTTGCTGAACAATCCCATTCCATTGAATAGGTTTAGGTGGCACCACGACTAAAAAGTTATCTAGGACAGCAGGTTAAGTACGATGTACTATTTAAAAGCACCTATTTTAAAATTTCTATTTCTGTTTTGAAAAAAAAAACATATTTGGCTATACCAGGTGCATGTACTCCAGGCCTAATTCCAAGAATTAAGATTGGCAGCCCAAATAAATAAATAGCAAAGACAACAACAAAGAAAGCGAAATATGGGGAGAAAAAAAAGGAAATTGGGAATACTTGAGTGTGAGATAAGAAGCAATTTTTAGATGCTTAGACTTCTGCCTACATGTCAAGACTAGTAAATTACTGCTGACATAGCCAATAATTATTGAAGAAGGGAATTATCACACACAAGTGCAACAAGATCAATGGCCTCAAGAATGCAACATAAACCCTTATGTCTATAAAACAATCTGAAAGTGAAGAAGTAAACAGAAAATTGTCATCTATATATTCCTTCTATCTTTATATCTATATTCTTTATTTCACCTCAAATACTTGCCTTGTTTAAATGATGAAAATATATGGTAGATGAAAATTCAGAATTATGTCTGATCATACCTAAGTTGGAAAAATTCAACCCTGCCTCTCCTTTCTTTCTTTAAAAGATATCAGCTCTTTTTACCTAACACATGAATATTATAATCACATCCCACAATTCTCTCATTTTCATATCAAAAAGGTAGGGTAAACGAAGTATAAGAAACTCATCATGTCTTGCCTGTCAAGCATGACTAGTGCGATGTTCCAAAGTATATATGAAAAATCTGCCATTTTTTTCTTGCCAGGAAATTACTGTGCAACTGTTTGTAAAATTTCTAGTGCTTCTTCCAAACAAATTAACATTGAGAAGTGAAGTACTGAAGTACAATGAAGTAGAAAAGGCAGCCCTACATACATCCTGTCCCTTTATGAGCTAGTTGCAATCTTATCATTGATACTGTTATAGCAAGATGGACAGAGGGTGATTTTATCCAACACTGAGTGCTCAGATTTTGAATGTCAAGCCTGAAGTGTCTTTAGCTGGTTTCCTAGTGGTGCGATAAAATTAAAATTAGAAACCTGAATAAATCCTCTGTGGTTATGTTCTACTGACTTGGGTCTATGATAGCCATTTTTTTGTCACCAAACTGTGAAATAACACCAATCCTACAAGACCGTAGGATTTATTTATTTATTTATTTATTTATTTATTTATTTATTTATTTATTTATTTATTTTTGGTGGGTGTGTTCTGTAGGTGATGCCTGGATTTGGGCATCAGGACAATTCACTAATATCAGGCGTGGCAGCCTGTGGTTGTGTGAGCTGAGGATTTGGACTCCTTGCCATAATCTTCTGTCACCAAAACCTCATTGCTAGCTGTGTAACTTTGCTCCTGTGTGGAACTGCACTGGAGCATGAGCCAGGGGAGGTTAAAGGGCTACAGATCTGTTGTCTTGCAGCATATCATTCAGTTGCCCTAATTTGTACTCTCATCAGATATCCTAGATGACTGTTAATGGGAAAAACAAAGTGTTTCATTCCAAATCCTCACCTAATGGAAATCGGTGTCTCCAATGTGAATAAAGCAGTGCCTGTGTGCGCTGGCCCATGCTGTCTTCTGTTTCTTGAAGTATATTTTTCTCTACACTATTGTTAAGGCCCCCTCTCCCTGCTGAAATGCATTGCTATTCTCTACATTATCAAAAGCATGTTCTATTTATGTGCTAATAACTTCCTGGGTAATTTAATATGATGTATCCCCAATGTAAACTTGCATCACTTGCTACTTAATGCAAATAACATAACTATCATAAGCCATGCATAATTTTATGCAGAGAACATTTGGCTGGCTATTCTTAGTATCCACATGAAAAGCCTTCTTGAAAGCCACATAATATGTCTTCTGGGCTAAATGTTGTTATACATCACAGAACTACTTAATTGTATAAAAGAGGGCAAGGGAATATATTTGCTAAATTTAGAAGAATCACAAGGCTTTTTCTAGGCACAGCTTCTTTCAAAATATACAGAGGCTTTGTGTGTTCTGCTGTTTCAAGAAGTTACTATGATCTCTGGAAACATTTTATTCCTTTGTTGTCTTTGTATGTAAACCCATTCTGTGGCTTGATATAAGGCACCAAAACATTGTTCTGGTTGTACAGGAAATTATTAATTTCCTCTGTCTGATTCCATTTTTCATATGCTTGTTTTGTGATTTCCAGGCTCTGTTTCTTCCCTTTAGTTTCTTGACTATTTGTAGGGGAGGAGGGGGAAAATGCCCTCTCCTTTTATTATATGCTTCTCTTTCATTATCTCTGTCCTCTTACCTTTGTGCGTCTCTTGTCTCTGCTGGTCTTTGGCTATTTTCTCTCAGACTTTCATTGATATGAATTTTATCTTATAAAAGTCTTTTGAATTAATATTTTTTCTTAAAAGAAGAAAAACATTTATTGAACTGTAATCATTTTACTAGTGAAATAACAGATTTAACAAATAGCATTTAACCTTTAGACATTTTTCTAACAAAAGCATAAGAGTGAGGGCAACATCTTCTTGGGAAAAGCAGTATCTTTAACCTACATGTGCAATTCGTTACCAGAACCAGAGCAAAAGATTGAATTTATTTTTTATCTATTCATCTAAGGTTTTGCTAACCAGCCTGTATATTTCAGTTAAGTCAGAAGAAGCTGAGAGTCCCTGCCATTTTATAGGATTGGGTGTACATGCAAAAAGCCTGCATTCAGGCTGCTCACCTCCCTGCCTTATCCTACATGTAGAAAAGAGCAGGGTCCCTCTGGGAAAATAATTTTTAAGGTGTCTTGTTCACCCTGTGTCAGCTGTGAGGCATCAACTCAAGGGTGGATGGACAGAGCTGCACAGAGTACCAGAGCCCCTGAGTAGAGACAGGCAGAGGGGGAAAAGTGCAATTGGGATGACCAGTTTCTGGTCCAGAGAGACCCCAGAGCTGATCTTGAGAAAAAATACAGGGATGCATGATGTGTTGCCTTGTATCCTGACTCAAGATACCAGTGTGCAGGCAAGTTTACACCAGTCACTTTTTAACTACTCACACATGGAAAAAAAAGCTGAGTCATCAAGAGATAGGTCAAATTATATTAATTTAATTTAATATGTTAACACAGTTTATAATACTGAAAATATTATGTAGCCTTATGCAGTTTATGTATTGTTCTGCATTAAGGGGAAGTGAACTACACTTCATTTACTGAGAAGGTCCAAACACTCAGATGTCCTGTCAATTCATTCTGGGAGAAGAATAGTAAAAAATTATTGTGTAATTTCTTTTTTTTTTTTCTTCACCCTCTGTTTAATGATGAAATTGAATCAAATACTTTGTGAGATCTCCACTAGTTAAAAGAATTAGAGATGCTGCTGCAGTGACATATGGTTTGCCTGTGAAGGAGGAAATCAAGGACTGACGGGGCAGCAAAGTCATTAGATGGCATGTCAGTGATTTTCTAACCCCTTTTTTTCACAGTAGATTTTGTGTAGAAATAATATTCTCCAGATGATCTCTTGCTATTTTGTGTGAGTCTCAATGGAAATGGTAAAAAGGAGACTCTCTCCTAGATGAATGTGGTAAATGTGCTAAATGTGATAGAGCTACTGTAACCACACATTCCTGGTCCTTCAGAAGGCAAAGGCAACAGCTGGGTCACTCATGAAAGATTATATCTCATCTTGGGCTTGCGATGTTAAAAAATATTCAGCATCCAGTGTAGAGAACTGACTTATTCACAGGAAGACTAATTCTTTTAACCAGCAATCAAACTAACCAGACAGTAATATGAACATAATTTAGTATATGAATTTATCCAGCATATAGAGGGTTAAATTCATTGTTACAGTGGTGTAGTTTCTGGATGATTTCTTTTCTATGGGCTCCTCCCACTTAGGGCTATTAATATGAAAACACTAACAAAGAAATTGAAAGCAT
This sequence comes from Nothocercus julius, assembly GCA_013398735.1. NCBI lineage: Eukaryota > Metazoa > Chordata > Aves > Tinamiformes > Tinamidae > Nothocercus > Nothocercus julius. Next base: position 1,121,073 of record VZSV01000150.1, on the reverse strand, counting down.
CCATGTAGTTGATTACAATGAGCATTTATTTAGTTTATCTATGTGCTATCTTGTACACTTAGAAACAAATTTTTTTGTTGTTGTTTATTTTGTGGGTTTTTTTGTTTGTTAAAGTTATTCTTAGTATAGTAAACAGGAATAGTCCTTTCTTCTTCTGAAGTAAAACTGCCTCTGCCAGAAGGTTTATTAAACTTAATGAAGGGTTAAAAATTATTCCATATTGTGATCTGTGAAATCTCTTCCTTCATAATTCATTTCTATATTTGCCATTATGCAATTATGCATTTCAAGATCATTCAGCACTGAGGTAATTGCTTATCATTCCTGAACTGTTTGACTAGTGACATTTCCATTCATTGAAGATTTTATACAATTTAGTGGAAATGATGAAAAATTTAGCTTCAGAAAATAGTCAATAAACTCTCAGAAGCTATCAGAAGACAACAGAAAGGATTGAAACTAGACAAGAGTTAATATTGCAGGAAATGTTGGTACTTAGTTTGCTTATCATCTCTTACAGAACATAGTTTTGGGTGAGGGAAGGGAATTTATTTTTTGCTTTTGCTTTCAATGTTTCTGCTGGCTTACCATCCTTCTTTATTTGTAAGAGACCTGAGCAAATGTGCTCTGCAGATGTGCCATACATCTCTGTGTACCAATGTTTTTTCCATGGCTATACTGTTTAGCTCTGATGAGTTACTATTACTAATGCCCTCATACCTGATGGTAACAGTTTGTATCGTAAAGATGTAACTTCAAGATTAGGCTTTGTTTATACTAAAAGATAGTTCAAATTATTACATTTTCACAAAACATTATAGCTGGACTTTGTACCTAAAAGCAATCTGGGGGTTTAAGAGAGGAGTTAGATGGCAAAGAGAAAAAATATAAAAACTTAAGATGTTCCAGATTAGCATTTGTTAGAAAAATAAATCTTAAGAGTTATTAGAACTCTCTGTTATTTTCTTATTAGAAAACAAGTCTTAAGAAGGACAGAGCTGTTTCTCAGTGTATTGGCAGTCATTTTTGCTAGAGCTAGTAGAAAGCAGTGATGTTCCATATTGACATCACGGTCTTACTGCGGTATTCCGCTACAGTCATACTCCCTGTGCCAAGAGAAGTAAGCATAGGGTCATCTTTCTACGTGTGCAGGGGGGTTGGACTAGATGATCTCTAGAGGTCCCTTCCAACCTTAAGCATTCTATGATTCTATGATCTTTATATTTCCTAACACTTTTCCAGAACTGTCATGAGGTTGGTCAAGCCTATATGAAGGATTTCATCCTTCCAGGGGGTCCCTAGTCAGCTGTTGTTATAACTGTGCTTGCTGGGAACCCGAGAAGTGCTAGTATCAAGACTGAGACTTGTTGTACCCAAAATAAAGAAATTTACCTTGTCCAGTATAGGCGCAACTTGAAGATGAGGAAATATTTCAGATCTCTCTGTCTTTTGATAAAGATACGCACTTTTGTTGTACAACCTTTGCTGAGATTAATATATGTTTGTCTATTGGGAACAGTCAGGTTTTGTAAGAATATTAAGCAATATTTCAAAACACTCATTTATCTCGGTGTATTGGTAATTGCTATAAAATAGTGTTTCATGTTATTGTTTACCTGCTGTGTTACAATTAGCACCATCCTAATAGCTTCAAGAGGCAAAACTAAAGCTGAACATCTGAGCCTAATTACCGTTCATGTCACGCATTCCAGGAAATGATACTTGTTGCTTTTGCCAGAGCTGAGAGCCAATAGAATGGAATGCATAATGGTCATTACAGGGTGCCAATCCTATAAATGTAATTAGTTAAAAATGAATGCAATCTGATTTTTGGAGAGATTCCCATCTGAGATTAGAGGGCTGTTGAATTATGTTTGTGTGACTGCTTGAAAAAAAAATTAGCTTGTTTTCTTCACAGTGCTAATTGAAAAGAGGTACAAGCCTGATTTATTTTTGTCATTGTGTTTATTATTAAGTGCAAACATGACACAGAAAGCAAATCAAGGGAGCGTGAAAAAAACGTATTTGGATTTTTGCAGTTATAGTCTCTCATCATTCCCTTATGCAATGATACACATCCTACACATATTGCCTTTCTGCTGTTATTTTGGCAATTGGAAGTGGCTTCCAGTAAGCATTGTCAGACATGAAAATCCTGATTCTTGCTTATCTCAGGCCTTTCTTGAAGATTTAATCAAACAACATCACTGAAGAACATTTGAAAATCTGTATGGGAATTTTCAGTCTTGGTCTAAGTAAACAGGAACCTTGAAATAGAATTTGTCCTGAAATTTATTATGAGGAGCAAATTCTTCATTTGCTTTCAGCAACAAGTATTCTTGCCCCAGGAAGAATCACTTCCTTCCCTTTTGCAGTCCTCTTCTGGTAATAAGCATACTATTCTTCATGATGTTAACCTTCAGTCCTGCTCTTTTCATTATTCTCCTATTTGCAGATTTTCCCTTTCTCTTTCCTCTCACAGTTTGCAGGTGGTATCCTTGTACTCTGATATCTGCCTGCTGCACTGATATTTTTTACCACAAGGGCAAACTAGCCCTTTTACTTTGATGCCACATTTTTTTTTTTTTTTCTAGAAATTTCATGACACGTGCTGTTTCAAGGTTGCTGTTTAATTGTTTCCAGAGACAGAGTCAGATGATCTTCAATGATATTAATTTGTTCCTAAAGACAGACAACAAAACTATGAAAGTACCATAAATATGAGGGAGATTCTGCTGTCTCCAGCACTGGAGTGTGTTCACATGAGGAACCAGCTTTTATGGAAGAACAGGTGAGTGCTAGAACAATATTCCTTTGGATCTGACACGAGTAATCAGAAATTCTACTAAAAAATGAAGTTGGGAACAATTTTTGCATCTTATATTGACACCTGAGAGGAGAAAAATCAGGTAGAGATGCGTGAGCAATGTTTGAAAGAATAAAAAACATCAGGAAAATAAGAAACAAACAAACAAAAATTCATGACAATAGTATAAAGGTATGTTCATGAAGGTATGTCATGTTCTTAATTGATTTTAAAAAGGGATCAATAAAACACAACTGCAATGTTTCTAAACTTATTTAAGAAAACAAGACACTAAATTGGAATAATCTAAAGTATTGATACAAAAGAGGGTAACTAGATGTTGTGGGACTTGCAAAACTACCCATTGAATGTCACTGAAGACAATGAATGATATTGTATACATTAATCAGTGAATTTATCTTGTAAAATGGTAGAAGATTTCTAATTCCATTGTTTTGGTAGAGAGGAGTAAAATCTTTAATTGTTTTAAGAAGAAAGCAGAAAAACTTATTGCCATCGCTGCACATAACAAGAAGTATCTGGGAAAAGTCCCACATTGTTTCATTTTCAACAAACATACACAAAGTACTTTTTCCTATAGTCATAAAAATCAACAGCTGGAAATCTGCAAAAATGTTTCTTCAAATGATTCTGTGTCTAGGAAATTCCAGTTTTATCACTTAGAACTTATTTGTTCCTGGTCTCAAGCCTAGACTTTCCAGTTATTCACACATTTACATGTAAACAATGGGCTGGCAGAAACTTAAGTAGATTTCTGGATTTTTTTAGGTTGGGTATGAATGAGCTTGGCTTGCTATAGCCCAGCTATACTGCACTGAAGATCTTGATGAGAACAATATGCATGTTTTAATTCTGACCTGCAGAAAAGTCGCTTACAGTAGGAAGACAGGACGCTTAGAGTAGGAGGTCTATTCTTCAGTGTACAACTGTAAAAAAACCTCTTTTCCTTTAAAGTCATTTTGACCTTCAGCTACACTTCCAGGCTGTCTCCATCTCACACACTTGCCTTTCTGTTTACTCTGTCTTTCCTTCTACTTTTGCAGCTTGGCAAACGCTTAAATCCACATGGCTTATCTCTGACATGTCATGCAGATTATTGTACTGGGCTGCCCATTCATTGTGTTTGCTATTTCAAGGAGCCCTAAATGCTCCATCTCTTGAGCCAGAAGCACAACTGGTATGTGTTTATAAGGTTGAGTCTTTAGTTCTTATAGAGCCAAGACTCTCTTGGGTCATGGTTATTAGCAGCTTTCACTAAAACACTACATATAGTAAAGTTCCCTTTCTGTCACTTTATTTTTTTTTTCCCAAGAGGCCACTAATTATGATTACAATTTTTATGATTATTATAAGAAAAAAAAAACAGTTTAAACTTCTATTATTACTTCATTTGTAAACCTACTCAAACTGGCAAAACGGATTAAAAGAGCACATTTTTGTTCAAATAGCTCCTACAGAAAATTGGAGCTTTTCCAAGCCTCCTGGCTTTCCTGGCCCATGAGGGCACTTCTGCCTGACAGCTTCCACTACATTGTTTTTAATTTTCCCACAACTGTTATGAAAAATTGGAAGGTTATGTAAAGACTGAATTGCTGTTTCTGGGTTACACCTGTATATTTTTTTTTTCAGCAGAATTGCTTTTGTCAAAATGAGATTTAATATCAGCAGCAACTTCTCCCTATAATATACATTACAATAATGATGATTTTTCCAAAATGACTACTAATCAGTAACAACAAACTCAAGGAAACATGGCACATCAGTAGCTTAAAGAGGTCGGTTTTAATACTGAGCATGGAACACATGGGCGCAATGGTCAGAGTGGAGCAAAGACTCATAGCTCTGTTACAAACTGGGATGGGCAAAAAAGGAATGGGCAAATTGAGGTTGCATAGATCATCTTAATCTTTTTCAAAGATATTATTAGGTTATGATTAGATATTTATGTTAATTCTATCAACAAAGAGTTTAAAAACACATCTTTGGCATGTGAATTTCAATGAGAGATGAAGATATCCAACAGTTCTAAAAAATAAGGCCATTCATTTAAGTTTCTAAATACGTATGATTGCATTAGAAAATTTGGAATGGAATATCTTCCTAAAATCTGAAGTCAGCTTATATTTGTGACTGCTGTTTTACTGCTGAGGCTAGCTTCAATGTAGATAGCTCCTGCCTCTGTCTTGTTTCCTCTGCATTTCCAGTGCATTTATATGACAGAAGTAAAGCAATCAGATACTTGGTGTTGAAGTAAGAAGTGAAATATCTTCACATAATTGGAAAAGAAACAAAGTCTTTCTGGAAGATAAAAGAATAATGTTACGAGCATGGCTATGTCATCAAATACATCATTGTGAAGAGACTTCTACTTCAAAGTCAGTAGAAATCTAAGGCAGATTTTTTCTCCCCTTTCTACTTAATGTGGTACAGCACCACACAGACTTAGAAGGTTTAGGCTAGAAGCAGTGTACTAGCATATATGTGATAATAGGATAACAGCTACTACACAAATACATGTATACTGTATCCAGACTATGGATAGGTCACATGTGACCAAATGGATATAATTACCCAACAATTACTTCTTATGGGTTGTAAGAAAAGAGTTAAATTTACTCTATCTCTGTGTCCTTCTTAGTAGAGCCAAGGCATTTGTTTTTTTTCTTAATCAGTTGTTTGAACCTCTGAAAGGGTCACTGAGCTTAATAAATCATGAATGGTACAAAACTCTTCAGTTTCATTTTAATTGTCTTTAACAAAATAACTTGGCTAAGTTTTGGGCAGTTCGAATGATTTCATTCCAACAATTACAATTTTTTTTCTCTATTTTTTTAAAAGAACACAGATACAATTCCTGATAGCATACTTTTCACTTTATTGCAAGTAATGCACATTATTTCCTGAGTGAATAAGCCATTTTAATGGAACGGCTAACTTTTGTACTTTCAGACTAATTATTTTGCAGTTACCTGCTTAGGTTTATTTTAAATAGAATTCAAACAAATTCTACTTTCATATAACAATTTACTTTATATAACATCTGCAAATAAAAACACAGTCCCATGGTCTCCAATCTCTGTCCCAAAAGACTGTCTGTTTTGCCAAAATTTGATTAAGAAGTTCCAGTTCTGGTTAAAAATTGTTAGCTGACTCTGTGGAGTTTCTGCCTCAGATGCAGGGAAGCATAATCTTTGGCCCTTTTACAGAAAGTGACATCTGTTTCAGTTTTATGATATCAACTTGACTAGCATAAGCATAGCCAGAATTTTTGATGATGTCAAGGAGGGGACTTTAAAATTTTAAAAAGCACAAAATATCAATTTTGCAACAGAATTACATGCTAGCTTGAATTTTTCTGAACTTCACTTTTTCCGCACATAACTAGGGGCATAAAATGGAGGTAAAGTCGATGTTTTGTTCCACTAGGTCAGTCTTTGAAGAGTCTTTTGCAGCTTCTGACAGTTACATAAAGTATTGCACCAATAAATTTAGGACCTAGACAGATATTATAAAGAATATGCTACTAGATATTGATGAGAACACTTCCCCTTAGCTTTTAGCTGACTCTGTACTTCTGTGTGAATCACAGACCTAGTATTGTAATCATTTCCTTTTTTTTGAATAACAGCATTGTTGATATATTGAATAACTACATAATTAAATAGATAAAATAGACATAAATTTATTTATTCTTTATCCTGGCTTTAGATGCATGCAAATTTAAAGGTGATTAATTAGAAAAGTAATGATAACATTATATTTCTTACTGGATTTGTTTAGTTAAATATATCATTATAAGCTATAATAAAGCTATTTGTTGAAAACAATGCCAGAATGGATCAATAGTCACAGATCTTCTGTGATTCATTAAGCTATTGAACTCAAGCAAAGCAGGTAATGAAATGCTCCAGTAGCCAGTATATCCTGATTATATGTATTCCATTAACCCAATCATTCTAGTCATATGATGCATTGGTCCCAGGGCCTTCACAGTGCGTCAAGGTTCTTTTGTGCTAAGCAGGAGAAAGATGGAGACATAAAAAGAGTCACTGCTCTACTAGAACTCTCAGTCCAGAACTACAGCTAATTCTAGATGTGGTGAAGAGAAGGAGAAAGGTAACAATTATAATAAAGTAGAAAATTTTTCACTATTATTGTTTAAAAAACCATTAATTTATAGTTACGATTCCCTTGAAATCATGAAACAAACATCACCAGCAGTATGAATTTCCCTATCATGGGAAGGGTGCCATCATTTTCCATATTTCCAGGTTTCCACAGTCCTCCTGATGCAATAGAACATCAAAATGTAAATTCATTTTCTAGCATGGATCAGGTAGAGAAAAGCAGTTCCAGGATAAGTTGTTTTGAAGTTGTTATGTGATTGCTGCAGCGTAGTAAAATTCACAATAGAAACTAGTAAATTATTTCTATATTTTCTTATTTAAAGAGTAATCCTGTGAAACTATTTCAATATAAAAAAGAAGATTTTGGAAAAAAAAAAGTGTCCGTTAGGAGTCATTAAGTGTCCAAAGCATCCACTGAATATATATAAGGAGCAAGGAACCTCTGAGGTAAAAGTACTCAGTTATATAATCTTAGTAGAAAAAAAAAGAGATGTTTTTTAAGAAAAAAGGTATTATTAAATAAATATGCAGGAGATATTTATTTGAGATGCAATTTGAGAAGGTCATATAATATTAAAAAGTCATTTTGTGTGATGTGACATAGTTTGTTGTAATCTCTCAAATTTACCAGCATTCTATGTGAGGGAAAAAAAAAAAAAAAAGTCTTATTAGGAAAAATAAACCAAGAAAGCAAAAAAAAGGTTAAGTTTTTCTCTGTAGACCAATTCTTCAGTTATTTAATTTGCTAGTTCACTGATTCGTTAGGTTGATAATTTGTTAATTCATGTGTTTATGAGCAAAATAGTGAGTTCTCAACCTGTGGTGAGAGAGCTTATCCTTCCTCCTTTGCTAAGATGAGGGTGGGAAGCGTGGGAGTCTCAGCAGCTGGATCTGATGGGTCTGCTTCAAAGACGGCTTGGGTGAACAACCACATACTTGCACCTTCTAGCTTGGAAGTTTGATCTGTACCACTCTTAGAGGGTCATTTCAGTTATTTACACAATTTGAAGAACTTCAATCTTATTAAATGTGAACAAGCAGATACTTACAAAACTGCAAGGATCCCAGATATCTTCCTGTCCTTGAGAATGTAACATATATGCTGCTCTTGCTTTAGCCAGTTGATGCTGCTCCTGGCATGTATTCATCCTTAGCACAAGCCATGTAACAAGCATAAAGCCTGAACAGAAGTGATTAAACAGTCACAGTGATGCTATATTTTTGTTGAGTGTTCCACAAACCTTCCATATTTCACCATGGTGCTGTGCTGAAACTAATTAGCTCCTCCTGTCTGCACTGCAAATTGGAAGGTGCAGCACAACAGTGATATTGCTCTGCAGTTTTCCAGACTCATACCCATGTCTCTGCATGCTCTCTGCTCCCCTCCTATCTGCACTTGTCAGTTGTGTCCTGTCTGCACACTCTCAGTATGCACAAAGTTCATGTCGCTGAGAAGCAGATGTGCCACAGCTGTTGTACTCAAGTAGAAATGTTCTGTAATGGAGTAGAAGGAAGTCCATATCCCCAGAAATTTCCCCAGGGAACATTTAGGAAGATAAAAAAACAACAAAAAAACAAACATTGTACTTTGGGTGGTATCTCAAGAACTTGAAAGGTAATTTAGCCTTCCCACATTTTTGATGAGCATGAGGCATGATTAACGGCACTTATGGAAAGGCAAGAAATCTACTTCTTGAAATAGAAGATTTCAGGGTGGTGGCAGAATTTAGTATGTGAATTTCCTCTAGTATTTCTTTTACTCTTGGCTTTAGGAGGAGACAGGACTATAGAATCATAAAATCATAGAATTATTAAGGTTGGAAGGGACGTTTAGAGATCATCTAGTCCACCCTCCCTGCACATGCAGGGTCACCTAGAGCGTGTGTCACAGGACTGCGTCCAAATGGGTCTTGAAGATCTCCAGAGAAGGAGACTCCACAACCTCTCTTGGCAACCTGTTCCAGTGCTCTGTCACCCTCACCATCAAGAAAGTTTTCCTTAAGTTCCTGTGGAACTTTTGGGGCTTCAGTCTGTGGCCATGACCTCTAGTTCTATCGGTGGCCACCACTGAGAAGAGGCCGGCCCCATCCTCCTCACTGCCTCCCTTGAGGTACTGATAGACACTGATGAAGTCCCCTCTCAGCCTTCTCTTCTTCAGGATGAACAGGCCCAGCTCTCTCAGCCTTTCCTCACAGGGCAGATGTTCCAGGCCCCGGATCATCTTCGTAGCCCTGTGCTGGACTCTCTCCAGTAGATCTATTATACTGGGAAGCCCAGAACTGGACACAGTACTCCAGATGTGGCCTCAGCAAGGCTGAGTAGAGGGGCAGGATCCCCTCCCTCGACCTGCTGGAGATGCTTTTCTTAATGCATCCCAGGATCGTACTGGCCTTCTTGGCCACGAGGGCACACTGCAACCTCATGGTCAACTTGTCATGCACCATGAAGCCCATGGCGCCCAGTCCCTTCTCTGCAGAGCTGCTCTCCAGCAGGTCAGTCCTCAGCCTGTACTGGTGACTGGGGTTATTCCTCCCCAGGTGCAGGACCTTGCGTTTGGCCTTGTTAAACTTCATAAGGTTTCTCACCGCTCACTTGTCCAGCCTGTCCAGGTCCCTATGGAAGGCAGTGCTTCTACACACATTTACAGGAGAACTTTTAAGATATTCTTACATATCTGAAAAGATCGCATAGATTAAGCAGTATCAGGATAACATATAGTGCTAACGCCACTAGGACTCATTAAAATGAGCTCTAGTGCTGGAGCTTGTAACTGTGGGTTGCTGGCATAATAAATGACAGGCTAAGAGAGGTCGGAGACCCAGAAAGAAAAGGAAAAATGCATTTCTAGATTGTATCAAGCTTTATCATCAGCTTTTATCACAAAATGCACATTGAAAATAGCCGTTTTTTTCAGGGGCTGTTACATACCAGTGCAAGAACTTTCAAGGGTTAGTTGTCCTTTCAATAGGAGACTAATCAGATGCAGTGGATGGAGGCTACAGCAACAGGTAAGGCATTAAAACCCAGTGGAGCAGTACTGAAGAAGAGGTTGACCATTTGCTTTGTGCATAAGGACAGAAAATAGATGAGATCTCTCATAAAGCAATAGTGAAATTTCATGCTGAAAGTTGATAAAATACATTTATAACCTGAATTATAAACTTCTTGAGGTGAGTGTTCTACAATTAATGGTCCTTCTTGGACTCTCTCTTTCAGATCCCTTGATTTTTTTTCTTGCCTGGTTTCTTCTACCCAAAACATTAGTAATAGTGGGATATTCTTCTAGCATGGTGAAAGCTGGAATTAAACTCCATTTGGAACCCAGAAACAGGCCTCATATTTCTTGGATGAGTGCTCCAACCATTAAGGTTTTCTGCATGTGTTTTATGTCTTCTTCAACACTTCTTTACTTCAACTTCTTCAATACTTCCATATGTTAAGAGGAAATCTCATTGTCTTTTATTCTTCCTACAGGAGATTCAGGTGATAAAACTGCTATTGTGAATTAGTTCCACTTCTGGAAATGAGCATCTAACTTCTGGGCAGAGCAGTGTTGATTCCCCCTTTGTATCTGACTCGGTGTGATTTTAGATATTCCCTTTCTTAGACACTATACATTTCTCCACTCTCCATTCCTTTTATTCTTCTAGAAAGACAGAGATTGTCTAGATTTGCAGAGATTGTCAAATGTTTGGATGCTTGCAATTTATTGTGGAAAGGACAGTAGATAACCTGAAATGCTCATTTTTATAGAAGGCTGGTGACTTTCATGGGCTTACCCCCATACTGAATTCATCACAATATATTTAGTTAGAACTCCTCTGCTGAAAGGACAGCCAGTCTTGTCTGAGGCTACCAAGAGACAGAAGCAGCAGTATTGTCCTTGGCAATTGATTTTCATGGTTTAATCACTGTCACAGGAAATTATGCTTAATTTGTTAGTTTGAATTTGTCTGGTTTCTACTTTCAATCATTGGTTTTATTACGCCTTGCTTTACTAGATTAAAAAGCTGTTTTGTGACTGGTAGTTTCACCCTCTAACAGAAGATAAACTCTATAAACAAATCATAGCTCAATCACCCCTCTTTGAATTTCAAAGCATTAATATTTCCTCTGGTCCTTCATTATTTTTTCTATCCTGTTCTCAGCAGTGTCTCCAGTTTCCAACACCCTTCCAAGCTTATGGAAACCAGAAGTTGATGTGTTGCTCTACTTTCAATATAATCACTGTCATAGATCTATTACTTTGCATTTGCTATGCTGAAACATCGTGCACTGATAGATGCAAGCAAATCCCAGCATTATCTCTGACTGCTCTGTCCTCATTAGTGTTTACCACTTTGTTAATTTGTCATTTGTAGATATTATTGGATTGTCTTAATGATGTACTTTGTCATCACTGAGGTATTGAGAGATTTCCTTTCTATCATCAAGCATTGTAAATGCTAGAAATATATCTATTTTGTGATGATTTCTCACTGAGAATGGCATTTTGCCATCTGTTAAGTGAGTGACTTTTAATCCACTTAACTTGTGTTTCATTGACATCCCTCATTTTTTAATCACTGTCGTGCAGCACCAAGCTGAGTGTGTAGCTTCATCTTATACTGTGCCTCTATTATCTCTTACATAAGTGAAATCTCCTTGAAGGATGTTTGACAAGACCTGCTTTCCATTAGTCTTTGCTGACCAGCATGAATTACATGCTTTCTCTCAAATTCTTTGTGGACTCATTCTTATTTGTTATGCTTTTACAGATACTATAGCCAGACCAAATGCAAGTAAAATGTGAATAAAGCTAACAAGCTGTTCCTGCATCAGCTGTTGCAAGAGCTGTGTCTGGATTTTCTCAGAAGTGTATGCTCCCTCTTGGTCCCGCAGCAGCCACCATTGCCCTCAGCCCAAGCTTCCAGACAGCGGCAGCACATGCAGCGGCTGTCGCAGGTCATGGTGCATGTTTGTCTGGGAAGCGCATTTCAGCATCTGGTCGGATGCTCCTGTCATCTGTTTCCTTCCCTGAGAAAAAGCAGTGATCTCAACGGAAACAACTCATGGATCAGCCTGGACCAGGATTGCTAAATAAGCTGTTTGTTCTGGCTGGGAACTTGCCCAGTATTCCAGACTTTACTAAAAGTCTGGAATGGCAAACTAGCCATCTCATCTGTCAACTCTTTTCCTGAACTTGAATATAAATTGTCCATGCTTCTTTAGCTTACACTTTCTCCACAGTTCACAGAGATCATTAAAATATTGCTTAATTATTAATAGAATGAAAAGTACTTCAAGATTCGCATGTAATATTACATGTTCCATGTGTTCTAGGTATCCCTGTTTGAGTAGGGGAGCTGGACTAGATAATCTCTAGAGGTGCCTTCCAACCTGAACCATCCTGTGATTCTGCTATCTCCTTGCTTCTTTCCAAGTACAAAACAGAAATATATATACATAATGAACAGAGCCTCTATACATAATGAAGTTCTGGCTGCACAGTTCCTCTTCAGTTACTCTGAGCTATTTCTCTTTTCAAAGAATACATCTACAGCTTACTACAATGGTGTAAAAATTAAACAACTTGTCTTTATGATCTTGAAGTCTGAAACACCTTAGTGCTCAGCACCTTTTCTTAGTGCTTTACACAAAAGGAATTTTTTATGGCTCTACTTTGAAGGATTTTACCTATTGTTATATTCATCTCATTTTAATTGGCACTTTATTTTCCTGTGCTGTAATGAAAATATAAGTGATAATAACTATCATTTCAATTCTTGTTGAGTGTGGAATGAATGCTTTCATTCTGAAACATTAAGAATATTCATTTTTAGGATTCCTTAATCAAAACATGTCAAGCGTGATTTTGGTTTCACTCACAGAATAAGAAAGAAAAAAGCAGGGATGTTATCCCTTCTCTATGGTTTTCTATCACAGCAAATGCAGTCCATTGTTGTACCACTTTTAAATTTAGTGTACACAAGGAGATAGCTTTTTACATATAGGAATCTCCTGGAAGGTGTGAGTATCAGGGGATTTAACAGGTATCCAGACAGAGGCAATGGCATCCCCTGGAAGTTTTATACCTTTCTGTTTGACATGAGAGTGTAAAAGTAGTATTCTTGGATACCCTTCAGATCTTTTTAATAAACTGGGTCTGAATATGTGCACTGAGGCCTCTAGGGCTTTGCAGTGACTGCTTTTGGTGCCTTTTCTGTGTTCATCTTGTATTTTGGGGGACAAGTGTTCTCTAGCATGTCATCCTCTGTTTGCTGTTGGATCCGGTCTGGATCTGAAGCACATTGTGAGAAAAACATTTAATGGTGCAGCTGTATCTCACTGTCTAGGAAGATCGTTATTCCTGAATCAGAGTAAATGACGTGATTTTCTTTCTTCTTGCATCCCTTTACACACAGGTGGCTATACCAGACAAGGACAGTGTTCTTTGCAGGGAGGAATACATGATGTTTAACACATCCAAGGTTGGGTCAGCTGGGGCAAAGGAGTTTGACAACAGAGAGGATTTTTTTTCTGATTGGTTTTACACCACCTATACCAATGATGCTGTAGAAGGATTTAGATTTTTTTTTCCTTTTTCAAATTTCGGAGAAAATTTTTGAAGAAATGAAATGCTGAGGATTCTTCATGGAAAACATCTTCCAACACATCCATAAGAATCTCCAGTGTCCATATTCTAGTCTCTTTAGGAAACTTAATATACAGCTGTAGCCACTAAGAAAAGAATACTTTATTTCCAGCACATTTTGTTTCCTGGACTTCATAAATTGAATTGCCAAACATATTAGAATCTAATTTGAAATAAAACACTAAGAGTGAGTGTAAAAAACAATAAATGGGAAAAGGAACTCTTAACATACACTTCTTTCTTGAGTTTGGATTAAACTGTGGAATTCCACTCAGTCTGGTTGAAAGCCTGTCTTTCATCATGTTTATAACTATGTACAGAAGAATAGTTATAATTGAAGAAATATTTAATATTTAATGTTTTATATAGAGTTTTCTGTATATGAAAAGGAAAATGTGTTATTCAAAAATAGCTTAAATAGCATAGCTGTTTATTTTGCATTTCTTTTATTACATATAATATGCTACATTTAGAGCATTTTCATAGCATTTCAAAATAATAGAGATGCTGAGATGAAACAGACAGACATAAATATAATTCAATATTTTTAATATTAACAAGTTTATTAACATAGCAGATGGGAAAAAGTTCAGTGTAAAGTAAACCCTTTTTTTTTGTTTGTTTTTTCCTTTTGGTAAGAGCCAGAATAGATTAAATAGAGCCCAGGTATTCATAATACTGACTTTGTGTGTGAGTGGACATTGCACGTTGTAGTCTACTTTTTAGTAACTTTCTGAAGCATTCTGGAGAATTGAGGATTTTAATAAAAGTTTTAATAAAAATATTTTACTCTTCCCCTTGGGTGACTTTTTTTAGGAGGTTGGGTATATTTCTTACTATGATTCATCTAATGTAATAAGTGGGCATTGAATTATTGGTTCTCCCAAATATTAAAAACCATTTTGTGATTTTAAGTAGACTGAAATACATTTACTCTAGCCTAACCAATATGAAAGATATTTTGATTTCTTCTAAAGCACGCTTCATGGAATTACACAATCAATCAGCAATAATACCCATCTGATGGCTTATCCCATATGTGTAAAGGTGCCCAGATCTGAATTTCTAACAGTTATTATCAAATCCACGGGCCCTGATGGGATGCACCCCAGAGTGCTGC
>VZSV01000150.1:1092757-1105223 GCA_013398735.1 Nothocercus julius | reverse complement strand
CAGTACCTCAAGGGAGGCAGTGAGGAGGATGGGGCAGCCTCTTCTCAGTGGTGGCCACTAATAGGACTAGAAGAAATGGCCACAAACTAAAGCACCAAAAGTTCCACAGGAACTTTAGGAAAAATTTCCTAACAGTGAGGCTGACAGAGCCCTGGCACAGGCTGCCCAGAGAGGCTGTGGAGTCTCCTTCTCTGGAGATCTTCCCAACCCACTTGGATGCCGTCGTGTGCCACCTGCTGTAGGTGACCCTGCGTGTGCAGGGGGGTTGGATTAGATGATTTCTAAAGGTTCCTTCCAACCTTAATGATTCTATGATTCTGTGATTATTAATCCATTAGCAAGCATATTTTCCACCTGTGAACTGCTACTTACTTTCAGGTTTTATAATCTAAATATGTTGCCTCATCTTCACTTTGCTATAATGGAACATACTGAATATTAACTGAATCCTGGCAAGCCTTACAAGAACTAGTCTACATATATGACTACCATGAAAAGAAACAGTCCTTAATACTATACCAGAAACAAACAAAATGAGAGTGAAAGTAACAAAGTAATTATTACTTTATAGCTGTAGAAACAAGGAAAATAATTTAAAGAATTTAGCACTCAAATCCTATTAAAATTCAATGAGATTTGGACCTCTCAGGTTCAGCTGGAAGTCTGAGTTTTGGGGCCATTGTTTGAATGGATTTTACATATTTAGTGCAGATGAGCATACAGTCAGATGCTCAGAATCATTCCGGTTGCCTAATATGCACTGAAATGCCCATATCAAGTGGGGATCCCCACAAATTGAATACTTTGACATCAAGATGTTAAATATTATGACATTACCAGAAATTTCTTCAACAGGAGCCAAATGATATCAAAATTAAGTAAAAGTGTTTGAAATTCTTTGCTACATTTATCTAATATATTGTAGACTGATGATGAATCCTAATTTTCTGTCCTTTTATGAATTCTTTGACACTTATGCTTATTCAGGAGATAAAATATCTCACAGTAAATTATTGTCTTGAGGCTGCTATAGTTGTCATAAAGATGTCATAAATATTATATAAATAAATCAACTTTTTTT
Source organism: Nothocercus julius (assembly GCA_013398735.1). Lineage (NCBI taxonomy): Eukaryota > Metazoa > Chordata > Aves > Tinamiformes > Tinamidae > Nothocercus > Nothocercus julius. Next base: position 1,104,142 of record VZSV01000150.1, on the reverse strand, counting down.
ATTCCCCAAGGAGAGGAGAGTAGACAGAAAATTAAAAATATATCAGATACTAATCCAAAAGTATAATTACCTATCTCAAGTTCCTGTTTTTAGTTTTTCTTTCAATATGATTTTAAGGTCATAATATCTCTTAAAATACTAGAATTAAATTCAGACTAAAAGTTCTGCATTAATAATACAAGTTCTGCTTAATCCATAAAAACAATTATTTCCTCTGTATTTGTTCTTTCTCTTATAAATTCAGTCAGCCACCTCACTTCATCTAGCAGTAGAGATAATTAGAGAAAAAAAGCCTCCAGGAATGGCCTTAATTTTCTAATTGTTGACAATCACTCAGGTCCTTGTATTTTGGCCTCTGTGCAATTTTGAGAGAAATAAACAAAGGGAGATATTTCTAAAAGTTCATAAATTGCAAGTCAGAAGAAGCGGGATTACTACCTCACTCCCAGATTCTGTATTCTTAAAGAGTTTGAGGACCAGGGCAGTGCAAATGCTTATTATATGGTGCAGGGCTGTCATGCTTTGCTTTATGTAGGAGAAGACACAGAGCAGTGCACTTAGTGAATGTTACTGCCAGCTCTCTGCCCCTTTGCTAGGGACTGCATTGCACCTTGGAAGCTCTTCACTTTCCTGAAGCCTTTTAATAATACTAAGCTGTCAGGTTATAGCGATTGTGATTTCTTAAAAGCATTTGAATTGGGTCCAGTACACTTATGAGAATTGGAAATGACCTTTCTATAGATACTTAAAACCAGATTCATACTCACCAGTGATATATGATCCCTGAACTTGTCAAGGAATTTTACACTTTGGGTAAAAAGTTTGTTATTAGATCAATACATTTTATTAATTTTTTTTTGGACTTTTATGTGTGACAATAAAACTACAGCTACTTTCAAATACAGTGACATTTCTAGAGAGAATTTAGTGCAAAAATATCATTTAGAATAAATGGCAGCACTGCTGGTGAACAAATTCCTGAAAAGAAAGGAGTTATCCTGATATTTATGCATAACAAACAGTTACAGCTAGCTTTCTTCAGAGACAGATATTTAATTTTCATTGGATTTGTTAAGAAAGGAAAGGGACGTAAACTGAGGTCATAGCATAATATTAAAGATATAAAGATATTTCAGTAGACATTGAGTAGCTAAAAAGAGCTGGATACCCAACATTCTGTGTCTCTAGATTAAATACCAGCATTACAGTCATTTTTAAGGTCCTTTTTCAAAGATTATTGTATGCAAGTGACAAGAGCTATCCAGTCATCTCCATTCTGCACAATAATGAATTGGGTATCTGCTGAATGCAAGTGAACTAAAATGATCAATATTTGTTATGGACAGGACATAATTTATCATTGTATTTGCTAATTAATAAAGTAAAATATCCTAAAGTTGGTGTTCTGATAACAGGAATTTATTGTGAAATAATGAACCCTGATATAGATGACAAGGTACAAAGTCTGTGACTTTTAGTGTAACTAATGAAACAAGGAGGAACAAGGAAAGTAACTGCAGTAACTGCAAGCATAGGTTAATTATAATGATAAAACTCAGCTTTTGGTCCAATCAACAATACAAACAAAAATGTGGCTTTCTGAAAATTCACATAATCATAAGTGTCATTTTAAATAGTCTAAATAGTTCATACTCTCTGGTACTGCACACATATTTTTCAAATGTCTGTTAGCAAATTAGTTCAAATGACAGTCTTTCAATTCCTAGTGAAATGCATTTGCTGTGCCCATTTGCTGGGCAGATGTCAGCTCTCACTGCATCACCTTTGGGAACAAGTCAACAGAGAGTGCTTGCAAACCTCAGTGCTACACAAAGCACTGTGCCCTCTCCATGGGAAAACAAAGTAGGCAAACAGTTACTGTGGCAGACACAGTAGGCAAACTGTGGTGCAGTCAGAAAAGATATCCTTTTCCTCAGCCTGGAAAAAAAGGAAACAACCATCTAATCTTGAAAAGACTTTACTTTCGCCATACTCAGCAAAGATCCTTTCAATATGCTATCAGGGACAGAGTGATGCTTTTGTTGACTGCAGGGCAGATGTTGAAGCAACAATCAAGCAGCAGGTATGGAAGGACATAAGGAGTGCAAATGGGGCCCAGAGACTCTCTGAGAGTGGAGGATCTGAGTCGGCCACTGCTTGGACCCAAGCCGCCCTGCAGTAGCATCCAACTGAACAACAGGACCCCACATCAGGACCACATCATCAGGATTAAGGGAGGAAAGGATGTGAACTGCCATAAGAAAAGTGTTATTTGCCACTTTTAACAGAAGAGAGAAAAAGAGACTCCCAAACTCAGAAAATTGGAAGCAATCCCAGTATGAAGGCTCCCACTTAAGCAGTTCTCATAATCAACTTTCCAGACCTAATATTTCCTCACTAATATTTTTATTATCTGACTCATAAATTCATTGAGTTCATTTCTATATCAGCAAACAAAATCTTAAATTATTTCAAATACTCAACTCCCAACAGAAGCAGTAAAAGACAATGATCATTGTAAAAATGATTTAATAACACTTCTGCCTCTTTCCCAGAGACTGTCAAATGGCTCCTACGCACATGATCCCACTGTGATAGCAGCTGACTAATTAAAACTGTGCAGCTCTTTGAAAATGTAATATGATTTTCTTCAGATGATAGATACTGTTTTAAAGTATTGTTATCACTCTGCTATTTCCTAAATGTTGCTTTTGTTTGATACCTACAATACTGCGCATAATCATTAACAATCACATGATGCTCAAGGAACATATTCTATAAAACCTGAGTGATGCATTTTTCTTGCAGTTTTCTTGCACTTGGAATATAATTCATTGTTGCAGCCACATAAGATAAGACGTAAGATAAGAGATAAGAGTATGAAGCTTGCCTTGCCAGATGCAGTTTTCCATGAAATATCTTGAGCAATTTGCTCAATCATCAGGGTAACTGTTATGTTGCTTCTACCACAGAAGATCCTTGCTGTAAAGAAAGGGACATAAGGATGGCAAACTGCTCCATGTCTTCCCTATGCAAATAAAAAATATATGAAAAATACAGCCTGTGAATTGCCTGTACATATAAGCAAGAATTTGTGGGAAATTGTGCCTCTGTTTAACATATAATGACTTGTGGTGCCTAACTGGAATAGCAAAACAATTCATTGTTACCTCTGCCCTCTGCATTCAATCTGTTCTGTCATATATGAAGCATCTGGGAATGGAACTCCTACAATTTAATTTTTGGAATCTTATTGGCACAGAATAAAATGATTGGGATCTTTCACATGTTAGTCAAGAAGTCTAAAATGGGGTTCTTTAGTCACCGGTCCCCTGTAAGCCTTCAGTATCCCTGAAACATGAACATTTCATTGAGCTTTCTCTTGCAAAATAAATATTTAAACAAAGAGTGCTTCATGGCTTAAAACCACCTGAGCATAAAGTTAAATTGCCTTTTGGATATTTAGTTCCTTGTGTAGATAAGTTTTTGTTTTGTTTTGTTTTGTTTTTTAATTGTTTCTTTTCTTCACCCACTGTGCAATTAATTATGTCCCTAAAGTAAATAGTCAACAGCTGAGATTAAATGCTTGGTTACTGTTCAGACCCCTGGTAGTACGATTTCACTCAGCCCTATGTTTATTTGTCTGCAGTCTTCTTTTTTAAGCTAAAACCATTACTAGATTTGAAATAATAATACAATTTTAATTAAATCCAAAAACATTTCAGAGGAGACGTAAAAGTAGAGGTACTGAATCTGGCAGCTTGAAAACAGAGAAAATGCTTTACAGATATAAATAAAATAAAAAATAAATAAAATATAAAAAATAACAACTATTTAGTCAAAATAGCAGAAGTCAATCCCTTCCAGTAATTAACCGGCATCTACTTTGTTTTACTATCAAGGTTGCTTAGGAATAATCAAACTGATATTCAGCAAATCATGTCTGTTTAGACTATAGTCTCTTTGACCTGTTCAGTGCTTGTACAGTGTTTGGTCTACTATTGGGTACTACAGTAATAAACAACCACTTTTTCCTAATTATGTGGATTCCTAAAGCAGAAATAAAGAAGAAAGGTAAGTCCCTACAGCACTATTTTTCTTCCAGACATTGAGAACTTCACCTTTAACAGAGATCTGCCGATGAATGTTGTTTGATTGTACAAAGTAACTCGCCTACTGTCTTTTTTAATATAATTTTTAGATGAATAGAGAGCCCACTCAGAGAGTATGAAGAATCTGAAAGCCTGAAATGCTGTTAGGTATCTGAACAGTGCTAAAGATAGTTCAGTGCTGTTTCTCATGCACTTATGTAAACTGAGGCTATTATTTTCAGAAATCAGAAAGCAAACAACCACCTACCTTTTTTTTTTTTTTTTTTTTTTTTTTTTTTTTGTGTGTGTGTGTGTGTGTGTGTGTGTACGTGTTTTTACCAACAGAATCTAGGTGTTTCCATATCTCTTCTATTCAGATTACTGAAAATATTACTCACTGTTTTAATTATTTTAAAATGCAATACATGTTACATTTACTCATGGAGAGCCTGATAATGTGGCATTCTTCTTTGTTAATGTTCAGGCAGGAGCGAAATACAATCAATCTTTTCATTTGTAAATGATCAACAATTACAAACAAGCCTGAAATGATAAAATGTTGAGAGTATGCAGATATAATCGAATATCTTACACATTTGGACCATAATGCTGTGATGAACCTTGGATGCAGGGAGGAAAGATTTATCTTCTATGAAGGTACCAGGATTAGACATTGTTCAGGTGTTGCTGACATTCCACAATGGTCAAAATGATGACTCTAGGACCCAGGCACATAATACTGAATTAAAGGTACTGTTTTGGTTCATTTTTTTCACCAGCAGAGACGCACTCTTACAACAGATCTCATTCTTTCAATTCCTTAGTATGGCAGCATAAAAGGCAGCATAAGGGGGTATTATAGATCACAGTATGGATATCATTTCTTCTTTCTGGGCCTGAAAACTTATGCGAAATTATAAAGTGGCTTCCAGAGTATCTAAAAACATCTTCTTGAATTCTGGCAATATCTTAAAAACTATCATCTTATTTTATATATATTACTAATGACAGCATAGTCTCTGGAGATTTCCAGGCAACGTTTTGTCTTAAGCTTTCTATTATTGACAAAAGCCTTTTGTTAGCTTTTAAAGATAAAAAATCTCTTGAAAATAGCAACATTAGAGAGCATCTCCCCATAATAAAGAGATTTCCAATGAAATTTCCAATGTAATTTTTCATTAGGACTAAAACCATGAATTTTTGTCAGAAATTGGTTCAGCGTTCACAAAATAGATATGACATAGCTCAGACATTAAAAACCTGCATAAAATGGTGGTCACTGCATTCTGCAAGCTAGTCCCTGAAGCCTTGCAATGAGATCTATCCGTGATCTAAAGCAATTTTTGGCATTTTGGATTTGATAACTATTGAACCTTTTATTAACATGGTAAGCTATTGTACAGGCTCAGAGCACTAACACAATATTCAGGAGGAGATAAACTTGGGATATATTATAGCAGTGGACAAACTTTACTGTGCTTATCTGATAATTTACACATAATGCTAATACCCTTTAGAATAGCATCCTAACTCCTGTTGCAATATAACTTAGCTGAATATAGCCAACCCTGCTTTTCCAAGAAACATTTTCTGCTTATTATCTGAGACAATGGACCTGTTATAGATCACAGAATAGTGTAGGTTGGAAGGAACCTGCGGAGACCATCTTGTCCAGCCTCCTACTCAAGGCAGGTCAGATTAGAGCAGGTTGTACTGGACCATCTATGAAGAACACTGACAGGTTTTCTTAGAGATTTCTTGTTCCAATTTGACAAGAAAATAAGTGGAATAAAATCTATAGAAAAAAATGAATCTTTCTATAGAAAAGATTCTTTTCTGTGCATCCCTTACTCTTGCCTGGATAATACTAAGTATTGCGGTCTGAAATAGCACATTCTGAACAAAGGACACAAACCTTGATCTCTGGGTACTGCATCTGGTTCTGAATTTCAAAATGTCACTTCAACTCTGTGTGATCTTTGGTGAAAGTATTGTACTCTGCTGAGTTTGTACAAAGAACCTAGCAAATTGCAGTCCTCCTGATCTTGTCATCTGGGATTCCTAGTTAAATATTATAAAACTGCAGTAGATTCATGGAAGCATGGTGAAAAGCTGAATTTAATGCGACATCAGCAGGCTGCATGAAACAAAACACTGGGTTATTTTTTACACACTGTGTCTCTATTCACATCTACTAAAATGTTAGGCATTTTTTTTTAATAAATGATTTTGCACAAATTAAATTCATGTCACAAAATAACCGTAAGAAATAAATAACACAAAACCTCAAAACTACTTTTAAGAGGGGAAGTGCAATAAAGATTAAAATAATAATAAAGTTTTAAAAATAAAGACTAAAGCAGGGCAAATGTTCTTCTGTAACATGCATTTTGAGATAACTAAGTTGCTAGTGAAATGGTGTTCTTTTTGATATGGATGACTTTTTTATATTTACAGCTCTCTTACAAGAAGGGAAAAGAATTGGATGGGGGATAAAATAGGAGATCTTAGACTTTGCTTGGAAAGGAAATGAAGAATAAGCAGGCAGGAAGAGTGAAAGTAGTCAGGAAGAGATTTTTCAGCTGAAAAAAGAAAGAGGGATGGTGTTGTGTTCTCCTGATCATCAGGACAAGTGCCTAAGTGCTCAAGATCTCCTCTGCTAACATTAATGAGAAGACCTGATTAATTCCTTTCTATTTATGTTGCACTGACACCAAAGGATCACTTCTGTCTCTGCCTCTTGGTGCTGCTGAGTGTGTCAGTATGAGTCAGCATGGATTTGTAATACTTTTTTTTTTTTTTTTTTTTTTTTTTTTTTTTTTTTTTTTTTTAATAAAATCAGTTTTCCCATTCACATTTCACAGTACTCTGTTACTCCTTTCAATAGAAATCTTCAATGAGTCTCATTTTTTTTCTGGCCCTATCTCTTTTAGAATGAGGCTGCTTTGAGAAAGATGGAAGATTTTTTTGTGCCTAATCATAGCTGCACCACTGTTTCATTAAATGTATAGCATCACAGAACAATGAAGGTTAGGAGGGGCCTCTGTAGGTCACCTCCTACTCTAAGTAGGGTTTGATTCAAGTTAAAGTGTGATTACTCAGAGCATTTCACAGATGAGTTTGAAAACCTGCAAGGGTGGATATTATACAAAATCTGTGGTCATTCTGTTCCTGTAGATGATTATATTTTCCATCTCATTCCAAATTTACCTCTTTTACTTTCTTAAGTTTTAATATTTGTCTTTAGTAAACGGTCTTTTAGAAAATTATAGAAAACAAAATATCTCAAAAGACCACCTCCTTCCTAAAATCCTGTGCAGGGGTTCACAGTTACTCTTTCTGTACTCATTGACACTGAACCTATTTGGTTAACTCGCTTACCTTGATGCAGTATTCCTCATGGTCTTTTTCTTTCTCTCTTTTGACTAAAGTAATTGACTCTGTGTCTTCGGCAAATTTTGTTGATTGACGGTTCACAATGAATGTATTTGAACGAATACAGTTTCCTATGAATTTACATATACTTCACTGTAGCCTTTTGTCAGGAGAGAGATTCACCATTAATTCATTTTTAATTTGCCAATTTTTTTTTTTCTGTAGTAACTTCTTGTGTAGTAAAATGTCTTACTGAAATTTAGGTAAATTTGTCTGGAAGTTCTTTCTCTGACAGTGAATCTCAGGGAGCCCAGTCTGGAAGTCATTAAAGCACATAGGTGGTTTAATGCCTTTGGTGGACTGAATTGGTGAATGAGGTCCCTCGACTTTGTTTTCAGAAGGGTTTTCAACATAAATATGTGTATTTCTACACATGTGTGAGACTCAACTTCAGCAAAAGAAAAAAAAAGGCTAGAGAAAAGAAGTTAAAACTGAAGAATAGCAGGAATAAAACTCATGAGATTTTCATCCTGCAGTCATATCAAATGGACGACTGCAACTATTTGAAGACTCATGGATTAAAACTCCAATGTGGTTTTCCCTGTTCTACAGAAGGTACCTGAATCTGATTGAGCTATCTGTCTGAGATATATACGCAGCACCCGCATACCCAACCTCCCTCTCATTAGGCAGTGACCTTAGGGGAAGCACAGCTACAAAATCTCAGGTGCTTGTCTGTGAGGGCAAATGCCACTCCTAACTCCACAGCATTCAGTAACAAAAGAATATTTTCCCCTCTCTATCTCCCATCAGAGATGGGCTTCATTCGGGCGAGCATTTATAAAAAAAATAACAGCTGGTGAGAAAATAAAAATATATATGATTTTTATATGACTATTTTAATGAAAATAAAAGTGAGGGCACAGAATTAATAGGAGAAAAATTAACAGAAAAAGCAAGACATAGTTAAACAGAAAATGTATTGGAAGAGTGAGAGCTCAGACAGTAACCTTCATCCTTGAATATGAAATAAGGGAATACATAAGGGAATACAGAGTACAGAAAATATCAGATCATTAACCCATCATAGAAAGTTCTGACATCCCACCTAGTAGATAGATTTTAATGAATATTCTTGTAGACAGTTAAAATATTGCTATGTGAAGAAAGGGCATGTATAAATATATGAATACCATTTTAATAATTTTAGACAACCAACTGATTATTGTTGATAATCCTGACTGAGATCAGTGGGAATTTTACCATTGTTTCTTTGTTTTCTGTTTTTCATCTTCATATTATTAAAGTCAGGGTAAAAAATACGTACAAGCAGTATGAGCAATCATATCATCTGGATGAGGAACCACTCCAAAAGTCTTAAGTCTGGGGAAACATATTTTTGAAAATCTTGATGTAGAATTTATGTTTCATTTTGCATCTGATGACAGCTGTGGTATTGGTAGGGAGCTGAGAAGCTGCATTTTATTCCAGTGGAAATAAGTGCCAGGATAAAGTAAAATGAAAAGACAATGTCAGGACTGGCAAAAGCAGAAGTGAAATGAATAGAAAACCCAGGAAGTCAGCTCAGCAGTCCAGGCAATGCACAATCATTGCTATGGCAAATACATCCTAAAAGACATCCTGTTGTTTTGTCTTACAGCTTCACATCCTAAATACAAGGAACCATATCCAGAAAGCACCAAAGGGTGGGGGCCCCATGGCTAAGATTCCACTTCTCATATTAAAAAAGTAGATCATTAGCATATAATTCACAAACATTACTATCCCACTGAAAAAAGAGGGACCTTTCCTCTCTTAATAACTTTTCTCTTGATAAATTAGCTGTTTGGAAAACTCCTGTGGAATAAAAATAAAAATAAAAATAAAAATAAAAATAAAAATAAAAATAAAAATAAATAAATAAATATAGTTTAAAAAAAACTACTCTATGTTTTAAATTAGTAAAATTATACTGATTTGGAAACCATACATAATTACAATCACATATAAAAAAACTGAATATTTTTCCTTTCAGCTTCTTTCATACCTGTGATCAGTAGAGCTTCATCAATTCAATTTTTGTTCATGTAGCCAGGGCTGTGTCATTCATTTGGTTGATTTTTACTCAGAATAATATATTTTAAGAGAATTACATATGCTTAAATACATGTTTAACTTCCCCCAATTTGTATGTTACATTCTTTACCTACTTTTGTTACAGTACCATAAAGCCAATCTTCCTATTTCTTTCTGTAGTATATATTCATGCTGTTTATATGTTGGAGAATAACATATTGACATGCAAGAGCATTACAAAGTGAAATTGCAGGTCTTTCTCCTTTCATGAGTCAGAAAAGAAAATTGATGCAGGCTTTCAAATGCACCCACAGCTAAATAGATGCTAAGGCTAAGCTGCATGTCTGAATTCTAACATACTGAATCATCTTTTGGTTGACTTTTGAAAGTTTTTTATTAAAGTGGTATATGCATAGGAAAAACAAAAAAGAAAGACTGAAGATCTATTAAAATGAAATATTGCTAAAAAAGATTCCCAGGGAATGGATCTTCCACATGAAGTCATGAAACCTGCTTTTTCTCCTTTGTTGGTGCTGATGTCATCATTTTTCAGGCTCAGATTCCATAGGTGGAGCATTATGATCCTTCTAGCACAAAACAGGTCGATAAATGATTGAAGCTGTTTGACTTGTAGCAGCATTGTTCATTTCCTGACACTCTTTTTCTTCTCACAGCTTCATGAGATACTAAACACTCATTGTGCGTTCATGTCTTAAAGCCAAAGGTCAATAATGAAGAAAAAGAAATAAGGCTCTGTGACTGAGGAAGTCAGCCATGCTTAATATAAACATGGACTTGATAAATTTACAGGAAAGAATAATAACTCTGAAGACCTAGCCTGAACATGTCTGCAAAACACATTAAAACAATTTACAGGATAATTATAAGGAAAGAACAAATTTAAACTATAATCGTTTCCATAAGTGATCCATAATATTAAAAAAGCTCAAAATATCGTGCTGAGTGGATAGTTTATTTGACTCTCTTCCCTCCATTGCACAAAAATATACCTACTTACAGTGTGTTGTGAGCCTTGCACTCATTATTCAGCATGTGTAGTTCCTGTAACGGTGAGCATTAATTAAAACTTTTTCAAACATGCAATCAACAAACTTATTTGAAAAAAATGCTCTAAGATAATTTGGATGTTTTCCAGTCATATTAATTTTTGAATATCTAAGCTGACATATCATGTTAGAAATGGTTGGTTACAGTATTGAGCATTGAGCTACTTCTTTTCTAAATTATTAGTTAGTTAGTAGTTATTATTGATTATTGGTTAGTATTCAAGCAACACTTCCTCCACGCTCAGGATCAGTGTATCCGTTTGAGTAAGAAGTCAGGCAGGGAGGGCAGGAGGTCTGTGTGGATAAGCAAGGAACTGCTGGCAAAACTCAAACAGAAAAAGGCATAATACAGAAAGTGGAAAAAAGGACAGGCTCCTTGGGAGGAATATAGGAAAGTTGTCAGGGAATGCAGCAAAGAAGGCTAAGGCACAATTGGAATTAAATCTGGTAAGGGATGTTAAAAATAACAAGAAGAGCTTTTTCAAATATAGCAACAGCAAGAGGAAGATTAGGGAAAATGTGGGTCTGATGGTGAACAGGGTGGGTGTCCTGGTTACAAAAGACACAGAAAAAGCAGAGTTACTAAACACCTTTTTTGCTTCAGTGTTTACCAAGGGCAGCCCTCTGGAATCTCAGACCCTAGAAACAAGAGAATGAGCCTGGAGAGAGGAAGATTTGGCTAGGGTAGAGGTCAGAGAACACTTATAGAAACCTGACATCCACAAATCCATGGGCCCTGATGGGATGCACCCCAGAGTGCTGCAGGAGCTGGTGGA
>VZSV01000150.1:1028413-1091499 GCA_013398735.1 Nothocercus julius | reverse complement strand
CCCCAAAAGTTCCACAGGAACTTAAGGAAAAATTTCTTGATGGTGAGGGTGACAGAGCACTGGAACAGGTTGCCAAGAGAGGTTGTGGAGTCTCCTTCTCTGGAGATCTTCAAGACCCATTTGGACGCAGTCCTGTGACACACGCTCTAGGTGACCCTGCGTGGGCAGGGGGGTTGGACTAGATAATTTCTAAAGGTCCCTTCCAATCTTAATGATTCTATGATTCTATAATAAATGCACTTTAAAATGTAAACAGGCAGCAGTTAATCCTGAATGGGTTTCTAGCTCTTTTTTTCTAAATTATGAAATAATACATTCAAACATATTTAGTACATACTGTTTACTATTGAAAAGGCATGCAATTATTTTGTTTTTAAATAAAACATTCACTATATTGATGTTCAATTAAGTAAATAATACAAATAATACAAAACACCTAGAGAGGAGTACCATAATTGCAAAGTAAGCAGACATTTTGCTGTATTGTTTAAGAAGCTATGAGAAGTGAAATTGCTGATTTATCTCAATAATTATTGATCCTTTAGTATTTTGGTCTTCCTAAAAAGAGAGGAGTAACCAAATGTAGTGAGTCATTACATTTCCATAATAATTTGAAAAGTCTGCAACTAAGAAAATTTTCAGGAAATTATTTTGGACAAAGAAACATGAATGATCAAATATTTTACATTTTTAATGAAAATACATCTTAGAATATAACCAAGGAATAACCTAATATGATGAGTTTTTTTTTTCTTCCTTTTTTAAGGGTTCTAAATCTAGAAAATCTTACTAACAAGATTTATGAATTTTTAATTTCCATTGGTTTGAACGGACAGCTCTGACTCAATAGTATTTACAACCTGCTGTACACAGTTGCAGAACAAGTAAAGTAATATTTTAGATATAATACAGTTTATACAAGTCTCTGTGGATTCTGCCATAAGAATATGTAAGGTACAAATTTCTGGATTCAAGAAATTTGTACTTGATATTAACTCTTTAACTTCTATTTCTCTTAAGAAAAATGAAAAGCTTCCAATAAGCAACAACATTTTTAAGGGCTTTGGGACCAAAAAAAAAAAAAAATGTATTACATGTCTGAAAGAAGTCTAATTACTTCAGGTAATGAAAATATTACAGGATTTTTTTTTGTTGTTGTTGCTTTCACTTTGATAGATTCTTCTAATCTGCAGGCCAAAGTTTCTTTCTTACCTTTACCTTATCTAAAATGCAACATGGGACACAAGTTCCACATATTGAACCCAGCAGTGATGGCACTGCAGGACTTAGCAGAGATTTCAGGGATTTGCAAACCAAAACATATATTGACTGGCCATGAAAAATGTTAATGAAAAATATATCATAGAAAGGGATTATTTGAAGTATTGTTTCCTAATAACTACCTACAACATGAAACAGTCTGGATCACTGCTCATTTCTAGCCTTTCCCTCTGGAATGGGTTTAAAATTATATGGTCTCTAAGAACCATAGATTTTATGAAACATGTCCAAAAGATATATGGAAGGGCCATCTCAAAGTCAAAGAATAAGCAAAGGTGAAGTGGACTTATTACTGGAGTAAGCTTCTTTCTCCTGACACTAGAAAATACACTTCCTTTTACAATGATTTCCTAAAGTAGTAGCAAATTATACTGCTTATACAACCTATATATGATATATATATATCCTGTACCTATATCCATAGCTATATCCATGTATACACACACTATTATCTATATATGTATTATCTATAGTAGGATAGTATATCTATATGTAACTTTTTCATCCCGTATGCTATAGACTACTAATGGTATCTCACTGATTTCATATAGCATTTTTCCAGTGTCTGAACTGAAATGTCTTTTTATTAGTATATCATAATATAATTTTAGTATAGTTATATAATATATTCTATAAGAATGTTGAGTGATTGAATATTTATGAGAAACAAGAGTTGATCTTGAAGATTAATTTCTAGTAGATCTCAGGGAGTATAGTAGTTTTAATTAAATTTTATGCATTGTGTCATTGAAGTGGAAAGCACAGGCTTCTGATTTCCCAGACTTTCATGCTCATCTGTGGAAACTTTCCTCCATGTGAATGAGAATCTTCTATTTGTAACATTCAGACAGGCTCACATAACACATAGCAGAGGACAGTCCAAAAAAATCCAAGCTTTTCTGACAGCCTCTCATGAAGTGTAATGCAATCCCAATTACAGTTGATTTTAAAGGAAAAAAATCTCATAGAGATGTTGGAAATGTGAATGTAGGGCATCAAGCTGACATTCAAGCTGGTAGCTTAACATAGGTCAGGCTTCCGCTGTCCACACTGTGCTTTGGAAGAGCAGAGTTCACGTATCTACATGTGGTGAGGATGTAGCACTCTGGGATCTGCCTGTGCCCAGTCCCATCCAAACAACCTAGATGAATACTTGGGTAATGTAAAATGCTGAGGAGCACTCCAGGCCTCCATCCTGTGCTGCGCACAAGGCATTTCCTACGCATAGATAAGTCGGTTGTGTTGTACATAGTGATTTGCTGCCTAAACCAATAGAACTGATACTTAAAATGAAAGTTCTGATTTGTGTATGTGCATTTTTTTTATTATTATTATTATTTGTTTAGTAAGAAAAACTAAGGCCTCATGGAGACAATAATGGAAGTCACTGAATGGAAGCTGAGTGTTTGAATTGATGTTTCTGAGAAATTTTATAGTCTCAATACTCTGTAAGCCCAACACACTTATGTGAGGTTACCTCAGGAAAATGCTTACACTTGTCTGAGAGACTTTACTGAGAACGGGAGACACCAACATTTGTTGTCTTCCATTCTTTCCTCCCTTCTTACAAGTTTTAGCCACTATATTCATCACAGCTACATACAGAATAAAATCTCTTTTATGAAACAGCAGAAATTCTGTAAGCTAACTTAAAAGTAGTCACAAAGGTTTGTTTTTTGCAGCTCAACTTAGATCTTCATTAGACTTGCATTTTTTTTTTTTTAACATCTGGAGAAAATATGCAATGACTTCCACAGTGAGCAAGATTAAAACATTTCTCATTTCTCTCCTCTGGTTGCATAGTAAAACTTTCAGAGGTCTTCAAGATAAATGCTCTAAAAATCCCCATGAGTGTTTTTCATTTTTTTTACAGGTGGTGACTACCTCTATTACTACTACTTTGCAACAACTAAACCTCTACCAGGGAACACAAAGTGTAAATAAGTGACCCTGCCTAACTTAACCAGGCAAAGTTACTTAATAGGAAGTGTAGCAAAGTAAAACCTGATGGAACCTTGTGTTGTGGGGTGACCTACTTGTGTAGTTTGTAGTATGATGTAACCAGATGAAAGAATCTTCAGTACAAAACACTAAATATTTTTCTTATTTTATGTCTTGTGAGTGTTTAAATGAGAATGAAACCTTATTACTACAGTCAGACTTCATTATATTTCTCATATGAACTTCATCTAGAGACAGTGCTGATAAATTTACCAAAATCCTTTTGTGTATCCACTCATTACTTTTCACTTTCCGCTGCTATATACACTTCAGGTATTCTGTATCAAAACTGGTGGCAGATCTCCTAGCTATCTTCTGAATACTGACTGAAGTCAGCATTATATTTTATAATTAATTCAGAATAAAAATGAAAAAAATCCAGTAATTAATAGGTATTGTCCTGACAGTGCTCAAGGCCTTGCAGAGGAAGATGCAAGGCTCTGTCACACTGGTATGTTCATTCTTACCAGAGAAAAAGGGAAAAGGAAGGACTAGAGTGAGCCTAGAAAGACTCTGAAAGAAGAACGCTGGAGGGACAGACCGAATCCCGCAAAAACACTGACTCAGCAGCAGCTACTGAAGAGCTAGTTTGGCTTTGCAGGTTAGTGCTACCAGCTAAAGAGGCGATAGAGTTGTAGTTGTTTTGCTGCTCATCTACTTTTCTAAATCCAGTGACTCCTTTTATGCTGGTGGCAGGCCCCCGTTCTTGCGAACGGACACCTTGAAAGTGCTTTCTCAGCTGTTAAATCTAGCTTTTAATTAGTATCCAGACTTAGTTAAAGCTAAATAAGATATGTGTATGGTGGGTAAACACATATCAGAGAGGCTGTCCTGAAAACATAGCAATCCGCTGAAAAAAAACCATAATTTTTATCAACTGCGGCCCACCTACCAGTCAAATTATCATTTTTAGCAAAAAAAAAGAAGACATTTATATGTTTATGAATTAAAAAGATACTTTGGTAGTACTTCCATAGATGACAAAATGTGAAACATTTATTTGTTTGCTAGTTTATTTTCTCACTGTGTATGTATGCACGTTCATATGCATATGTGTGTTTATACATATAATCATATGAAACAGGGCTTTTTAATCTCTTATAGATCCTTCAGCAGAAAATAAATCACTGGAAGACTGTGCAGATTATTTTATTTCTGTAGATCTGAAAAGAGTCTGCCAGCTTGCTAAGTGCATTTGATCTCTTTTGTGTTACGGATTATTCTCTGCTTCAAGGAATTTGTCTTAATGTCATCCATGGCTCCTGAGAGGCATCCAAATCATTCCTGAGGCAAGAGAACATATGAGCCATCTGAAATATGACTACAGTCAAAAAAAAAAAAAGACGTAGTGTTATTCTATTGTAATCTTTGTCAATGGTCTACAAGAAACATTTTCTAGCCATTTTCTAGAAAAAATACACATTTTTTGATGCCATCTTTGCTATGTAACAGTGAGAATAGTTGAAAATTAATTCCCATGATAATCATGTGAGAGTAAAACTGAAACATAAGAAAATATTAGTCATGATTCTGTCTGCAAATAATCTTATATGAGGCTGTCATAATAATGCATTCTGCTATTAACTGAAACTCTTTCAGATAGTAATAATACTTATATCATACAATTTAAAGAGCAACAAATAACTTATAAAAAATACCTTTTACTAAAATAAAAATGAATAATCTAGTGTGTAATTTACCATTTCTACTTGTACTTCTCCTCTCCTGAAAGTCAATTTCAGATTCTTTTTCTAAAATGGTAAGTCCATGCACCCAGTTTATTGGATCTGTCATGCTTAATAGCAATTATAACTCATACTGTTGTAAATTTTGTCATGTATCTCTCAAGTGAAATTTTCTTTTTTTGGGGTTAATGTTTTGATTTTGGCCATTACTGGATAGTCAATTTTGCTGGAAATTACACACTTCTAGGTGTGTGTCTCAAGTTAGCTCAGGCTCAATTTAGCTGGCAAAATATTCAATACTGGCTGATCTTTCAGGCACTGCCTTGCTGTCTCAGTCATTCAGGAGCCTTGGTTTTCACACTTGATAACTAAACAGAGCATTACTGCGGTGTAACAGGTTTGTGAAAGGAAAGGTAATCTTAAACCTTGTGTAGTCATAGTCAATTTCCATCTGAGGGACAACCCAATGTAAAAGAATGCAAATGTTAGGATGCTTGCATTGCAGAAACATGTCAGTTGTCAGGTCTGAAGAATACCCGTAACTTCAAGGTGTATGGACATCTCTGGATCATATCAGAGTGACCTGGGACATGCCATTTTGTTTTTCCTGCATCTTTGCAGGTCCTGTGCTGTTGTCATAAAAGTATATGCAGACTGTGGGCCTGGAACTTTGCTAGGCCCTGTCTGTAAGACAGGCGAATATTTAAAAACCTGTAAAACTCAGCTGTCAGTTTAGACTACCTCATTTCAATAGAATTAAGAGAGCACCGTCAGACTTATTAAGAGCTTTGATCTTTAGACTAGCATCTGCACCTTGCACGCAGACACTGTCACGAAATTTGCCAATCTGTATTTCTCTGTATGAGGGGAAACTGTCATTATCATTTCTAATCCTATTACTGTAGCTGTGCTCTGATCACTGGACCAAGACCAGAGACCAATTATGCTGTGCTGTAAGCCATTTTTAATAGAAAATAGCTCTTGCTCTAAAGATCTTATAATCTGAAAGAAAAAAAAAAAAAAAAAAAGGGAGAGAAAAGACAAGGTTCAAGTGTTATCATTTCCATTTTACAGAAGGAAAACCATGATACAAAAATAAGGAAAAAAGGCTGTGGTAGATGTGGGTTGAGAGAGGTTTTTCTCTTCTGCTTCAGTGTCTATCTAATAGAAGATTATCCTTTCATCTCTGCAATCACCACTACCATCTTAAGCTACTCTCTGTAGAAATCCTTCACAGAAAGTATATATTTTACAATGAGAAACTTGCTAGTTCTTGGGACTGCATATTCAGGTCCTATCAAGTATTTTCTGTGAATTTTAATTTTGAAATATTATTGGCCGGTTCCTGTAATTAGCTTTTCCTAGAGCTAAAAAATCCCATATAATTATTTGCTGCAGGGATACAACCTACAAGATACAACATACTAGACAATTTTCAATGTAAGACCAGCACCTTCACAATCTCAATGAGTACTATTTTTGGTGGATTAGAGACATTATAAAATCTTTTCTATATTTGTCTTCTTTTTTTTTCCTTTCAATATATTTTCTATTTTGGTGTTTCAGTTCCTTTGAGTGTTTTGCTCCTACATAGGATGTGTAACAAAGATTTCTCTGCATTCTGATGCACTCTGAGTGAATGTTTCTACACAAAGGCTTCACACGCAAAGCACAATGGTGGTTCCTTTGGCTAGACTTTGCCACAGTTTCACACACATTGTCTTTCACATTCCTATAGGAAATCTCACATTTCTTACTATTCTTCCTACCTTTAGGGATGACGATGTGAGCTGTATGCATGCAACATGTGCCTAGACAACTAAGAAGCCTTGCCAGTTTCTTGGTGAGCAGATGTCTAAAATCAGAGTTTTTTGATGTTACACTGCAGAGTCTGGTAAAAGAGTAATAGAGTAGTCTTATTCAGGACCTTCAGTCCTCTGCAAACTGCATCCACCTGCTCTGACTCATTTTCTTGACTCAGCTTGCTCTGTGACTCCTGTGCAGAGCAGACAGATACTTACATAAAAATCTCATTCTGAAAAGTGCTGTGGTTGAAGCTCTGACCCTAACAGAAGCACTTTTCTGAAGTACAGTAGTTTTAGGTTTCTGTACACCTGGTGAAGATATGGCCTTAAAAGAAATACACCACTTAGTATCTGAGAAAAGTAAATGGCCTGCGTGAGCAGTAAATGACCTTTTTTACTCTCATTCACTGAGATTACCACTTTCCCTGGTTGGCTGCAGCTGGCTTAGCAACATAAGACGGCTAAAAATCAAGCTTTAGAAAAACTAATTTTATTTTTAAATGCTTCTAAAAAGGAGCATTATTTTTATTTTGCCAGTGTGAATCTGTGTTGCAAAAATCTTTACCAGGGACAATCGGCTATATAACCTGTGCAATAATGGAAAATAATGACTCCTTTGAGGTAAGGAAAATGAATATCTAATTACATTTAGCCACCCTGATTTTATTTTAAACCATTCCTTGAAACACACGCTGGAAAACATAGTGGATTTGAAATCGAGAAAGTTCTGTACAAGTTTTCTGTAGAGCTTTCACTGAGTTTTTTCTACACAGGAATTTCAGCTAGAAAATAACAATGCTGTATCAAGATCAGTCCTCTGATTTTTACATAGCTATTTTCAACTTTTAGCTCAGTTATTTTTTCAATCTTCCATCCTTTCTGTTTTGGGTACTATTTTCCTCTGATGTTTTTACTTTGAAACATCAAGAAAGTGAAAAGACCGTGTTCTTTCTTCTTCCACGTACCTCAAAAAAACCTTTAACACCAGAGATCTTCTGATAATAAAATCCTTTTCTTTTTTTTTTCCTCCAGCACAGAGGATGCTCACAGATTATCTGTGGATGAACCTTTGTGTTACTGTAGTTTTTTTTAGTGGTTCAGTATAGACCACTCTCTTCTGCTTTGGGGAATACTTTCAAACTATTCTGTTGCGATGCTGATCAAACTAGAATGCACATGACCTTGGCTGTGTAGCTTGCCCTCCTTCTCCTTTATCTGACAGCAGTGGTCTGATTACTTATCTGGAGGATCTTGGATGAGGATCCTCATCTTGGAGGATCTTATGTTTTTATTGTCCAGTACATAGTAACTAAGTCTTAATTACTGTTTGGGGTTCTTAAGAAATATGTTATATAACTTGATACTATGGATCCAATAATAATTCCATGCATTGAGAGTCTTACCTTTTCTCTTAAGTGCTTCATAGTTCAATATCGCTCTCTGACATCTTCTATGGAGTGTAGAAAAAATCTACAGTATTCTACAATATTAGTTCACTTATCTCCAGTTATCAAAATGTGTTTGTATCACACCATTAACATACTGTCACAAAGCTAAAGTGCATTAGAAAAAGGATTTTATTGCATATTAAAACAATTATTTCCAAATAACCATCATCTCATTTCAGTGAAACCTCAAATACTTACATCCACCCTATTTTACAACATTCAAATACACTCTGTCCTTAAGATTTTTTCTTTCAGCATACCCAAAGGCTCCTTCTTGTTGACAACACTGTGAAATTGGTCTCTATTTCATTCTCAAACCCACAAGGATATATACTAGCGATTTCTCTATAGATACAGATGAATTGTCTTAGCCCCGCAATAGCCAATATCCTTTTCAGTGTGTGTGGCTACAGAATATTGTTGCAGGCTGGAAAAAAGGTGCAGAGAATTTGCCAAATAATGTTGCTACCACATGTTTTGTTGTCACCTAGCTTCATAGACAAGTCATCCTTTGACTTGGATATTCATCATTGCTTTCATCCAGGGAGATGTTCTGGATTGAAAGTTCTCAGTGATGTCTAACTCTGGGGGAGCATTGCACAAGATGATAACATGAACTGTCTGTTTTGGTATGAACCTGATGACACTATATCTGTTTAATTTTTTTTTTTTTTTTTTATATATGTATATATATATGTTTACATATATATCTATTAGCATAAATCTACATGTATATATGCAAGAGAGAAAGGGAGGCAGAAAGGAGAGAGAACTGAGTCTGTGAATGGTGCAGACTTCCTTCAGATTTCCTGCCTCCAGGCAATTACTAACCACCTAGTTAAAATATGCCAAATGTCAGATATGTCTTCATATTCCCTTATCTGGGGTGAGAGTACACAGACAATTTTGTCAAGATGATTTGATCAGAAATTCAGCCTGAAGAAAGTTCTTTTATAACAACCATGTCAAAAGAGATTTTAATATTTTATTTTCAATTTTTAACAGGGATCTGGCTCTTACCTGCTTTAGATACTTCTGCCATTCAAGAGAGCTGACTTTTTACTCATTCTCATGATTTTATTGACTCTGCATGATAGACTACATTTCCAGACATTCTCATGCTCCTAGTTTCCATGCTGATTTTTTACAGAAAATGTAGGAATTTCTCTTTTGGATTCCCCCAACTACATTCCAATGGAACAGAAACACATTCCAGGTGTCATATTCACATTTGTACAATTCTAAAATGCTAAAATCTATTTTACTTCCAGTTCAGATTTATTTTCAAATGAATTATTCTCTACATTCCTAGACCTGAGTCTATTTTCAAGGCTTGCAGGATGATTTCCCTCTGTATGCACCTTTGTCATAGACATTATTGTCTGAATCATCATTGCAGATAACCAGATAACACTATTGGCACAGAGCCTGATTTGATTTTCATATATAATTGCTCCATTACTTGCCTTTTTTTTGAAAAATCATTCTGTTTTAATTGGCTTTGTCAGAGAAACTTCACCTTCAACTGTGGCTGTGTATAATTTAGAGTCAGACTCCTTCCAAAATTCAATTTAATCTGATTACTAAACAAGGCTGAGTTTCTGAAGTGCTAGTACTATTCCAATTCCTAGTTTCTTCCTTTGCAGTTACTAGGTAGTAGTCCCTCCTTCTCTGTATTTTTTTTTTTACTCTTGTTTTCCAGGCATTGTCTTTGTGTATCTGTGCCCTGAAAATGGCTCTGGTAGGTATCTGTGCTGATTTAGTAAGAAAAATTCTATGGATTGTTGGAATTTGATGCACTCAACCAGATCTTAAGAGCAAAAATATAGAGAAGATGCCTTTTGGATACATATGAGCACAGAGGCCTGTTTTTTACTTTAGCACCCTCCAGATGTCCTATTGTTAAACGTCAGATTCATGATCTGATTCTTCCCCGCTGCAGTGATGCTAAATAATACGAAATTCATTTCTTTAATTCTTAGCATTTTAAAAAATTAATTCGTGCTCATTTTTCAGCCTGAGATATTTTAATTCATTTTATGATTAAAATTTGGAGAAAAAAATAATAAAAAAAATATATAAAATGATTCAGATCCAGGAAACTACGTGCATGCACACATTCTCTCCCTCATACAAAGGCATACGATCTGTCCTACTTTCTCCACCCAACTCTCCAACACACAGACACTGTTTCTGCCTAGGGAATAATATCTCTGTTTCAGCCATGGATATTTTGATTTTTCTTCCATTTTTCCTGACCTCACCTCTCCTTCTTCAGGGTTGTAAAATACATAGAAGAGCCATGAATCTGGCTGCAAACCAGAGTGCTCATTTTCTCCAGAAAGAAAATCTTTCCTCTCCAGCAAAGTCCTTTTCCCCAGACCAAGAAGAAGAGCCAGGGAATGATAAATGTTTGCACCATTCTCTATTGCCTTGGTGCTTGTGTCCCCCAAATGTCCTCTTTAAAACAAGGTAAATGAAGCCAAATCAAACCAGTTATTGAATTCAAACCAGAATTTATTTCTGACATTTGTTCCATGGTCCGTGAATTTATCTGAATTATCATGTTGTGAAACTAGTTCTGTTTATGGTCAGCTCTTCCAAATTTCCTGTTGATGTTATGTCTACTTATATTATATAAAGATAAAGTATTTTCATAAAAAGATTATGCTGATAAAAGAAGAGAGGAGTATATTTTTTGGAAAATTTGAGAGAAAAAAAAAAAAAGTGATCAATAAACAGTTCAGTGCCAGTTAGAAACTGGCGTAAGACAGGTTTTGCCTTTCCCTACAGTTTTGGCAAAGATATCCTAATTGAGTCTTCAAATGAATGAACAGTAATGTTTGCTAATTCTAAGAGCTTTTTGCTTTCTTAGGTGTTCTTCCTTAGTAACGAGCCTTTAAAAACTCCCTCAGGACTGGATGAAATGTGGAAATATTATAATTAAACATGATAAATAATCTCATTAGTAATTCATTGCACATGCTGCAATTAAATTATTTGTAGTTGCCTTGGACAAAGTTTAAAAGACTGCCCTTATTACAATGGTTTTAAATTACTCTTTACTTTTGAAATTACATACATTCTTTTTTGAAATTGCTTTTTGTTAAGAATGAAGTTTTGTAATTGGAATGAGATCAAGCATACCAGGAAGAAAAAGAAGTCTGGACACAACAAAAAAAATGTCATAGTTTTGGAGATTTCTAGCAGGCAATACATTTATAAAAGGTATAGACTGAAGAAACAGAATAAATCTGGCTAATCTCTGTAAAGCAGGTCTGAGATTAATCCCTTCAACAAGACATCTGCAGTTTTTGCAGATGTTTTGGAGATTGTGAAATCAATTTTATTGTTTGCTGTCTGTCATTTGCAGGAATTCATAAAAACACTAATTAAATACACAGAAGCAGCCAGATTAGTTTCCCTGAATATGAGATAAACTCTTTTGCTCAGTCATCTTTTGTGAAAATGGCTGCACACGACAAGATGGGCCACTTTTCCAAGTATTTTGCTTTTTAATGCAAATATAACTACTTAAAAAGTTACAAGACATCTATTTCAGGAGTAATATTTTCACAATGTAAATATAATAGCTGTTTTTAGTAACATTATTTCTGTTTTTTATGTAAATTATTCATCAATTTGATAAGATGCAATACTTAAATTATATAATGATGACATGTTATCACTAATGCATGAAATGCGCAGGCTTCAGTCTAATCTACTTTTGTCTACCTTTGTCTCTATAGGTTCAAATTACTATAAAAGGGTGAAGTGCAGAAACTTAAAATTCAGATTTCTGGAAATCATTCTGATCATAGAATGAATGGTAGATTTCAAGCAGAAAGGGTACTTGGACATGGGTATGGTCTGCACACATACACTGTATTGGGACTTGTTTAGACAGCTGAACTAAGTCAATATCTTTGATGTGAAAGAAAATTTGAGTATTTGGATAATTTAGATCATTTGAAAGTATAATTTTTGCATATAGAATTGGAAACCTGTCTGCAGTAGTAGACATTTAAGCAAAGATTAATTATGTTGCTTCATAGAGTTTTTTTTTGTCTGGAAAAAAAATCTTCAAGTTAAAATAAAGTAAAAAACCCCAAAATAAAACAACAGGTGAAAACAACATTTGTACTTTTAGGGCAACTATAGGAGAAAAAATGCTCTTCTCACAAACTCCAAATCAAATTCTAAAAGTCCACAGTGAATAGTACAAGCGTATTTAAGAATGTAAGAAAAAAGGATGTTTGGAAAAGTATGTGCCTTTTAAACAGTCAGGAAAAAGGAGCTGCATTATTAGATAAAATAGCTAGACAGTAATATTTTTGTAGGTGGACACTGGAGTTTACCTTACCTCTGAGCATGAATATTCTTATTTTGACAGAGGGCCAGAGGAGAAGGCTGTGACAAAGCAGTAGATTACATATAGACTTTTACATAGACTTTTTTATATATATATATATAGACTTTACATAGACATAAAATTTTGAGATATACATTCCTTTGAATCTGACAGGCTACACCTGCATGTTGGCTCAGGGCAGCAGTGAGGTTTTGGAGCAAACCCTGCGTCGCTCCTACGAACCACACACTGCCTCACTTCCCACGGCTCTTTGGGCACACGCAAACTACGTCCCTTTCAAAGGGAACGAGACCAGAAGCTCTGCTCCTGCTGTGCTCCAAACCTAGTGGGCTTGTTTTTTCCAAGCCTGCCATTGCTACTGCGGCTTAGCAGAACAGGAAATGTTCTTCTATTTACATTGTGTTGCTCTTTTATGAGGGAAAGAGCAAGTAACCCAATTTTAGGTTCACAGTGGATTTATGGCACAGGAAAGTTACCTGTATGAAGTGCCAGCATGGCCAGTCTGCTAACAAGAACAGTTATAACTGAGGACAACAATGTGAAACACACAAACAAATTCAACTAACTTAAGCTATCCATCATCACATGTCCTCCCTCCCTATAACTTATGTATTGCCACCCTGCAGTATTATTTAAGTTCTGATGAGAGAATATGAGCAATATATGTATATGAGCAATATATATATATGAGCAAACGAGAAGTGACTCTTACCTGTGGAGGACGTACAGTTATTGGTGCAGGCATGGGAACGGGAATCGGAACAGGTAAAGCTTTAGGTATAGGTGACACTGGTTTCATTATGTGTAGCTTCTGCACCTCCATTTTGAGCTACTTCATTTTCAACTTCTTGGGAATCCCCTTCCACTCTACATTAAAAATAAAGGAAAAAAAAAAAAAAAGGTTCAGTAGAAGTGGACAAGCAGTCAAGCACTGCCATGTAAAACCAATATGTTTTGTGATGTTTTAAAAAAAAGAAGTCAAACAAAATTATTTTTCAAATAAAGGGAAGCCTATAGAAATAAATTTTATTTAAAGGGTATTTCCTAAAATAAAATCTCCAAATTACTTTGACTACAATACAGCAAGCCACTGTCACTGAAAGAGGGCAAGTAAATCTATTCCTTTCGTTAGCCATTTTCCAATTGCACTCCTTGTGCCAACTGCGCACGTGCATGTCCAGGATTCTAAAGTGCACCAGCTGCAACAACAGCAGCAAGGCTGCTTTGGAGAAGCTTTCAACAGATTTAATTTTCCTAGGGCAAAGCAGCAGCTTTTTCATTTTTTTGAAAAGTCATTTTTGAAAATCCAACATTTACAACTCATAAAGCAAAGTGAAACTACAATAATGCGGCATGACTACAAACAGGAAGAACATCAGCTTCAGGTTTAACATCACATTTCAGTAGCTAAACAGCAGATCATTAAACAGTTGCACAGTTAAGATCAGCAAAATAATCCAGAGAGCTAGCTCAATTTTTAGGTAAGTACTGCATTTATTTAGTGTTCCTTTTAAAACGACAACAGCTGAGGGTGACAGAACCCTGGCACAGGCTGCCCAGAGAGGCTGTGGAGCCTCTTTCTCTGGAGATTTTCAAAACCCGCCTGGCTGCCACCCTGTGCCACGTGCTGTGGGTGTCCCTGCTGGAGCAGGGTGGGGTTGGACTAGATTATCTCTAGAGGTCCCTTCCAACCTTAAACATTCTATGATTCTACATAGTCCACAGATGTGAGTGATTAAGTGCACATGTGGGTTTGTATGTGTGGGTGGGGAAGCATTTTAGAACAGTAAGAGGAAACAAAACAAGTAAAATGAATTTATTAGCATGCCAAGGCAAATTCAGCAGCCATGCTGCTGTTAAGCATTTTACATGAACTTCAGCAGATAACAGGACTGGACTATCCCTTGACACAGGGACTGAAAGCCAGGTGTCTCCCTTAGCAATGAACTGTCATAAACATCAAGTTAGAAAGGAATGCCTCTGCTTACTTCCTCTAAAGACTCCAAAAACACAGAGCCTTTTCTGCAAAATAGAGAAAAGCTCAGAAGAAAGTTATAGAAAGTATATACCTCTCATGCCCTCTTTGCTCCAACTTCCCCTCACATACAGATAGTGTAAATAGTCTAAAATAACCCATATGGGCCTGAATTTTCCCAGGCAGAGAAGAGATTAAATCCAGCTGTCCTACATTTTGGTGGATCTTCCTACCACAAGTTTGAGTCTCTTAACTTTTCACAGACTTACTCCACAGTTCTTCATGTCTTTCTATGAAGGCTTTCTAGACTAAGCCTATGAGAAAAGAGATAGAGGAAGGCAAGGGCCCAGTTCTATGGAAGGGTTTAGGAGGTGTTTTGGAGTGACAGACAGTAGGTCCAGGGCAGTACTGCTTTTGAATAAATTCTTTTATTTCTTTTTCATATTATGAAAATACCTTAAATATCTAAGTAATAAGAAATTAAAACAAAGCATATAATGCAAGGCTGTTGTCTATTGTCTTATCATCACTTTATATTTAGTTAATCCAGCTTCAGCCAAGATTTGATTTTGGGACCTGTCATTGGGTGTTTTTGTTCTGAGCCACTTCCAGTGGTTTTGTTTTTCACCATTCTCAGTGGTGAAACTCTAAATAAACTGAAAAAAAATGGAAATGAATTTTTTTTTCTGTATGCCCTGGGTGAAATTTTCCTTTTGTTCTTCTAGTTGTGCTACTTACATCCATTTCAGGCAAAGACAAAGAGAAAAACTCCAGGACTAGAGAGATTAAAACCTGTGAGTTGAAGGCAAAGAGAGGGCTGGTCCCTAAATTAAATTTCATTAAGCTTGTGATGTGTGAAATAGCTTTCCTGCACCTTGGAAAAGGATCAGCCTCAGTGAGCTGATTCATTCACTGGTTAATGTCTGGGCAGGGTTTCATTAACATGCCCATACAGAGCATATTTTAATGAATATTAGGGAAGCAAACATACTTGTTACTTTCAAAGCTGCTTGACTTTACATATTTTTTTTTCAGTTGTCTCAATATAGGATTTTAAATGGTTTAAAATATATTTAATTAATGAAAACAACTCTTGGTACTTTTTAAGTTTCTAAAGCTGCTTTTAACAGATATTAGAATTAAAAGTTAAGAATCACTGAAAGAGAAATTCTAGATTTCTCATAGTATCCTTAGGTCTGAGATAAAATGTCTCATATGGAAGGTATTTGTTATAAATATTACAAGGTAGATATTATAACTGCATTCATTTAGAGATGTAATATTTTCAAAAGACTCTGGTTCTGGATTTTTACCTGTCCCTCTTCGTGTGAAAGTATTAGAAAACTTTTGCATAGATGAGCCATCACTGCAATAAGGACCATAAAAAAAATAGCTGCCTTGAAAGGGTGATGAAAGCACCCTTCGAATTCTTTGTGGGCAAGTCTATTATACTTCCTTTCCTTCTCCTTACAGACACAAGCATGAAAGATTTAGGAGAACGCTGTACACAAATCCTTACAGAGTTTTTCTCTTTCCCAGTGTGATCAGGGAAATGGAGAGCTGAAAACTTAATTCACAAGTGTAAAGTTTCCCTTGAACACTATAAAAAATGTGTTTCTACCCCAAGGTTTTAAGAAGATGACAAAGCTGAGAAATTTCAACCCTTTAAAATTCTAATTTTGCGACACAATATAGCTGCGTAGATCACACTACAATGCAGAGTGTGAATTATGAAACAAGGTGTTTCTTAATGTTAAAAGGTAGTTACTGTTCTTTTTAAGACTGTTAAAACATGCTGCTTTGAGGCTTTTCCTCTATTTCACAGGCTAAACGTTTTTGGACTCCAGAGTTTCTTCAGTGCTGAATCCTGCCCTGTAGCAATGAAAACAATTTTGATATTTGTCTCTATGGAAAGAAAGGAAAACACTTTCCCCTCTTTCATTTTCCTCCTGCATTGGGGCAAATTCACAGGTCAATTCTTTTCTGACAGTGGATGATTTTACTTCATCTCTATGCATTGAGCTGTTGAGAAACTGCTTCTAACCACAGTATTTGTCCACAGATCCATGTCTGATGTATTGTGGTTTAGCATTAAATTTCTGGAACAAGAAGTAAAAATGCAATTCCAAAACAACTAAAAAAAAGTCATAACAAATGAAGAATTTGTACAGATAAAAAACCTAGGCTAAAGAAGTGGAGATATAAAAGAAAAGATGAAAAAAAAAGGCAGTGCTTTGAGGTAAAATTGAACAATCAAACCTGCTTGTTTGATAGTTGGTTTATGGTTGTTTTATAATTGGCTAAATTAACCAAATAATTTTCCCCACCCATTTTGCACTAAATGATATTTGACACCTTTAAAAAAAAAAAAAACTTTTTAAGAAAAAGGTATTAAAAGTTATAGTGTTAAAAGCAAAGAGCCTGTTCTACTGCTGCCCTTTACTGACAGCCATTTCCCCTTTACTTACAATGACTCGTGATTAATTGTGTTTAAGCACTGTGTGCAGTTTTGCCATTTTTTTTTTTTTTTCGAAGTACAAGGAGAAATTACAATGAGTTTTCTTGCAAAATGGATGTTCTTTTCTCTTCTTGCAATGAAACATTGTTATAAGGCAGAAAAATCTACAATTCCTTTCTCAGGTACATTATTTATGATAAGTGTAAAAATGTGTTTCATTTTTCTTAGAGTGAAATCATGCATACTTTGTAAAGTTAAATATATTTTATGGTCATTGTCAAAGCTTACACTAGATCTTATGTTGGATATGAGCACTCAACTACTCATTTCTATAAGCAGTGCTTGGAAGGCCTGACCTGAACTGGAGGTATCAAACGGGTTTGGTCTATTTGTTTCATTGATACAGAGATAAGTTGCTAATCACAATACTGGTAGGAACCTTTCATCTTTCAGATCATTGGAAGTGGAATGTCAGCTGGCTTTTCTGATTTATGGAGTAAGAAAAAGAAAAAGAACAAAGATTCATGCACAACACATGTTGGAATGATAATCAACAACAGGATTGTAAGGAGCCATTAAGACTGTAATCCCTTAAATTTATTGCTAATATTGTCCTATACTAATAGATAATATTTTTGTATTGCTCAAAGAGAATTAGCTTAGATTTGCTTGTCCCCATTTGTGTGAAAATTAGTCTGAAGATTTATTTTTTTTATTAGAATGTTATATATCTATTCTGCCTGACTCATCACTTATCACATGACTCATCACTTATGGTAAGTTTTGAATACTTTAACGGTTACTGGAAAAAACTTCTAAATTTATTACTGGCTTGTATACCATACAATCTGGCCTTGTCAATGATGTTCTTATTTGCTACATTTGTTTTCTGTACTCTGAGACTTCAGTTATACCTTCTCACAGTAAAGCAAGGTGACATGGTCTGGGGAGAGAAATCATTGCTCTTGTCCTAGTCAAGAGCTGACATCGAAAGGTTAGGTATAGTTAACCTGACACAAACTTTGGATCTGCCTAGAACCTAAAGACCTACAAACCTGGCCAATATGATAACCTTCAGTAGCAGACATTTGTAGATCTAAGTCCTTTCCCATGCTTTCTTTCAAGACATACCTTTCCAGCTCTGTGTCCCTGAATTCAACTGGCCAGTGATCCATAGAACAATTCACAAACTTGTTTGTTCATCAAGTAATAGCATGGCAAGTGCTCTCAGAGTGGCACCAAAACCAAAGGTTCCTGTGCTCAAAAGAGTGCCATAAGCTTGTGAAGTCCCAAATGAAACCCAGTGCTGAATGTAGCTCCTGGAGTATAGCCAACATGGGAAGCACATACCCTCATCAAAATGAAGATCTTAGAGGCCTGGTTAACAGATTCTTCCAAGTTATCTTTTACTGTTGACTGTATCCTAATTTTATCACAATCCCTGCTTGAGACAACACAGCTTTATCGGAGTATGCTTTCTACATAATGTTCACTACGTTCAAAACTCAAAAGAAGGTTGCACTTCTGGCATCAATTTCATCACATGCAACTGAGACCAGGGAAACAAGAATATTATGGGAATAAGAACAAACACACAGGCAAGTAATTAAGAATGCTTAATGCACTTCTTTTTGGGCATCCATCAAGAATTAGGAAAATAATGTTGAGTTAAACATAGCTAATCATTTTTTTTCTTTATCACAATCTGGAAGACCAACATGATAATAAAACATTAAACAAGCATTCATCTTTAAATCCTAGTTATTGTCTATTTAAAATAGGGCTCATCGAGATAAAAATAAGCTTTACTTCCAATAGCCTGCATATTTTCCTTACTTAATACAACTTACTTTGGTGATGCAACTCAGTAGTTAGTTCTCTTTAACTCTGCAACTTTCTATTCATGTGCTAAGTGATAATAAATATCTAGATCATAAAAAATTGAAGTAGATGATTAAATAAATTACTCTTTTTGTCCCAGCAAAAATGGCAGACTACCATGTTTAGACACAGTGATTTTTTTATAAATCCCTTCTGCTTTCAAATACTTTACAATCATTTCTATCTTCTATTAAAATTAAACGATTGCCTTTTTATAGAAAAATGCAATTTATCAATGTTTAAATAGGAATAAAATCAAAATCTGTGAGAACATACTAAGCAAATTGTAATCCAGTAACTGTCCTCTATTTTTTTAGATGAGTCATTGTTTGACTTAGTTCTTGATGTACAGTCAGCTTTACATATAGCATGCAGCACTGACAATGAATATATGTTTTTTTGTAGAGGTTTCAGCTGGTGTTTAAGCAAAATATTTTCTAGCACATATACCTTAATCCCTTTTCCTTCTCAGGAGGAAGAGGATACTGAATTTTCTATTCATTTCTGTTTGCAAAAAAAGTTACTCTAACATATTGTTGAAGTATCAGATGTGAATGTCTTTCAAGGGAGTTTGTAACTTGATTAGAATTAAACTGAACAAAAGGTTCTACATTCATCTCAGACACTATTATTTATGCTCAGTGTGCTGTTTATTTGAACATTTTTTTTTTCTGGTCCTTATTTTAGCAGTAATGAGTCATGCCTTTTATTAGGCATTTCTTTGTGACATAGCGGATAGCAGGTTTACTGAAGGCAATTATTCTAACAATGACAGGTATAATCCTTCAGCATTTATGTAGCCTTACTTACATGTGAAATGAGATATGCAAATAAAGATTCTGAGGAATATCATTATGTATAAAGTTGCTCACAAACTCAAGAGACCCATTTCTCATTTTTTAAAAATATTTCTATCTTCTCATCAGTAAAGATTTGCTTTTGTATATGTATACATACACATCAAAGAAAGATACTTGAACGGTGAAAATTATTTGCAAACTGGTCTTCCAAGGCGACCAATTTATCTGTGTAGCTGCTTTTATCTAGCTAGAGACTTCACTTTAAATTGCAAAAAGATAGAGCAAAATATTAAAAACTCAAAATCTGGATGCAAATGTAGGTAAATTAATCAACAGGGAATGATAGATTGCTGAAGAACAAAATAAAAAATTGCTTACAGACCTATTTGCTTCTGAAAGTTACTAACCACTGGAATAAGCTAAGCAATTTGAAAGTAGATTTGGTTTTGTACATAAAACAGAAATGCATCACTGTTCTTTTTAAAAGGTCGGTTGTTTTATGTGACCAGTTTGTTGATGTAAATTTGTCGTAAAGTAACAGGAGTAGAAATAGGTTTAGTAACAAACAAACAAACAAAAAGCATTACACAAGATTTTAAAGTATGCTTAAAAAGCCAATGAAAGTTACTGAATGATGGTGCTTGAATTAACACCGTCACCTATAAATCCAGATGCTTAAAAGAAAGGCAATTACTAACAAAGTATATCCTTATTCTCATACTCTACGTGTAATAAACAAGCATAAACATTTTGTCAAGCTCTTGAGTTGCAAGTTAGCAACAAAAATACTCATCTTTTTTTTTTTCCCTCTCAATCATATTTGTTAATAAGAAACATGTCTACTTCTGAAATACAGGTAACATCTGAAATTACCTCTTTCATGAACTGTGAGTCTTAGTCTTAAAGTGCTCTGTGCCCTGGTATTGTCTCATTTCATTGACGCAGTAGAGAAACACATGTAAAGGAACACAGAGAGTATTAGAAATTACCCAATATTTTAAAAGGGAGCCTTTTTCTACCAGGTTTCTGTTCTCTCTTCAATAAATCTAATCCAGTTGCCAGAAACTGATCTAGTTGCCAGTATCGTGAAAGACAATGAAACTGTCTATTCCCTTTTCCCTTTTTTCCCCCCCCCTAATTTTTTTTTTCTGGCAACTGTAATTGTCAGTAATTCAAGTTAGCTTTAATCTGGGAACTTCATCTAACAGTTGAGTATTTATAATAAGTATACACATGAAAAGTACATATACACAAAGGCAGATATAGAACATTAAGAATTTCTCAGATGGGTTTTTAGCTTTTCAAAATCTTTTCAGCTTTTAAAAAGAGAAGCTTCTAGCAGTTAAATACTATTTTAACTAGCATTTTTCACAGATTCTCAAGCCTTTTTTTATACTTTGGGTTATGTTTTTAGAAAATGGCTCATAAATCACTTCTCTTTCCTTGGGAATCTCAATAGATTAGGAGTTTATAGGGAAAAGTTTGGTTCAGTATGAAGGTATATGCATGTATAAGTCTGGGGAAAAACATTTCAGAAAATATAATTTTAAATTAGTTATAGTTTCTAATGATTCAAATACCATTTTGCATAAATATTATCTTCTATTTTCAAAATAAATGTGACAATTCTGGCCCATCACGGACAAAGTAAACACAGCTCTCTACCTGTTTCCATCAGGACTGAATGGCAGATGCTACTGAGATAAGTGCCTGTTTTCTACAGTGAGCAATTTTAAGTTGCCAGAAATAAACTCACACTTAAGCCATTAAAGAATGTCTTCTTTCAGAAGAGCAGACAACACAACATTATAACGAACATAAGTCTAAAAAAAACATGACTCCATTCCAGTATTTCTTCTTCATGTCCCTGAGACAGCTCGCCTGAGTTTAAGTGCATCCATTCTGCTCCTGCTTGCTTCTGCTGGTATACATCTTGCTTTCTGGGTATATAACTTGGGTTAAAAGTAGGTTCCACTAAATAAAATCCATCTTTCATTTCAGACCACCTTCATACACTACATCACACATATGAGCATGATCATCTCTCATATCAAGATAATTGTGATTTATGGAACACTTGTCATAGTAACTACCTTGATGATGCTGTAGAAAAACATTTCTTCACTTTTTTTTTTTTGGGTTGACTGCAGTACATTTCATTTGGAAAGAAATTAAATAAAGGATTGCTAGAGTCTGGCTGATAGATAAATGTAAAAACACTGCAATAATTTTTTCAGGACTGGGGGAAATGTAAGTGTACAAAAAGCTGTACTACTTTCATAGAAGCAGTGTCTTTTAAAGTTATCTTCTATTTCAAGTTAGTCTTCTGGTTCTGAGAAGTGTGGGTACTGTTGGAACTGTACCTGTTTACCCCCACAAAATCTATGCATAGTTCCTCTGACCAGGCTAGGATGCACTGATTTGTATAGGGATTGAGGACACATACAAGGTCTACCTTCATTTCTTTCTTTCATTCTTCTTTGTTTCAGAGCAGATTATTTTTTTGATAGATTGTAAAAGGATACCATGCAGCTTATGTGGTGTGAATGTTTGACAGAAAATCATTAAACATGTATCTCAACTCTGTTATTCAACTAAGCATCATCTAAAAAAATATTTTTTTAATAATAAATTTACTGCAACTTAAGGCAAAATCAAACTGATCTTGCTTTTGATAAATGCTTATAAAAAATTATACAAAATCCCTCAGAGAGAAAGATTTGCTTTGCAGATCTTTCCTTGTAAAGTAGCCAAACAGCATCTAATTTAAAATAAATATCTGTGCATCTGTGTTTTGAAATATTAGTTTAAAATAGTTTAATCTATTTCTAAAAGGGAAAAAATTATTGTGGAACTAATGACATAATGGTTCAAAGACAACCTGATCACAGAAAATGAAGCATTATGTTAATCATAATTCAATCCCATTTAAACAAGTCCTTTCACTGATAACGTAGCAAATGAAATCATGCTGGAACCATTCCTAGATGTAAATGTAGAATATTGATTTACAGGTAGTAGATATATCTTACCTTGCAATAATTCTTATGCTAGCATTTTCTTAATCTTTTGATGAAACTCCCCAAAGAAAATATTCCCTTTAGCCTCCATGTGTTGAGATTAAATTGTATAAATTGTACATCATATAAATTGTAAAGATATACACATTTCTATAAATAATGCTTGTGGAGGCCTGCTTCGAGAACAATAGTATGGGTTGTCTTGTTAGAAGTGTAATTAACTTCAAGGATGAGAATGCAGGTGCTCTATCAGCAAGCTTTGTCAGCAAACTAAGAACAAAAGAGTAACTGTACGACTGCTTCTAGAAGTTGATGTAATCCTTTAGGCCATTGGTTGTCCTTCTCACGCTTGTAGACAAATAAGGTAATATAACCAGATAATTTACTATAAGTTTGTATGCTGATGACTTAATAAATGTCTTCTGGCTCACTGCCTGCTCCTTCATATGCCCAAAAATACTTAGAGATATTTCTAGGCTTTTATGCATTTCCTTGCAAATCCATAGTGTTGCAGTTAATTTTAAAGATTTTGGAAACTGTAATTCCCAGTGACTCAACAGTGCCAAGATTTTCTACCATGAAGGAAACTAAGTGACAATTAGAAAATAGAGAAGTTATCTACTGGAATAGTTCTGCTGAATCCAGTGAAATTCTGCCAGAAAATAAAATATTATGAAGAGTTTCAAGTACTAAAGAAATGAACAACATTCCCTAGTTAATAAAGCCCATAAAGATAAAGCCTATATGAAGCTAGCCCATTATTTTTTCAGTTCATTAGATTATATTGGAATAGATGTATACTCCAATAGTTTTACAGATTATGCATATCATTTTGTTGCTGCTATTTTTTGCTATCTTTCAAAACCTCATCCTTAGGGAAAAAAAAATGTGCTGCTGAATTCCCTGTTTTATTAAAACCACATGGATGCTTTGTTCTTAATTTCTGCTGGTTCAGAAAATACTTGCTAGTCAGAAGAGAAACTCTACTATGCATTGCTTTGATGCAACGGTGCAATTCTGTTTGATTTCTTCTTCAGAGCTGTGTATTTGAATACACAGATGGAAATATACATGAACTAGATAGGCAAAATGACTAGAAGTTAAAAGTAATCTCACATATTTATGGCCCAAAATAAATGAAATATAAAAAGACAGATCATTTTGACAGTCAAAATTAAAGTCAGTTTTTAAAAAAGTATTGTGACTATAAATACACACCAGGAATTCTCCTTTTGATATCTAAAGATATCACAGCTTACAAAATTACAGTTCACAGTCACCTTTTAAATTTTATCCATACTGAGATTCCTTGCCTCTTTTCTCCAAACACCTCTATGGGCTATTACCAGCTCTCCTTGCTGAATAGGATATAATACCCTTGCAAGAAGTAGCTCCTTGCCAGAATGTAGAATTGTATGATTACATTCATGGAGGGCTGCAAAAAACTCATAATGGATTTATGCTTAAAGATTTTTTTTTTTTTTTTCACTCTATAATATTGAGAATGGAAAAAAAATCAGAGTCTTGGTGGACAATCAAAGGAATCTGATGTAATACCTTCAGATGCTAAATTACAAAAGGAGCTTAGTATTTCCAGCTTCTTACCATTCCAAGTTGGTGGATTTCCATCCTGTGTCTTTCCTTTAAGATTCAGTATACTATAAGTCTTATTTCTCAAGTATGGAAACAGACGTACAACTAGACCAGAATGAATTGCAGAATATACACATATGTAGTGGTCAGTAAGGTCTTTGCAATTTTTCTCTGTATGTCTTTTCTGTAACTATCAGTATGAAAACCACAAATTACAAATCAAGAAAGCATCTTATCTAAGAATTTACAGCTTGAATATCACTTCTACGTATTATGTTTGAGCACATTATGAAAAACCAAAGACATATGCCAAGGATAAGAACTTGGATACCATACACTGTGACCATCCTATAAATGTTGGATAGGCCCTCAGAGGTATCCACTTAATACAATTCCATCAGAGCTAAAATAGGAGGTAAACCTTGCTGCGTGTCTGTACTCTGTGATGACTCAGCTGGAGACAGGAACATGGTCTGATTTTCATAAGGCAGTAATAATGACAAACAAAAGGGCATAAAGCACTTTCAGGCTTAGACTGTCAATATGATTATTACCTCCACTGGTGTTCCTCATTACATGGCAATAAAACATCCTGAATAAACTACATTTATGAAGGAACAAATTATTAAAGAACTAATTATGACAGGTGCAAAATGAGACTTTTTATCATGACATGATAGACTGTGACATGGGTAGATTTGAAAGAGGAATGCTTACAAGACTTTATTTAATTATGTGGTTTCTAGTATTTATGTGGACTGAGGTTTCAGAAGTACTATTTAACCTCACCACACATTAAAATGTGCAGTAAAATGACTATTGATGGATTAGTTCTGAGGGTAGTTAATTTTGAGTTTCTAAACTGTAATAGCTCTCCAAATAAGTTGCTCTACAAAACTGTCTAAATTTCTCAGGGAAAGGTGAAAAACAGTTCATGTTTGATGGCAAGATGGTAAATCCAGCTGCAATTAGAAAACAGAACAAAGAAACACCAGGGAATGCCAAATGTTTGCTTTGTTTTGGATGGAGATGAAGCTGCTCTGCAAAATCCAAAGCAAAGTTGGACTAAAAAGGAAATATGAAAAATGTGAATTCAAAGGAAAGGGTCCAGTTTACAACCTTCAGCTTTCACAGCTCATGTTTTCAAAGCTGTTCTGCTTTTAATAATGTATTTAAATCCTATTGCCCCAAACTCGTTGTTTTGCATTAGTTTGGCTTGTCGCTTTTGCTCCTTATGAAGACGGGAAACATTAAGCATGTCAGTATCTGTTAATCAGGTGAGATGTTCTGTATTGCAGTCATTTAAAACTTTCCCACTTCCAGCTTTTCCTCTCTAAAGAGGAAAAGGATGGTGACATAGGTCATCTCTTATCTAAACTCAAAGACTGTCATGTTCTTCGTCTTTTCCTTCTCCCTGGCAGTTTATAAATCATATTTTATGCTTCAAGGAATAAAGAGATTCAGATAAACCTTCTGAACTATGTTTTCTTAACTGACAGAATTCACACAATTGTGCCCAATATGTGTTAGGTCCCTCCTTTGTGTTAGTTTTTCAAGCATCTTTATCACTTGCAGCTGGAGAGGGACAGCACGGAAGAGACAGTCCCAGGTTATTCATTTTTAGGTCTCCCTTCTGCTATCTCATGGATAGGCTCCTCTGCTTTGTCTGGACAGCCATCTGGTCCCAGATACCTCTCTTTCTCATAAGCTAATATTTTTTACTCCAAGGCAGCCTCAAATAAATAAAACTTGACTTAAACCATGCATTTCAAGACCTTGTTATTCAGCTTGTCATTTGAAGATACACTGCTAAATTTATTAAAAAATTCTTAAAGTTCTATTAAAAGATGTTTTTCTGAGTGTATCTTCATTTTCTTCTTCCAGCATATGTTGCTTGACAGATATAGCAGGCAAATTAACTGCCTCTTGAATTTCTCAGATGTTACTATCTTTACTAATCATTTTAGGCTCTTTTAATTAAAATTTCTCTTGCTCTTGTGTAGAGGTTGAGATTGCATGGTGACTATTTGCGCCAATAGGATGTTTACGGTGTATGAAACTGCAACTGTGTTTTCTGTTTATCTGACTTGCAAGTACAAGTCATAATGATTTCAGCCAAGTTGTGAAGGAGGAGCAGAAGAAGAAGTTGTTTCTCCTTTTTTTTAGCTAATCTAAGAAAATGTACAACCTACTTTTCTAGTTACCAGGTGAGTGCAAGCTCCACCTCAGGGTTGTTCTAGGGGAGACATTGTTTCACAGGCAGAATGGTTTCAGTGTAGTGATTTAGTTTAACGTACCCAGAAACCCCTCTCAAGACGCTCTGTAGACCAAAGCTCTTAAAACATGCAGGCATATAGACAAAGCCTTCATAAATTAACTCAAGATAATATGGATTGAAGAGCAACAAATGAATTGCTACCAACTCCCCCCACAAAAACATCACTTTCAAAACAATCTAGCCTTACAAAAGGTCACCTCTTCAGAGACAAGGAAAAAAGGGCGGGCTGTACAATATATACAAAGGTTTATAAACATATCCCAAACATATTCTGAACTTTTGATTTCTCAGGTTCCAAATGAGGATATGGAAAGGGAAGAAAGTGTAATACCTGTACATCTCAAAGTACATGACGTTACAATAGGAGTGTCAATCTTTATTCCACTTACTCGATGAACTTTGAAAATGACTTAACAATATCTGCAAAGCCATCATTTTTTAAACTTCGATTTGAATATTATTTTTTTCTTGTTATATCTCGCTATCACCTTGATATCTAATCCAGTCCTCACTGAAACTAGGACTGATTACTCCTGGCTTTTGGGTCAAGGCCTTAGTGCATCTATTAGAGTCCAAGTCAGTATCCATTAAGAGCAAAATACTATCATCTGACCAGTTGGCCTCCTTCTACCATGCTCTTCATAAAAATCACAAAAGAGAACTCTCCTGGCCACTGCTTTTTGATGTACAAACAGCAAGTCTCTTTCCTTTGGAAGAAAAGAAGAGGTATTCCTCAATGTTGTCATTACTGCTCTCAGTGCAAAACTCTAAAATGTCTTGTGAAATTGGTAAGAAACTGAAAGGAAAAAATAAAGATATAATTGCATTTTCCTTGTTTTGCATTGTATGATTATTTCGTGAACACTGTGAAAGACAAGCCCTCATTGAATGTTAGTCAGAAGTGATGTGACACCACACTTACGCGTTAAGACCGTGAATTCTATTTCCCTAAGTGAGTTTTGACAAAGCAAAGTATCCTAGAGATGTTAAGGCATAGCTATACAGTCCTAAGGATTTAGACACCTTAATTTTGACAGCTCCTGAAAAATCATTATTTTTGCCACATGGAAAAGATATGGGAAAAGAAGAGGTAGGAAGGAAATTCTTTGCTGTATGTTAAATTGCTGTCTATTCAGAGCTTTTGATTGTATTCTAACCTGGTCAACACTATCTTTTGAAATTTCATCACTGTGCAAGGGTACAATAACTTTTCTGCCTCAGAATCACCAGCTACTGATCCTGAAGAACCTTTGTGTGTGTGAAGCCTTGGGCAACACAGAGGAAACATCTCCTGATTCCTTTCTACACTTAGCAGCAAAATATCATCACACTAACTCTCATCATTTCTGCAGCTCCTTTCATTATAGGATATAAGAGCTTGTTACACAATAATCCTTGTAATGTTATCTGATCTACATATAGCAGACTTTATTTCCATGGCAAATCACCATAAAATCATAAAAAAATCCCAGGTCTTCCAGTACCTCTGAACCAAATTTCACTATGCAAGTTGCAGAATGTGAAATAAGACTGAAGAGTAGAAGAGATGCTACTAGGCAGCACTGGAATCCTGCATGGTACAGAGCATTTTATACCTTTTGAAGCCTTTGGTCTTCAGAAATCTCCATATGGCAAGGCTGGTCATATAGCTTTCACAGTTATTCTCAAAAAAAAAGGTGAAAGATACCATGGGGAATAAAGTTGACAATATTCAGTTTTCTGGCTCTTCTGCCTCCAAATTCACAATTACAAAAGCCCTAAGCTATCTTTACACTTAAAAATGCTTTGCCTATTGACCACTTTGCTGCATGGTGTTCCTATTGCTTCTTGTGTGTATCCAAAATTTGCTCTTTTCTTGTTCTAGTTACTTTTTTTGTACTTCTTTTCCTTTGAGACTGTCACTAACGCCCATAATTCCTTTAATATCTCTTTAAGGTCACATTTGTAGATGAAACTCACAGCATTTCTAGATTTTTTGGCTCACAT
The DNA here is from genome assembly GCA_013398735.1 of Nothocercus julius. NCBI lineage: Eukaryota > Metazoa > Chordata > Aves > Tinamiformes > Tinamidae > Nothocercus > Nothocercus julius. Next base: position 1,062,916 of record VZSV01000150.1, on the reverse strand, counting down.
ATTTTATTGAAATGCAGTACCTGAAAATGACAGCTGAGGCTGTCCTGGTATGGTCGCACTGGAAGATTATTTCACAAGTCTTGGATACCATAAATCATTTTCCAGCAGTATGATCCTGATGATTCAAACTCCATCTATGATGTCTGACAGCTATATTTAGGGAGATGCAGGAGGAGACAGGGGCCACCAGACAGGGGAACAAGACTGCAGCAATAATAGTAATGTGCTCTTTCAAGAGTGGGAGTGGAGCCAAGGTGTGATAAATATCTACAGGCTGTGATGGCAGCTCAGCAGATTTTTAAAAGCATTTTGCTGCCACCTAGTACACTGTATTAGTAGAAGCATTGTCCCTTGCAAAAACACTGAAAAGTACAATAGCATGCAAAAAAAACCCCAATGCAAGGTCTGTAGCATCTGACATGAGGTTCATATGTCAGAGAAGAAAGCATGAATAGTCTGAGCCAATGCCTTTGAGTGTAACATTGCTCTCCATTGATCATCAGGAAAATAGAGCCATAGTATAACTGTGTTTTTATGAATGGGAATATTGCTTTTCTAGGCTTGAGAATTGTAATCCAAGGAAACTAGATGATTGGACTGGTTACCAAATTGTGTTTGCAATGTTCCTTGTGATCCATATATTTTTCCAGTCCCTAAACATTTTTGATACCTGGGCTTAACTCACTGGTTTATTTCTGATTATTTAAAGTCAGAACCCACCCAACCCCCACTCTTTCTCTATTTTTCTCTCCCAAAATGTTGTCTCTGGCATACCCCAAAGATTTGTCAGATAGTCTTTGCCCTGTACTCCTCCTCCATCTGATAAGTAGGTAAAAGTCGTAAACCATTAACATGCCAAAGGTAAACCTTTAACACGCTAATTATAAGGAAAAAAAAAAAAAAAAAAAAACTATCTCACTTCTCTTACTGCCCAGAATATTCACTTCTGAAGTACAATGCATCGTCTCCTCTTTTTATCCATGGCTAGTTCTCTTAACAAACCTTATCCTCTAGTGCTAATATGCAGTCATAAATTACTCCACTAAATTTGTATCACGTTATTTAAGTATGATACATTAGATTAGTGAATTATGTTCTGCCATGATTCTTTTTTTATGGGATGTTTTCCGTCAAAATAAGTGGCTCTCAGGCAGTCATTTTAAGATATATCTTGGAGATTTAAACATGAGAGTGAGAATTCTAAAGTCACTTTCAGTGTCCTAAAAATCGATTTATGCATTTTGCCCTCTGAATCATTAGTAGAGGCAAATATCATTATTTTTTAGATCTGCTTCCCAATAATAAAGAAACCTTATGTATAGCAAAGGGACATGACTAGAGAATATAAAAATATTGTAAAGTATATAGATTTCTTGCTTGAAACAAGTGTCTTTTAATACAAATGAGACACATATGTAACTTCTTTAATGTAGCAGAGAACTATATATATGGAAGGGACACTTGTTTATTGCCTTTTCTCATATAAGTGTTTCTTTTTGATCCTCTATACATCATTTTCCAACTCTCTTGTGGCTACCTGACCAAAGATAAGTCTCTGACAGACTACCAATTACAAGTCCTTCATCCTGACATTTTTTACAAAGGCTTGTTGCTATCCTGTTAACCTCAGTTACCCACCTACAGCCCCAGGTTAGGATGAGACCCGCATGAGTGAATGTGCAAATACAAATCTGAATGAGAGCTGTTGTTTTTGCAGCTTTCCCTCTTGAGGACTAAGCCACAGTGTTTTGCAGAGCTCCACTGAGCTATGAAGGGTTTTGAAAATTCTGGGATTAACTTACAATATATTTAGCTTTAGAAGATACAAGTGCTTTTTACACATTGAGAGATTTTGACCTTTCTGACAATTTGCCTTCAGCACAGTTATATTAAATAACAACGTTCAATTTAGTTCCCCATTGTGATTGCTTTTACTAAAAGCTGACAGGGCTGGAAAAGACTTTATAACTTTTTTGCATCTACAGACAAAAATGTAAAGAGACTTTGTTTAGTCTGCTTTAGCATGAGCCTTGACTTTATATTTTATGTATAATTTATGTTTTGTTTTTTTATTCTTAGTTCTCATTTGGAGGTTTAAATGCTTGCCTTAGGGATTTAAAACATCTGTTGTTTTTAGCGAAAAGAATGACTGATATTTGCTGCTTGGTGTGGGAGATTTGTTGCATAATAGGAGATATTAAAATTGACTGGTCTAAAGATTAGGAGGTTTCAAATTAGGCTTCAAATACGCCTATATATTTCACGTAAGCTTTTGATGGAAAATAAACACAACATTTTTATTGGGTGTATAAGATACAGGTAAAAAATGATTCACAAAGTTAGAGTTTTGGCTCAAAATCAAATATTTATCAAGCTCCTCATTTTTCAGAAAAATATATATTGAAAATTGCGTATGGAAATGGAAATAGAATGTAATATGGAAACAAATGACTAGTTAGGAATTTATTCTGGTTTCTACTTAAAACACTGCTCTTTTTTGTGGTATGACATTCATTGTCGTGCTTAATGGAATATGATATTTGCTTTTATTAAAATATGACTTTGCAAATTAATGTGCACTATACCTGTATGGAATATAATCTGAAATTTTATTGTGGACTGAGAATATTTTGACTGCCATTATAATGTTTATTTTTCAACTTATCTTAGAGAAAAATATTAAAAAGAGCTAATATTTAGTAGAGAGTAAAAGGTGTTTTCTCATCATTAAGGATATTTCCTATTTATATTGCAAAAGAAAAATTGTGACACTGAACAAGAGTAATAGACTTAGAAGACTGGCTGTAACACAAGTATCCTTCTGTTACTTGCCAGTTACTAAAAACCCATACACATTACTTTGTGGAAAATAACGATGTTTGAGGGTCTGATGGAGAGCAAAGTGACAGCAGCTCCTGTAGACAACAGGAAACCCATAATATAACTGCACTGATCTTAGTCAAAGGGCATTATCTAAGACTGACTTACCCAGCAATTCTTCAAGAAACCAATCATAAGAACTAACACAGGTGGGACAAATGATGTGCAGTGCTAAAAGCTTCATATATTTCATGCAAAAGTTAATCATTAATGATGAATATATTTCCTATATAAACTGTTAAGTGTAATAATAGGCACTAACAACAAACAGGAAATTCCTAAGAATGAAAAAAGATTAATCTTGCTATAGTTAACCTGACAATAACAAGAGATAGGGGGAAATAACCCAGAAGATAAACTGAAACTGCACTATCATTTGACTTTGAGGACACACTTTTGTTAATGCATTTGATTACCAAAAAGAAAAGGAATATCATTAAGCTGGGGACAGAGTCTAATTGCAGGAGTATTTTCTCTACATTACCTTATTGACTATATAGGTTATAGCCAGATGTCTTGGGGAAGTCAGGACCTGGTTAATCCACAATTTGCATAATCCATCTGTGGATATCTGAGAATTAATAGTATTACATGCTTTAAGCATACTCATCACCTTAATATTTAAGAGCTAGACCTTGAAATGGATGTTGCTGACACGGTCGTTTTTTCTTAAAGAAGAATATTACTTTTTTCTTATTTATTTTCTAGCAGAATAGAGAGGCAAATGGGTGACTGGTTGATTTGTTGATTGATTTGTAGAGTGATGAAAAAATCATGATTTAAAGCTAGAAGGGAAATACTTTATGGCAAAATGACTGGCAAACAGCTTACTGTACTTCTACTCTATGCCTTCCATTCTGAAATATTTAATTATACCCAGGAGTATAATTACTTCTTTTCTTTTCCAGCGTAATAAAATACAGGGTGAAGTCTATGCCTCCAGCATAATTATAAAATTGTTTATATATTGCTGTCAACACACATTCCCTATATATTCTCTTCACTGAGAAACTGATTTTAATAACAAGTAGATAATTAGATAAATTTTATATTGGAATTGAGGATTTTAAAACATTACCACAGCTACTTGGTGTTTCGACACTCAAAAAGTTTTTCAAGTTAAATCATTATATAAATGATTTATATAATTTTATATATATATATAATATGTAAAAATTATATGTATTATATATAATTATATACTACTACTATAAGGCCTAGCAGTGTTCATAGTACTTCAGAGGTTACTGTGAAGTAACGCTGAACTTGGATGTTTTTGTCTAAACCTGAGAGTAACCATCTGAGAGTAATGAGTCAAGAGTAATGAGTCTTCCTGAAAGGGCAAAAAATGAATTTCTTAGAAGCAGAGAGCAACTTTTTATCTGAATCTTGTTGTGTTAGAACATAAAACAATAACTAACTCAACTACTAAAAATATTGGTGTGAAATCGCTTTGTTCCTGAGTCTAGTTTTAGATGGACAAAGTGCTGTAATTAGCGTTTTTGACAACTGTAATCTTTCACCTTCATTTTAACCCTTTTATATGGAAAAATACGATTTTCAGAACATGATAACATGTACTGGAGAAAGACATGAACTTATTTTGCCTTAGCCTTTTTCTGTATGGCCGGAAGACTTTAGGGAGTGAACACAAAATTAAGAAAAGGAGGTGTCTTAAAAAAAGTATAACATACTCTTTTCAACTTGCTACCACCTCGCCTTCCCAGCCTGTCCTTCCTAAAGAACACAAAGCCTTCCATGACAGCGCTCCAGTCGTGTGAGCTGTCCCACCATGTCTCTGTGATTCCAATGAGATCATGGCCCTGGGTCTGCACACAGATCTCCAGTTCGTCCTGCCTATTCCTCATGCTTCGCGCATTGGTGTACAGGCATTTAAGGGAGCCTGCAGCTTTCCCAGGAGGGGTGAAAGTGGACCCTCTATGGTCTTCTCCTATCCTCACTTCCCCACTACCATACTCCCGCTGGATGCCATCTGACTTTGGCTGCGTGGTTCTGACTGCCCTGTCTGTGTGACGCTCCCCTTCCCCTTTCCTGCCTAGTTTAAAGCCCTCCTCACCAGGTTGGCCAGCCTTCTGGCAAAGAGACGCGTGCCCCTCTTGCTGAGGTGGTTCCCGTCATTCCCCACTAGCTGGCGGCCTTCAAACAGAGTCCCATGGTCATAGAAGCCGAAACGCTTTTGCCAAGACCAGTGCCGCAGCCAGTTGTTAATGTGCGATATCCGCCTTCTCCTGCTTGAATCCATTCCCCTCGTTGGTAGGATGGAGGAGAACACAACTTGGGCTCCCATACCTTTGATGGCCATCCCTAGAACTCTGAAATGTCGCTTGATGTCCCTCAGTTTCCCCATGGCATCATTAGCGCCCATGTGGAACAGTAGCAGGGGATAATAGTCGGACTCCTGGACAAGCCTTGGGAGCCTCTCTGTGACATCCCTTATTTAAGCCCCTGGAAAGCAGCAGACTTCCCTGGATAAGGGGTCAGGTCTACAGATCGGTGCCTCCGTGAGGGAGTCACCCACGACAATCACCCACCGCTTCTTCCGGGGGCTCCTTTTCTCCTTAGGGGCAGCAGCCTCGGGACGTGGACCTGCCTTCCTCTCTGCAGACAGTCCCCTAGATGGGCCTTGGTTCGTGACCTCATCTATCCCAACCACAAGTTCCAGGGTCTCGTACCTGTTGGACGTGATCACTGGTGGGGGTGAGGGGGGCCGGGGAAGGGCTCTCCTGTCCCCTCGAGTAGGGACCTGTTTCCATTGTTGTTTGCCCCTAGACGCTGTTAGTTTTGCCCCCTCTGCCCTATGGCAGGAGGGTACTGGATTTACAGACTGAACTGGGGGATTCTCTGGGTGGCTTTCCTGAGAATGCTGCAGAACGCAGCTCCACCAGTCTATTTCTCTTTCACATTCCCTGATGGTCCTCAGCCTTTATACCTCTTCCTTCAGCTCCACCACCAGGCTGAGCAGATCATCCACCTGCTCACACCTAAGGCAGGTGATGTTTTCGCTACTCCCCAGTAACATGGCAAGGCTCAGACATTCCCTGCAGCTAGAAATTTGGACTGACACATGTTTCTGTGGCATGTTTCTCTCCTTTTCCTTAAGCTGGCATTGAGCCTGTGAAAATGAAGAGCCTAATAGAGGACCTACCTCTAACCTCAGTAAAACGTAAAGTTAACATTTCTGCTGATTTCTGTTTTGCTCACCAATCAGATATTATTTTTGTATTGATAAATTGTCCAGACAAGACCTACTTTGGAATCTTCAGCTATATGGCCTTTGAGGATAGATAAGTATCAGTACATTCAAAAGTTCCTGGGATGTTCTTGAGCATCAAAACACAATTTGTTATGTTAGTGGGTTGCATGAATGTTGCTTTGCATACTTTTGTCTTCTGCAGTCTCTCAGGGAATTCACTGAAGTCATTTTACTGACCTATCCCAATCAACACTCTTCATGCAGCCATGCCATTTTGGAGACTAGAAAAGACAAATAGCCTGCATGTGGGCTCTTCTTTCTCAGTCATCATAGCCAGAGATATTCCTATGCAAAGGAATTTCAGGTATTTCATGGAAGTCATTACATAAAATAAAATGCATTTCATATTTCAGAAATGCTTATGTTTAATTAAAAAAACTCCCACTAAGGATTCCAATAGAAAAACAAAGAACATGGGACAAAGAAAGCTTTCAGAACTATCAGTTCCAGTCTTCTGCCATTGCTAACACCTATTCCATTGCATTTATAAACTTATCTAGAGTTATTCTTCCTTGAATTAAATATCCTTGATTCCAAATGCAACGAGAGAAAAATCTGATTAACCAAATTATTGTTAAAATTAAATTAATATTTTTCCTTGGCTTCTTGGCATTTGAGTCTCATAAAGGGTCATAACACATGACACATAAATAAAAAGATGCACTTATACATCCCAGGACTGAAAACTTACCTGTGTGGAGAAAAGTCCAAACACAAACTGCTAAAACACAAAACACAAAACTTTAAGTTCAACTTTAGCTGTCATTAATGCAGCTAAAGTAAATTTGACTTTATTATTGATGATGTTTACATAGTGATTTTAAAACTCATGTTTTTATAATTCTGATTTGTAAGTATGGATAATAATTCCAGCTTGAAAACTGCGCTTTAGACTTGTATGATTAATAGCTGGAATTTAAGAGTACTCGTGTACACAGGGATGTGTATACATACATTTATATGAATATATATAATAGAATCCTGTGGATAACAGGACATTTTTGTTTCTTAACAGCAGGAGTCTGAACTGTACAAATGCAGTTAAATAATTCTGAGAGGTTTTTTTTATTATTATTATTTCTCTTTCAGTGTTTTCTGTTCTAAAAGGACTGCCTTCTTGTGACAAATCAGCAGTGTCAGAAATTTACCTCATCGTGATGGGGAAAGCTGGAGTATTGGATGTAAGTACAGGTAGTCTGGAAGCTATCACCATGTTTTATCCCTTTCCATGCTTTTGTATGTCTTGGCTGATTGGTCTTTCAGTCTTTCAGCTTTTGCTGATAGGGAAGGTCTCTTGGTCTGCATAGGAGAGTACAACGAGACTTTGGGGGCATTTACACAACAAAATGAAACAGCCACCTTAACAAAATGATCCTATTAATTGCACAAAGGCCTTGTTCTGGATCGAGACCACATGTCTGATCTGTTTCCAGATCTGACATTGATAGAGAAAAATAATATGGCTTGATCAAAATGAACGTTTTTTAATAGGAGTTGGTGAAGAAATAAGCTCACAGCCTACCACCAACTCGTTACGCACCTAGAAGCCTGACAATCGCAGGGTCAATGTCAAAATGCATATTTGAATGGGCTTATAAAAATTCTGCTTTTTAATGGAACATGTGTTTTATACACAGTGAGAGAGCTGGTGTGAAAAAAGCATATCTTGGCAGACCACATTTCTATGGCAGTGAGACACAAAATCAATAGGATTAGTGACCTGTGTAGGGACCACCTGACAAGCTTCACAAAGCTCTTGAATAATATCCCACTCTTTCTGTCTTTCTCTAAATTATCCTTATAACGTACAACCTTTGGGGAAAGGAAAAGAAGTGATTCAGTTTGGACCTCAGCTGTTAGTTCATGCAGTTGTCTATTAAATGTTCAAATCATTAAAAGAAGAGATATATTTTCTCCTCCAGTTCTGTTGCACAGAACAGAGCAGTCTCTAAAGTTTCCTGACAAATGCTCTGATTTTTATTAAAACAAAGAAATAAGAACTCCAGCCACCTTTTTAGCCCCTCATGTTAGTGGCAAGACAAGAGTATTAGGAAAAAAATGAGATGTTGTCCATTTGCATTTGCAAATGATTTCATGCTAAACTGACATACCAATCCCAAGCCATTAGGGATAATCAAAATCCAAACCTGTCATCAAACTCTGAAGAGAAGATGTACTTGGATAATAGACTGAAACAAAGGCACATATTGACACACTGACCCTCGTTTTCAAATTTGAATGAGAACAAAGGTCGAGAACAAAACCCGCCTGGATGCAGCCCTGTCCCACATGCTCTAGGTGTCCGTGCTTGAGCAGGGAGGTTGGACTGGATGGTCTCTAGAGGTGCTTTCCAACCTCAACCATTCTGTGATTCTGTGATCAAGTTGCAGTTATACAAGCAAATTGTCCTGCTATAGGCCTTGTGTAATTGTATCCCTGCTACAGACATGATTCTGCATTTATTCAGTGTTTTATTGCTGAATCCTTAGGAAAAAAATATTTTCTGTCAAGGATTATGAGATAGAAAAATAAATATATTTATCATAATAATAAATATTTATTTTATATTTATAATGTAAAATTATAATAATATATCCTTATTGCCAGTCCAGAATTATTCCAGGCTGTCACATCTCACATAGCTGCTTTTACCCTCATGATCCTCCCACATTGAGACTTACCTTTCTTTCATTTACATCACAGTATTGCAGTATAAGACCCATTCAATGAGCGCATGTGCAAGGCGCAGCTACTCAGATTGTCCATGCATCTGCTCAAAGGAAGGAGCTTTGAGGGCGCCCAAGAACAGGGCGCTCAGGCGTCTTCTTAATCCTGGGATCTGGCTTGCTAAATGCATGTAACGTGACCACCTGCGCCTTCATTGTCTCATGATACAGAAGAAAGTCAAGAAAGCTGAGAAATCTCTTTTTTCACATATGCGATCCAGAACAAAATGGATTCTTTTTTGGGTAGAAATCACATCCATTGTAAAGTTGGTTGCAGAAACCCTTGTCTCTGAAGCTACCGAGGGGAGTTCATTTTAAAAAGATATCACTAACATAAAAATTTCACTTCTATATAAAGATATTTACTCTGTTTCTTTCACAAGGTACAGAGGGTGGTTGGGGTCAGAGACAGTCACCACTTCCAGGATGGTTGGTATGTATGGTATCTACTCCTCCATGATTCCCTGGCCAACACAATCTGCCCTCCTAGCACATGCTAATAAGAGCAAACAAAGAGTACAGCAGAACAGAGACACCATGGTCAAATTCTGTTGGACTCCCTGCGGAAGTGACAACCTGATGGTGCCATGTACCTGATAAGCCACATAGTACTACTATAAGATGTCTCGTGTCAGGCCAACAATGGTGGCAGATACCATTGCACGCCTCCATCTCAAAAGTTACCCTTCTCCAAGGTATGACTACTCCTCACTGAGCATGCTCTCTAGATTTTTCAATTGACTCTAGAGACTTTTAAACATAACATAAACATAACAAAGTATGACTAGAGTCACTCGAGCTCCACCTAAATGTAAAAAAAATCAAAGATGAACTAAGAGGGAAGAAGTTAGAGTGAAGGCTCCATTGTAACTTCTGGATTGGCTGACAGGCTGAACCCCTTTCCCCATCTCGGATCAGGATGCCACCTGAGGAGACTCAGAAGTTAGAGGAAAGACTCCATCGTAACTTTTGGATCGGCTGACCAGCTGAAACCCTTTTCTCCTCTTGGGTCAGGACACCACATGAGGAGAATCCTTGAGGTTGAGAGCCCTCTCCCATGTTCTAGGGTGAATTGCACATTTGTGCATTAGGAGCTAGCTAAACCCCACACTGTAGTAGAGAATTTCCTGATCAGACATCCAAAACCTGTTTTGTAAATGTTGCATTTGAATAGATCACGCTATATGTGAACTCGACTACTTGTTTTGAAGGCAACTGGACCTGCAGTTGACAGACTGTTTGTGAATCTGGTCCTGCCAGAGTCAGGCCCATAGTTACCACAATGTTTTGTGTCCCTATTAAGAGATGAGTCCAGCAGTGCGCAGTCCCTCTAACCTCTGAGAATCAGGGATTCATCTTTTACTAAATTTGCTTCCCTCTTCAAAATGTAACGTGTATGTATTGCATAATACTTATCTAATATTTTGCATAATACTTATCTAATACTTACACAACTACATCAATAAAAGAGAGTAAAGTGTGGAAGAGAGTCTACTTAGGTCTCCTAGAAAAAATATATACAATCATAGAGACAGAATCAGATAAATATAATATTTTTCCATTATTGAAAACTCATAGGAACACACTGCTTAACAGGTTTGAGCTATTCCAAAGGTCCCTCGTTCTCCATCTACTATGTATTTGTGCACTGTTTTTGTGTCATCCATCAATGTGAAGAGTTCAGGCACATACTGCCATTAGTTCTCCAGCCTTTGGTATTTATTCAGACTGTGAAGAATGATTATTATTGTAACTAATTAATTGTTTTCACTTTTAACTGCAATATTGTCTCTGGGCATCTTGTTGGTGTACAGGAAGCAAGGGTGATTTTTCAGTGTCTAAAAAATAGGTCGGTAGAACAATCAGTGGAAAATTTCCAAGTTCTACAGCAAACATTTTTATTTCCTGTTATTTTCACCCTGCCTACTCATAAGTAGGAAGGGTTGCAGAAAAGGCTACCACTACTACTTATTGACTGAGAAGGGACAAAGCATGCTAAAAGAAAGGAATATGACATTGCTTATGCTTCATTTACTGACTTTCCAGCATTATATGCTGCAGGGACGTCTGAACTATTCAACAAGGCCTAAATCTAATAAGTTAGCTAGTGGCACAACAAAGCATCATGAAGTTTTGCATGTTGGCTGGGAAAAGGTTTAAAATACCATTTTTGTCTGATAGGTTTGCTAAAATACATTACAAAGATTCAAAATGGTCCCTCTTTTATGAACATTTGAAATGGGTATGTTGTTGTCTGAGGCTACAGCCGCTGAAGGAGAGTGAACTGTGGTCACATTAGCTAAGTTTTTTCTTGTCTCCAGGGTTTCCTTCAGGATGTGGTGTAGCACAGTTTTAGGGGTGAAATAACTAACAGGCTGAGTGTGAATAAGCTATTTCTCCTAGGTGTTGACAGGAAAACTAGAGAATCCTGAGAAGCCTGACTATAGCAATTTGAAAAACCTTAGACTGTAGCTAAAATTATTATGCACACTGACAAAAATTAGAATTAGGCTTTAGTAGTGTACATCAATATATGTCAGACTAAGTAAACAGCCCTGATTAAAGTATGACAGTTCAATGAATCCTGTGGGTACAATACAAAGAGAGCTCATTACGAATGCAGTAAAAATGACATATTTCATAGTACTCAGGAAATGAAGATTCTTGTAGGGAAAGATTCTGCAAAAAAAAATATAGCTTAATAAACTCAGTTTTCAGCTATATATCCCACCGGATAGAATAGAATTAATTAAAAAAAAATGCTTTAATTTATAAAATGGAGGAAAGCCACTTTAAAAATTTCTCATCAGTATGATTGTCTACAGTTTTAAAATTCACTGTTAAGCCTCAAGCTGCTATTACTTAAATAGAATTAAACATATTTTGAAAGGCTTCTTGAAATAAAATCAGTGAGGAAAATTTTATACTGCTCTGTGGATTACTTATTTGGAGGACACTTAGACATTATGATGATCAGTGACATTGTAAAATGCCAATACAGATCCATGATTTTAACTGAAATTGGTATGAAAATAATTTATACAAATATTGAAAATCTGTCAAAATGTTTTGTTAATTGAAAACTAGCGTTTGTAAAATAAAAAATCCTATGGCTAATCATTTACTAGAAATGATTTAAATACAAATCAGGATTACAGTATTTCATTTCAGAGTGCCAAAAATGTCATTGAGATTCTACTGACTTAGCCCCAGTGTTAATATAAATGATCAAATGAAAGAACAGGAAAGCTCCAAAGCAGAAGTAGAATCTCTGGGTGCAAAAGACCTCTATATTATTGTAAGTTTATAAAGTAGATTTTCTACCTCCTATTACACTTGGAACAGATAAATGTAGCTAACTAAAAGTGAACAAGAGACAGAAGCATGGTGTTGTAAGACCTTTCATCACAGAATCACAGAATGATTCATGCTGGAAGGAACCTCTAGAGATCATCTAGTCCAACAGCTCTGCTCAAGCAGTGACACCTAAAGCACCTGGCACAGGGTGGCATCCAGGAGGGTTTGGAAGATCTCCAGAAAAGGAGACTCCACAACCTCTCTGGGCAGCCTCTTCCAGTGTTCCAGGGCTCTGTCACCCTCACAGGAAAGCTGTCATTCCTCACATGGAGATGGAACTTCCTGTGTTTTAATTTGTACCTATTACCCCTTGTCCTGTCCCTGGCCACCACCGAGAAGAGTTTGGCCCCATCCTCCCTACATTCTCCCATCAGGTACTTATAGGTATTGATCTGATCTCCTCTCAATCTTCTCTGGGCTAAACAGGCCCAGCTTGCTTAGTCTTTCCTCATATGATAGATGCTCCAGTCCTTTAATCATCTTTGTCTCTCTACGCTGCACCCTCTAGAAGCTCCACTTCCTTGTCGTACTGGGGAGCTCAGAACTACACACAGTACTCCAGATGCGGCCTCACCAGAGCTGAGCAGAGAGGGAAGATTCCCTCCCTCGCCCTGCTGGCAACACTCCTCCTGATGCAGGCCAGGATCCCACTGGCCTTCTTGGCCATGAGGGCACATTGCGGACTCATGGTTGACTTGTTGTCACCCAGGACTCCCAAATCCCCCTCCGCGGAGCTGCTTTCCAGCAGATCGCTTTCCACAAATGCCCTAGAAAAGAAGGCCAAAAGAAAAGGAAGCCAAAGAAATGCTCATGTGGGTTTCTGAATCTACAACTTCTATAAGACAATAAGTAAATAAATAAATAAATGTCTGATGTCTGAGATTTGTTGAGTTTGCTTATATTGTCAGCTGGAAGTAGCCATAACCTTTTTTAAAGCTAGATGGATGATATGAACATGTATTGGCTAAAAATCTCATCATCTTAATGTACTGGTAGAAAAAATGTTGGCTGTTTTCTCAGAGCATTTGGAAGCAAATTAAACATATGATGAATTGTGTTGTTGAATGTACTAGAACTGTAGAGTAGAAGGTAATTTATTTACTTGATTGTGCTTATATTATGATTCATTTGGCTGCCTATCTTGTTAGCTCAAGTATTCTGAACTGAAGAGTATGTATCTCAGAAAAAAAAAATCTATGTATTTAGAACTAAAACTGTGAGCTAGGAAAACAGATGGATTTCTGCCATCTCTAAATGAGGTAAAATAAATATTGAACTGTTAGTTTTAAGTTGCCTTTTTGCTTCATATTCCGATATTGTTTCTGCATTATACTAGAGGCTGCTCTTGTAATGCTTTTCTCACTTATTAGAACACACATGCTGTACAAACTATTTGCAGTGATAACTAACATTCCAATATATGTTTTTATTATGGTTTGAAAGAGTGAAACGTTTCTGATTTTTTTTTTCTGAATTACATTTTAGAAAAAAAGTAGTATTGCAGAAAGTCATTTTGGAGACTTTAATCAAAATATATCATGAAATACATAGAAATATGTCCTTTCAGTTCTGATCTTTTTATTCTGAATATTGTATGGTAGACCAGATTTGGGGAAATAGATGTCAGTTATAGTATAGTTATAGTATTTTGCTTTAAATAGTTTATCATATATGAGTGGCTTAATCATCAACATATAAGGACATTCTCAGGGTAAAAAATATTAAGTTGTTTATATAAGGGAAGAACTGGTTTAGAACTTCCTCTTGGCTAACTAAGGAGGTCAAGGTTCAAAATCTAGTAAGGGAAAATAACTTAACTGGAGCCCCTAATTATCAGTTTGTTTAGTGCAAGAAAGAGGAGATAACTTTTTAAACCTTGTTTTAAAATTTCAAAGATTTACTCTATGTAAATTATGGCAAAAAATGACACCCACCCATGGGGAGCAAGAATATCAATTCTGAATCATATTTTTAAAGAAGATTTTAAAAGGCCTTCCAATAAACTTTATTTTACTGGAGTGACAAGAGAAGGTTCCTGATAAAAAATTGCCAGAGATCAGGCAAAGTACTCTGCCTCAACACTAAAATTCTTTTCATCCGAGACTCATAAAACAGGCACATTAACACCATTTATCTTTAATAAAATATTTAATTATTCAAATTATGTTTAATTCTTTTGTAATTTTCTGACCATCTCATTTTAGCTCAGATGGAAGTCATTACTATTTTTAGACAGTAACTTATTTGGAAAGACATTTGCAGTTCTTGAGGAAGCGTACTCAATGCTGTGATTAGTGACTGGGCTTATAGAGTGTGTTTCAACAGTGATGGCAGTGTGTGGAGACAGATGGATAGCTGTGATTGCCTACCTTGTAACACAAAGAAGCTACAGAGAAAGTTTTGCTTTTCCTAGGTTCATGTGTTGTAGTTTCAGAGAGATATAAGCCATATAAACACACAATCTAGAAAAAATTACATTTAATTTAATTGCTCAGGAAAATATTCCCAAAATGGTAGGGCTAAACTACCATTTGCATGCCTTCCTGTTACCTAGAGTACTTCAGGAGAGGAAAGTACTATTTTTAACTCATTATTTTTCCACACTTCAGTTGCAACTGAGATGGATTGATGTGATATAGTCCACATGAAATCAAAGGACAAGAATGAATAGTTTGGAAACTCTTGAGACATAACCAAATAAATATGAAGTAACTGATTAATGCATTTGAAAATGTGCTGAAGTGTAAATTCCAGATTGGCCAAAATACTGTTCTTGTATTTCTTGGCCAATTTGTGGCATTTTTCTTCAGTAAGCTGGTGACGCATAGAATAGCATAGTGATCTCTGAAGACCCAGGTAGGATTTGGTTGCAGAATACCAGCCATGGGAACACCAAGTCCACCAAATGGAAAGGTTGCTCAGTAGGTCTCCATCCAGGCTCAAAGCAGGACCAGCTGTGAGCTCTGACAGTGTTACTCAGGGTTTTACCAGTCCAGTCTTGGAAACCTCCAAGTCTGCACCACCTCTCTGAGCTACTTCATCCATGGCCTGGCTGGCCTCCTTGGGAAGAGCATTCCCTTAAACCCAGCCTGAGCCTTTCTTGTTCCATCTTCTGCCCTGTGTCTCTTGTTTTGCCCAGACATCCTTTAACCAAAGGATAAATCACTTTTTCTCAGCCTAAGGCGTCAGCTTGGCTTCTAGTTAATACAAGACATTGTACTATATCATAGAGATAGCCATAGGTTGTATAGATATGTCTATATGGTATAAATTAGTACTCTACATTACTCTAAGGCCCTGATTTAGATGATATCTTGTTTCTTCTTTCTTTAGTCATTAGAAAACTTCTGACATCCATATTTAGGCAATGTAGGCTCCCAACAGCTTATAATCATATAGGATTTGCATCTGATTGGATGGACCTCCTTGTTACATGGATTCTTTTCAAATTTCCTTTAATCAGACACCAGCTCTGTGATTTCAAGGCCAACAAAGTGTTCTCTTTATTTAGCATGCTCCATAAAAATCACAGTGAGAGCTCTGTAGAGCTTAATTTCTGCTAGAAAGTCTATCCTATAAACGTCCACTTTTTTTGTGAAATCAGTGAGGCTTGAGCAGACCAGAACATTTTTCCAAAAATGCAAATAATAGAATATCTGAGTAGCAATTCTAGGAAAAACATAGTGTTAAATGTGAGCCTAAGACCTGTAATTAGCATCTCTGATATAGTTGTAAAATGATCTTATCAAGTCATTCTCATCTGGCACATACTGATGCAGCTTATAGAACCCCTGGGTGTGAAAGAGAGTGCACTTTGTAACTTGTTCACAAACTGTTGACCAAAAAATACAAGCTTTTAAAAATTAGAATGCATTTTATTCCAATTTAAGTGATCATCGTTTTCTCAAGCCAATCCAAACTGTGTCCTCATGGGATTCTTGCTATTAACTTTATAGAATTCTGGATCAGCCTATTAAAGGAACTATCTGAAATTAAAGCAAATAAAATTTTAAGTTAAAATGTCAAAGTGTAGTGTCATGCTACAATTTCAAATCAGTTTTCCTCTCTTTTTTCTTCAGATAAAAGAGGACTTTTATAAGGGAGGTTGCAAGGTGAATGCTAGCAGCAGATCTGATTAAGTAAAAGAGAGGCAAATGAAAGGACCAGTTTGAGTGAAAATATTTTATTTTTCTCACATTTAAGTACCAATGGAATATAACAATACCACATACAGCTAGAATAATGAATAAATATGCTTTTTCTTAGTATTTCCATTGATATTTCCATTTTCTAATTTCCATAGGTCTGTTTTTATAGCGTAGGCATGATAATAGACTCCCACGGAGGGAAAGAAATATTGTCCTTCTAGCCCTCTTTGGAAAAAAAAAAAAGATTTTTTTTTGTGTGTGTGTTCAGAGGCAAAGTAGAGTTTAAAAACTTTTTTTTTATATCATCAAGCTGATGTTTAGCTAATGTTATGAGATAAACACATATATATATATGGTATATATAAATATAAATATAAAATATATAAAAATAGCGAAAAGAGATAAATATAAGCCA
The DNA here is from genome assembly GCA_013398735.1 of Nothocercus julius. Classification (NCBI taxonomy): domain Eukaryota; kingdom Metazoa; phylum Chordata; class Aves; order Tinamiformes; family Tinamidae; genus Nothocercus; species Nothocercus julius. The sequence continues at coordinate 1,046,116 of VZSV01000150.1, read as the reverse complement.
ATATCTGGGAGAGTATTTTTATGTTGCTTTTGGAAGGAGGTGGGGGAGAAAACACTGAATTTTTTGCTGCCACCATGGCACAAATAGTGTTCCGTTGGACTGACATAAGTTTGAAGCGAGCCTAGTTGACAATGGCAGGGTTACTCTCAGTTACCAATGATGTGCCTGAAAGTAGAAACTGACTCCTTGGATTTAGATCAGAAGAAGCCTATTTCAACCTCTCTCATTCTGGGACTCACAGATATTTATGGATTATTGTTTTTTTCTTCTTTTTCTTCCTTTTCCTTTTCCTTTTTCCTTTTTCCTTTTCCTTTTTCCTTTTTCTTTCTATTTTTTAAATAAAAAACATGCAGCATAATCAGCTAGTAACAGGAAAATCAGAGTATTGAGGATAAGCTTGTTGACCGGTATTGCAATTGTTTCATCAGTAGAACCTCTTTTGCTCTTTTTTTATAACATTACACCACTTAGCGTTATATTCCTACTAAACAAAATGCTTCTTTCTACCTTGGGGATTCTCAGGATAAAAAAAAAATGAATGAGAGATTCTAGAGAAATTGATCCCATAAATGCTTTAAACATGATTAAATCTGGCTACAGCCAGGACTGTCTAAAGAGTTTTTTTCAGGGGAGCCCTGCATGGCTGCATTCATTATCCTATGTATATCCTATGCCTCACTGTGCACATGATGTACAGACTGCCCATACATAAGATGTAGGTCCAGAAGCTGACCTATCAAATACTGCCAGAGTAATGCTAATGGGCTCTAAGTATCTAATGTTCTCTAAAGCTGATAATCAGATGTACTGTCCATTTTAGCCTTCTCTCTTCAGCCTTGATTCAGAGGAATGCAAGTGTTTGTTTGTCTGTTTGTTTTCTGTTTTTTTTTTTTTTTTTTTTTTTTTTTTTTTTTTTTTTTTTTTTTTTTTTTTTTTTTTTCCAATTCACATTTCTGTACACTAGATGCAATCATAAACTGACACTTAAACTGACCATGAGTGTTTAACTGCTCTTTGTTCTGGCATCTCATTTCATTTAGCCTATAATCGAGGACAATCTGAATTAATGGCAATGCATTCTAGGAAACATCATGTTCCCAAACACAGTACAGCTACTATGCAAATGAAATAGGAGTATTTGCTTCAATAAAGTGCAGTTAGGTACATCTTTTTTTCTAAACATCTCGCAGGGACCTGGAACATCTGCCCTATGAGGAAAGGCTGAGAGAGCTGGACCTGTTCAGCCTGGAGAAGAGAAGGCTGAGAGGAGACCTGATCAGTGTCTATCAGTACCTCAAGGGAGGCAGTGAGGAGGATGGGGCGGCCTCTTCTCAGCGATAGCCACCGATAGAAGTAGAAGAAATGGCCACAGACTGAAGCACCAAAATTTCCACAGGACCTTAAGGAAAAAATTCTTAACAGTGAAGGTGACAGAACACTGGAATATGTTGCTTGCCCAGAGAGGTTGTGGAGATCTCCTTGTCTGGAGATCTTCCAAACCCGCTTGGACGCAGTCCTGAGCCACATGCTGTAGGTGACCCTGCGTGTGCAGGGGGATTGGACCAGAGGATCTCTAGAGGTCCCTTCCAACCTTAAGCATTCTATGATTCTGTGATTGTTTGTACAAGCAGTGGACATGTTGGTAGTGTTGCATGTAATACATTCATCACACATCATCTTTTTTTTTTTCTTTTCTTGTAAACATAGGAAAAAGAGCTGTAGTTCTTCTTCTCAAATATTACCTTCCCCAAGATTACAGAACAATATGCATAAACTCAAAACTGCATTGTGAGGACAGGGTTTACAAAAGGTCAAGCAGCTTCATTTTAATGTAATAAAGAAAAACAAAGGAAGTGCCACTAACTCTAAATCATCTGGCTCATCAAAGAACTCTCAACTTCAGCTGCAATTAGGATTTAACCTGGTGCTTGTTGTTAATGATAATTACAACGGATCTATTATACATTCTTCTAGATGCTTTGTGAATTTCAAAAAGGGCTTTCTCTGTAGCTTAGCATTAATTAAATATTAGTTATGAATACTTAGATATGTAACTGTCATCCTGACAAGTTTTAGGCAGCAGACACCAGCTTTCATAGTGCATAACAAAGACAGTCACAATAACAAATGCAGCAAAGATAAAATGAAGAACAATGTGGAGGTTCATTTCTGTAATGAACATTTCATTTGGTATCCAACTCAGTTTCAAAAAGCAGCATTTATTCTGTATTGCAAAACTCCTCTCATCAATTATGTTATATCTTCCTATGCAACCAAAGCACTGTTTGTTTAAAAATGAATAAGCTGGTTTGTGGACAGCTGTTTTGCTTGGAGGGCCAAATGAACACTGTTGTTTAAATCCTGATTCTGTAATTGTTAATCAAACAAGGTTCCTGTGAAATCAAGAAGGGACATGTCTAGATTTGTTCTAAAAATTGTTCTCTGGAAGATATCATTATGAAATGTTCTGCTGATGAGCTTTTAAGGTAAGCCTGTGAGACACCAGAATTTTTAGACATTGTTATACTTGTCACCATACCTAACATTGTCTTAGAAAGAAGTATAATCATTTTCTCTATCCCATTTAACTCCCATTAAAATCAGCAGAAATAATCCTATCATTATCAAAGAATATGATATAGATCCATACTTCACCTGGAGCCTCTATTATTTGTGGATTTAGCTAATTTCTCTCTCTATTTGGGTATAGGTCAGATGGTTTTGGCTTATTTATATCTGTGTGTGCTACATACAATATTATCAGTATTCTTTGGCAGGAAAGTAAGATTATCTCACATTTATTTTCTTGCCTGTCTGTTAAGCAACAGCATACAAACACAGTTAAAGACCTTCTACAACAGTCAAGGTTCATTGTATAATTATTCATAGTGACTGCTATTTTAAGTAAAAGTTTTCTTTGAACTATTGGATTTTGGCATATGAATGAAATGGCAGTTAAGCATAAAAAAGAGTAAGGTGAGTTAGAGAACCTCATGAAAATCTTTAAGAGTATGAAAAAGCTGTTGCTTGGGCTTCTAAAAAATGCAAATTACACCAAAAAAAAAAATTCAGCTAAGGTATGGGAAATGACTTCCTAATGTTAGAGACTAATGCACAGCTAGAATTCTCATGGGGAGAGTGTATAGAGTCTCCCATGGTGAGGGTCTTTAAGGGAAAAAGAAATTGTCAGGAATTGTATGACTATGTTGAATGTGTTTTGGGCAAAATGATAGAATGGAGAATCTTATAGGTTAGAGATATGATGGTAAAAAAGTGTTCAGTTTATTCTGCTCCAATTTTTTTCACTATGGATCTTCTTGATCTTTGAGCACTCTAACCATGTCTTAAAGCACGGTCCTTACAATCTTTCTTCATTAAACTCCAGAGTTAACAGAGGTTTCCTAGAATCATGAATCAAAATTGCAAAAATTTCCAGCTGGGAGTTTGGTTAAGAAATTGCACAAATGAGTATGTGAGGATGAAAGGGAGTAATCAGTACTATGATTCTATAGACGCTGTGTCTGGCTCCACGGACAGATTACTGCATGCAGAAGACTTGCTTTGTTGCCATTTTAATTTGATTTGATGCTCTGGAGAACAGAATCTCCAGTATACAAATGCAATAATAAATACATTTTTTTCATTCTAATCCTTTGATGTAATGATCAAGCTGCCTGATAAGAACCATTGATTGACTTTTATAGCTGTGATAAAATATTCCAAGTGCGGTCATGAAAGGTGATAACGCTACAACTGCTTCTTGAATGTTCTGTGATTTACCAAATTAAATATATAATTCCAGCAAAGCATCCTCATAAAGATAAAGAAAAGTACAAATCCCAACCAAGGTGACTGAATTTTATGTCAAAGTGCAAAAGACAAGAATAAGAAACTCCTTTCTGATCTCACTCATGACTGTGGGGCTGTGGAGTTGTTGTTTTTATTTCATTGCCAAAGACATAATAAATCTTCTCTGAAGTACTTTCATAGAATGTTTTGGCAGTTATCATTTGTCATTCTAGTCAACAAAAATCAGAGAAAAATCATCCACAGTTCTGAAGTGGATTCTCTTTCAGCCTCTATTTCCCTACCACACAACCTAGTTGTAGTGTGGAAACTAAAAAGAAAAGCAGGTATTTTGTTCTTTCTAAAACACAACCGTTACAGCAGGACACAAGAACAATAAAAATGTGTTCACAATAGAAGCAGTCATCAGAGATTTAGACAACATTACCCTGAAATTGAGTGGTCATTGTAGATAATTAATATAAAACGTAGCATTTTGTTCTGGAAGCTATCATAATAAGAATATGCTACGAAAATGCATGAAGGCTTCCATAAGCACTATGAATTTATTTGAAAATTAATTGGTGCTTCATTTTCCAAAACTTTTTTTTTTCACTACATAAAACTTACAATGAAAAACAAATTTTCTCTAACCAAAGACAGCATTTTGCTTCAAAACTGTGAGAAAAAGGCAAACAAAAGCCATAATATAAGAAACAAAGTCTCTAACAAGGGAGGAATAACTGGCATTACTTCAGTAGGTTTGATGTTTTGAGTTACCAAGGCTATCTAAACCTCACAGAGATTGGTTTGCTGAACAAGACCTTAGAGGTGTGGACAACTCACAGAAGACAAATGAAGTCTGAGGAAAAATAATATCGGGCTGAAGAAAAATCTAAACAAGTACTTATGTTCAGCAAGGGAAAAGAGAAAGCAAACAAACAAACAAATGGACTTACAGTCTTGAAAAAAATATGGAATTAATTATTTGTAAAAAAATCAAGCAAAAAAAAGAAAAAAGGATTTGAGAGCAAATACAAATCTGAGGAAGAGATCATGTCATGCCAATCTATTTTCCCTCTAATATAGATAATTTGTGGAAAGCAGAGAAATGGTAGATTTGTCCTGACTTAGTGATGCTTTGACACTGTTCTCATTTGACCTTTTCACAGGCAAACGGGGAAATACAGCTCATAAGAAAAAAAGCACACTGCAAGTGGAAAATTTGGATCCTATCCGAAGAATATTTGTGACTCAGGGTGGAATTCAACTCAAAATTAAAACAGCTAGATTTATGACTAAATGTAAAGTGCTTGCATTTGAAATAGATATCTATGTTCCCTCTAGAATCAAAAGAGATTCAGGAGACATTATCAGCACAACCTAGAGAATAATACAACTCACCTTAATACAGAGACTGTAATGAAGGTGTCTTGAATTGGATCTTGTGGAAGAATATTCTGAGGTTTACTGCTGGATCCTGCAAACTATATTTTGCATTATTAACTGTGATTATAATTTCTTCAATGAAACAATGAGAACAGTGTAGTAATGAATTAATTAGTATGATGGTTACCTGAAAGTCCCTGCCAGAATATTTTATTACTATGCAATCATCTTGACAAATTGGATATTTATGCCAAAAATGTATCAGGATGCTATTCATGAGAACAGATACAGTGTACTGCACTTCTACAAGATACTCAGTTGCTCACTTACAGCGTATGGGGCAGCTGAGAGAGCAGTCTTGACTAAAAGGATCTTGGCATTGTAGTGGTTCACAAGCTGAACATGTTTCTGTCTCACACTTATGAAAAAAGCAATGGTACGCCTAAATAAATATGAGCATAATGAAACGTCAGCCAAGGGCTAATTATATGAACATGAAGATAAACTTCCACATGTATAAGAGACAGAAAAGGCAATATTTTTTTTCTGTCTCATTTCACTTCAGAGATTGAGATAAATATTACTGTCTTTCGTCTAGTAATAGGTAAGTTGCACAGAACACAAAACTATGTAATGAGAAGTAATGAATATTACTGATCTAAAATTAAAATGCTTCCCCTACGTGTTTCACTTTTTTTTTTCTTCATTCTTCCTTCTGCTGCCTAATAATTGCTAATAGCTAATTATTTGCTAGTAAGTACATGGTCCCAGTGTGTGATCATTTAGCGCATTGGCCTATGCTCTAATTTTTCAGTCTACGTCAGAAAAAAAAAAAAAAAAAAAAAGAGATAGAATACAATTAACATTATTTATGGAATGTGCATATTTTATAGTAGTTGGTGATTTTTATTTTCACCATCTCTATGACTTAGTGCTAGTTCTTGTCAGATTGCCCTAAAGATTGGAAACTTAAAATGCTTTCTAACATGCATTAGTGTCATGTTATATCGCCATATAGAAATTGATAATTTTTTTTTTGGAATATGAAAAAGAAATACCTGAATACCTAAATAAATATTGTATTACCATTAGTGGGCTGAAAGAAGCATCTCATAATAGCCATGGATTATTACAGCACTCACAGTCTTTTCTTTTAAGGTAGAAAAAATGTACTTTTAGGATAGAATCTTCTGGTTGTTTTCATGGGTATTCTCTTTCAAACAAAACATTCAAGACCTCTTGTTTTTATTCTTTTATAGACTGGAAAAATCTTTGCAGTTTGAATTACATATTCATTTCAAATCCAAGTTTAGTTTTTCCCCTTGAAGTTTACCTGATGTCACTATGAATAAAACTATTGATCCCTGATATGCACAGTTCTCTCCTACTACAAGAAGTTCTGCAGAAAACTTTGATAGTAGCATGTAAAAATAACTTTAGCATGTAAAAATAACGTATTAAATTCTATAAAGCATATTATTAAGTCAAAAATAAATTGTCTTGGAATTTGCTTCAGACCAGGGAGGTTCTGTCTGCTGCTTTTTTAATGGCTAGATTCTGAATGTACATTTTTTGACACCATTTTCTGACACTATTAATTACATTTAACATTGCGTTTTGATGAGCAGCTCCTCAAGCTGTGAAGCATTAAAGGCATAATTGCAACCAAAATTTCTAGGAATGTATATGTATGTATATACACACATACACACATGCATATGCAGTGTACACAAATAAACACTAGAACGAACGCACAGTTTGTGTGAGTGGGTATATGGTTATTTAAAAGTGTGTATAAGTATGAACACATACAAAATGCATATTTTTCAACACATTAATTTCCTTACATTGAAATCTTATCAGGCTAACCTTACTTTGTGGCAATGACAGAGAACTTCTGACTTTCCTGGAGCGCTGCCAGTTTATGTCAGGTAGGTATTTAATCATAGATTTACATTTTCTGAATATTTATAATCTGTCATCACATATTTCTTGCATGATTGAAGAACTGATTTTTGTCTGTCTGCCCTCTAAGACCAAGTGTACTGTGTTTCTTCTAACGTGTATTGCTAGGAAAATTTCACTAATTGAAATTATGGGAAATAGGATGCAAGTACATAATGTATTATCTCTGAATCAGCTGCTCTATTTGTTGTGTGTTTCTAAGGTACTCAGCACAATAGGATAAATACCATTGCTCTTTATTCTTTGTGAGGCTGAAACTACCATCTTCTAGTTGGTACAAAAAGGAACTTCAAAATGAATGGTTTCTCCTGATGCCTAACCATTCAACACCTAGAGAAGTTAAATTTAATCACTGTCTGCAAAACAGAACAAATGACACAAATGAAAGAACAAATGAATGAATCACAACTCTGAAATCCCAAGCTAGTACTGCCACTTCTTTTCTGGCAGCCTGCATTTTCCAGCTGCTGACTGTTCATTTTTCCTGGCTCTTACCTAAAGGCACGAATCTCTTTAGCTGCAACAACATTGTTATTAGTGTTGATTAACAATCCATTCCAATTCTGCAGTTAGTGCACAAATGAGGAAAAATGTACTATACCAGATAACTTATAAACTTTTTTTTTACTTATGAAGCTTTATAAAAATGGTACAACTATTTTGTCAGCAGCGGAGAAAGAGACCCTTCAAAACTGTTCCAGAGGCTAAAATAACATCATTTCACTGCATTTTATCCCAGTGCCATTTTATAAAAACACATACAATTATTTTTTCATTATTGTTGGGTTAGAAAACAAATGCCAAAACAATAGCGAAAGTATGACTGGAATACATTGACATTTAAAAGATTGCACAGTCTGCTGCCGTTATATTCTTGTAGGTCTAGAATAAGTCCAGTGGCCTCAAAGTTCAGTGTAAGAACTTGAAATGATCTCAATAGTAGTTAGGTAGAAAAAACAGTTTCTTAGGAATTTTAAAAAACATTTTGAACAACAACAACAAAAATTCTCCTCAGAGATGCTGTAGACTAAAATACTTTCCCAAAGAAACAGATTTTTGTGGTTCAAGAATTCTATTAATATGAAATAGGCAACTGTTATCCCTGACTTGGACTGATACATACCTAGAACTACCTCCATTTTAGCTTTTTTCTTTACAGAGCTCAGAGCACTAATTTTTCTTCCCTTTTAGCCTGCAGCTTTGTCTGCCCTCTATGGCATTTCAGTAGATACTATCATTATTTTCCATTACAGCTAGGGACCACTACCTTCAGTTACTTAAAAAAAAAGAAAAAAGAAAAAAAAAAAACATAAAAACAACAATAAAAAAGAAAAAAAGCAATTATTAACATAAGCACTTAGTTTTTTCTTCTTTAGATATCAGTCTCTTTTATCGGTTAGAACAATATACTGAACATTATGCAATTTTTTGCCTATTCAGATGTTATATTATTATCTGTGGATTCTTTTCTGATCTACACCATGCTTACACATAGGGCAGTAAAGAGTAAGAGGTTTTCATTTCTATATGCCATGTTCAGAGATTTTACAATCTCTAGGTCTAGATCACCCTAGAACACTAACATCCACCAAAAGTAGTAAGGACTTGTTAGGTGCTCTTATTTTGTTTGAGTATAGTTCAAAATAAAACCATGAGTTCATAAAATATTATAGAAGGCATGTTACAAGCAAAAAGAAAAAGGACGAAAATGGGCTGGAGCTCATATTGACAGTTTTTGACTTGCATATATTGCACTGAATAAAAGATTCTCCAGAAATGATGTGTTCAGATGAATTCATCATGAAACACTGAGCAAAAGCTATGAAAACCCCTTTGAAATCTTTTAAAAAGCCACATATTTGAAAAAGTTTATTTTGCAATCAGAATATTTTTCAGCATTATGAAAACCTTTAAGGAACAAATGTGGCAAGTTCAGTTTAATGAAATTGTAGCAAATAATTTTCAGAATTGAATTAGGAAAAAATATATTGACAAGATAATCAAACTGATTCCACATCTTTACTGAAATATTCCTTCCCCTTTGTCCAATGTCAGAGACAGAATTAAAATTCTGGTTGCAAATCATTATTCCTAAATGACATGGAAAAAGATATAGTTCTGGCCTTTCAGAAGGATATTAATGATGTGTTTCATATATACACCTTTATATAGTAGGAAACAATAACTGAAGGAGTTGTTACATAGCACAAGCATTTTAGAAAACGGAGACTGAAATTATATCATCATTAAAATGCATGGCAAATGATAATTAACTTTAATTGGTTTAGGATTTTACCATGAACCCATCAGAAAGAAAATAAGTTGAAAAGCTTCTTAATTTTGTGAAACAAGGAGAGCTATGTAGGATAACATGCAAACTTTGCTATTACACAGACAAAGTGTGAGTTGGACATGGCTGAAAACAAACTATCTATTCTGAGGTGGCTCAGAAAATACTAAGGTATTAATACTTGTGACAATAAGGATGGAGTTCATAACCAGGTATAGTTCTATTTTTAATCAGTTGCTCTTTATATATCAGTCAATATATTCCCAGTAGTGTAAGTCATAAACTATTTGGGATTTCAAAGAACTAAGGGACATATTGCACAAAACAAGGAGAGAAAAGAACTGCTCGTTTACTTCCTCTAATTGTTAATGTATAAAAATATCAAAAGGAAATTCTGAAGCCAGGTTCTTGTACTTTTGGAAGGAATCAGATCACTCATGGAAAGAACATCATTACATGAAACAATTAAGATTTATATTTCTGCTAGATGTTATTTGTTGACTTAATTCAATCCACTAAACTTCAAGAAAAGATGACAAACACTGTATCTTGGCATCCTCATTCACTTTTGAAAAGAAGCTGGGGACTGTCAGGGAATGCTTTAGAAGAAAGATAGAAAGGATTTTATAAACTAGAAAAAGATTTTCCTTTCATGATGAAGCATCTGGAAAATGAATGATGAAGACCGCACTAACAAAATAAAATAGACAAAATCTTCTTTAGTAGAACTGATTGGAGCTTTGTGCAGAGGTTTTAATGTTCTTGAAAGTTAGAATGTTGCAATAATTTAGACTAACATAATGATTTTAGAGTGATGTTTCCATATCATACGTATTAGTCAGTTGTTAAATGCTGCCAGCGTATCTTTTTCCAATGGTATCTTAAATATATTCCTACAAAACAGATGCTCATTCATGCCTCTTTCAGGAAGGCTCAGTTCTAAATAACTAAGCAGTGGGAGGTAAAGATTATGTTCACATATTTGAGCAATTTTTGAGAATGTAACTTTACTCCCAGGCAGATTCAAAAGGATTCATAATGAGCCATCTGTGAACAAAGAGGATGCACATCATATTTTGTCAAATAAAGATAGTCAAAGATAGTCCGTCCTTCCTTCCTTCCTTCCTTCCTTCCTTCCTTCCTTCCTTCCTTCCTTCCTTCCTTGAACAGCTATGACTTTATCTATAATCATTCTCTTTATTTTTTTTTCTAACAGACCACAAGACAAACAGAAATTAGAGCTTCTATAGAAGCCTAGAGCCAAGTCATTTGATGATATATGTTGAGACATTTTCAATCGCTGTTTTAAAATCAGTGATAACCTCTCTTTACTTAGGTCCTTTGAAAACCATCTCAAAATTTAAGAAGAAAAATTATACCTCTGACAGTGTCCAAGACAGCAGTGTATATTTTCATCTTTTTTTCCCCCTCTATTTTCTGTTGCTTTTCATTTAAAAAAATAAAATGGTTTAAGAGTCTTTGTCATTCCTGATTCTGTAATAGAATTATATGGTAAATAATCTTGTATATTACGCGAGATGAAGAAAACTGCAAAATCAACCAGTCTTGATATTTGGTGGACAAGTGGGGTAGCCTGTAAAATACACCACTTCATACAGGCAGTGTAAACACTTGTATGTGACTGCTTTGCCTGCCTTTGTTTCTCCACTCAGAAGGTCTGGTTGACCTTCTACTGACTCATTGACCAGCAAAGGACATCAGTGGGCATCTGGAGCAAAGCATGAACACCTACTTAAGTTCTTTAGTCTATGGAGAGACATATCATAATCTTCCACTTTCATTACTGTAGCAACAAATCAGTTGTGATTTAATTCATATTGTGTGATGTGTTAATACAAATTGCACAACTTCATGACAGCAGCTATGAACGCATTTGAAGAAGGAAGACTCAGTTCAGAGTGATGTAGAAAAACTTTGAACGCTGAAACACTGCAAGAGTGTCACAGCACTAGCAGAGCTGAGTAATGACAATAGGACAGGATGGGGAAGATATATACACCAAGAAAGTCAGATAAGGTTCTTCAGTGGATGGATAATGCAACCTTTGCCTCCAAAAATGTCACCCAAAGTGATCAGCTAAAGGACACAGTCTCTTCTAATGAAAACAGAGAGGAACTAGTGCAGTACCCGGAACAACTGCATTCAGAGATGGAATCAGCACATGAATTATGTCTCATGATGGGAGGGAAGTATCAAGTTACAACATAAACAGACATAAAAGACATACAAATATGTGTAACTCTTAATTAATACATCCCTGAAGAGACCAGGCAGAATGCCTGTTATTAAAGCAAGGTCTTCAGTGCTAACTCTTGAAATCTTTACGTATTTATGTATCTTTATGATTCTGTTGAAAAATCTTAATGAGATCATACTAGACCAGAGAACTACATGGCACAAGTAAATCCAAATCTCTTAAAGAGTGTTATAAAATATTCTTTAAGTAGCTGGGTGATATGAGATAATCAACTTTTTTTATTATTTTTTAATTCCTTGTTCATACATTTCTCACAGCAGTGTGAGAAATCATGAAGGAGTAAGAAATTTTTTGTAGATCTAAGTCTATATACACATTTCATTTTAAAGTATTTTTAATAAGAAATCAAGCTATTATGCCTTTAGGATTACTGCCTGCTTCTTGGAGAAAGTGCAGCAAATGGGGAATGCAATGTATATTGGTCCTTATTGTTTTGTGCAAGCACATTTTTTTACTGTATTTAAGTTTTCTAAAAATGGATTTGGAAGGATAGTGACGAACAGTGAAGTGTTAAGATATTTTTTAACAGTTATTGCAAGTAGAATGGTAGTTTAATGTAGCTTCCTTATTATTTTCAAAAAAAAAAAAAAAAAGACAAGGGAAATAAGTCACTTGTGATGTAGGATCTTATAATCACTCATTTGGAAGAGATCTGATTCTCCAGTTCTAAGCACACTGGCTTTGAAGTTAGACCCAACTTTGAAGCCAGATCAGTCTGCTTAGAGATTTGTTCACCTGAGTTCTGGATATTTCAAAAAATGGAATCTCCTCACCTTCTCTGGGCTTCTGTTGCAGTTTTGAGACACTCCCTGTGCGAAATATCTAATAGATATTTCCCCTTGCTTTTGTCCATTTCCTCTTACCTATTCCTCTGACAACTTAGCTCCATCTTCTCCATATCCTTCTTACATAGTTGTAGACAGTCATTATGTCTCCTCTGAGTCTTCTCAAGTGTGAATAAACCCAGCTGTCTCTGCTTCTTCTTAGATGTCATGGGCTCCAGTCTCTACCTGTCTTGGTAACTCAGCTTGCACCAATATCTCAACGCCTCTCTTTCACTAAGGTGCACACACTCAAACAATCAAAGCTCACTTTTTTGAGGATGATTTGAGGAGGATAATTTAATCTTTCTTATTCCTAAACAAAAACATTACAAATTTGATTCTGGAATTGAAGCTCTTTTTTAATTTTTAAAAAGGAGGACCAACTTTAAAGTGGAGAAAAAAAAAAAAAAGAATATAACCAATTGCAGTCAAGGAAAACGCTTCAGTATCACCTAAAACAATTTATTCTCTCCAGTTCTGATGTCAAGGGGAGGCAGTTTTTCCTTCACTCTTTTTCTGGATGTGCTCTAACAGTAAATCCTAATGCCGTGAGAAATCACATGTTGCAGAATACACAACATAGATGAATGAAATACATTAATTCAGATGGCAAAGAGAAAAGATGTTTTCACCTCAAATGGCTAACACATGATCTTCACTTAGATCTGTTTGGTACATGTCTGTATTTGTCATTTCTCATTTTGAATGGCTCTGAAGACCTCCTCTTCAATGTTGAGTCTCTCACAGATTACATATAGGTGTTTGTTTTGCTGGTTCTCCCAGCCTTCTCTAAACACAATAGGTGCAGAATTACTGGCATGATTTGGAGACTAATTTGAAGAAAACAGATTCTTGACAAATGGAGGATGAATATTCTCCTGCCTGATTCAGAACTTTGAAAGGAGAGTAACATTATGCCTGTGAGAATAAACATGTTTCATAGATCGACACTACTGAGCTTCTGCAAAATTAGACAAACGGAAGAATTTCCTATGTCTAAATTTGATCTACTAGTATTTTCTGTGTGAGAATAGAAATACCTGACACCACCATCCTGATTGATAGGAAAAAAAAACAAAACAAAAAACAATGCCTGCAGAATATTCTACTAATCTATCAATAGGCAGTTCTTTATCCTCACATGCCCATTGTATCTATTTGATTCATACAGATATTTCATCATCTTTTAATGCACAGAAAACTGGGGACACTGTTTCTGTCTGAGAAATTTTAATAAATTAATCATGGCTTCCATCTGGTGAATAATGGCAAATTTTAAGATAGTCAATCTTGACTTTATTGTTTAGCAAGAGGATACCTACCATCAGGTGATTATACCCTGTTCCTACTGCTCTGAGATTAGCCATAACAGAATAATAGTGACTAAAACTTTAGGGATATGAATCTTTCCTTAACTGTACCTTTAAAACAACACAATTTTCCTCTTCTTTAAATCTCAGTAAGTGAAACCCTATGGTTTGTACAGCTTCTCTCCTCATACAGCTCCACACTTTTGATACCATTGCTATTACTATTACTTTTAGCAGTTCTAAAGGAACATACATAATTGTATTTCATAGATCATTTTTTCTTTTTCTTTTCTTTTTCTGCACAGTAGTCCTGAAATAGTAATATGGGAGGTCTCGTCTTCTCTCCAATAGTATGTGCAGGCTTAAGCTATATTGTTATACATGGTGATACTGTCTACTTTTTGCTTAGATTTCACAGTTTCTTAAATGTCTTTTTTTGGACTTGATCATGATGAGTGGAAGGACCATCAGTTCCATATTCCTAAGATAATATTCCTTTTCAACTTCTCTGTCTTTTTTATTTTGCTAAATATCAGGCCAATTGTAAAATCGGGCAAATATGCACATAAGGGTACAAGTTTCATTGATCTCAATGCATTATTTTCCTTGTCTGATATAAACTTCTGATGAGAAAGTGTTGTATTGATTTTTTTGGCTATAGAATACAGTCTGCTCTGTATTTTAATAAGCTCCATATTTCTTAACATCTTCACAGCAGATGACAGCATAAAGTGCTTGTGGGGATGACTCTCTTACCACACTTAACTGTATAAAGTCTCAGATGAATGAATTTATTCACTGCTCTACCTTGGCTGCTGAGAATAAGTTTTCTTTCTGGTTTGTTAATAATACAAGAAAAAAAGCGTGTGATTGACAAAAGTATAGTCAGTTGTAAGTACATGTGTACCTTGCACATCTCTCAGCTCTAGAGCTACTTAACTGATAATTGCTCGAACACATGCTGTTTTAGATTTATCAGCATGCTTTTTGTCTTTAGTGCTAGAATACCAGTGCCAAAATTATCTACCAATCAGTAAGGTGCCTGGATGCACAGCATGTTTCCTTTTATCATCGTGGATAGTGTGCTGTATTTCTCTATATTTAGTCTGTTGTCTGCTTTAACAGCAGTATTTCATGAACTAAAGGGCTGAATTAAGGCTAAATGGCACTTTGATCTGTGCATTATATTGATTTTCTGTGCTTATATAGAAAGGTCACCATGAAATTCTTCAGCTTCACTGCTTATCTAAATAGATTATCTAAATACTACAGTTCAAACCTACAATAAAAATGAGCATATTATGACATATAGATAAATTCAACAATATCTTATAAATATCAATAGCACAATATGAATACAGAAAACTGATATCTGAATATCCAGTTTTCATTTCAAGAACCATCTGGAAAATGCTCTAACAAGACACAGAAAAATCCCTGGCTCAGATTTTTCTGCCTTCTTAAAAGTATCAGTTAGTTATATTTAAGTACCAGCATTTAGGAATCAGCAGTCAGTTCATTGTTTGCTCAAACAATATTGTCTCAATTTTCCATTTTCTTTTACAGGAGATTCCAAAATTCTAAAAAACAACAACAACAACAACAACGACGACAACAACAACAACAACAACAACAAAACATGCTTGAGAGAAAAAAAAAATGCATTTGGAATTATCCATGGAAAAAGAGAGTCTGTAAAAGACAAGTATAGGAGCCATAGTTCTCCTACACTTAGCACATTGAAATATGCCATAGAAAAGCTTCTGTAAAGTGGATCTATGGATTTACAAATTTTAAAAGAGCTGAAAGATATTTTAAAAAAATTATTTTTCCCATTCTAATAGAAATTTATTTTGAATATCCTTTCATAAAGCATATTTGTATAATATTTTTAATTCAGTATAGATTAAAGCAGTCAGATTTATTCTGAAGTTAGCAATCTTAAGTGGCAAAAAAAAAAAATGGCACTAAATTTTGTACCCGTCTCACAGAGTGAATTTTGGTCCCGTGATGCTGTCACTATTGGAATAGGTACAAAGCCTCCAAATGAGGAATATGCTTTTCATTTGCATGTGCAAAATGGGTACAGTATCTGAAAGAACCTGATAATTATATCACCTGTGAGAATTAAGATATTCACTATTCAAGCAAATTAGTCCATTATCTGTCCAGTTAATTACAATAACATTCCATCTCTGTCTTTTGTGGTGTTATTTTAATGCATAACCAACTGCCTGTAAATCAAGAGATTTATCTTTTAAATTTATCCTTACCACATATATTTCATTTACATTTAAATTAAAGTTAATTTTTTGTTGTGCTACATGGAATACACAAGGATTTGATCTTTGAGGATGTTCTTTATTTTTCTGACTTCTTCACTCTCAGTGAATTTATTTATGAAATGAATACCCACATGGAACTCATTGCCTGGACCTACACTGTGGACTAGGTGCATGCAATCCATAGTGTTCCTTGGAATTCCTATTTCCTAATGATCTATGGCAAGGGAAATTTTTGGAGCCCTGGCCCCCTTCTGGTCTACACAAAAATGTCTTTTGCTCAAGGAAAACAGATGAAGAGAAGGAAGGGTGATACATATCCAGGTTGTTTTAGGAAGAATAAAGTTAGTATAGTTAGTTAGTATAGAAACAGTCAATTCATCCCAAAAATGGTAATAGTAGGAAGTTTACATTCATGATTTAACTTAAGTATCCATTTTCTGGTCTTACACTTTCACATTGCAATCGTTCCTTCACAAACAGTAGCCTAGCAGAATAGGCAGGAATGTAAAGCTGTCCTTTGCCTCCATTACTCCATCAGCTTCAACTACAGTTACTGAAGACATACTGCAATATACCTGAGGAATATTTCATAATAACAAAACCTATGTTTTTATAGCACCCTTTGAGGAAGTATGGTTTTCACAAAGGAAAATTTGATCGAGAGAATTAGAAAAAAATGCACATGTGCTAACTGATTTCTAAGTAACATTTTCAGCAAAATTAGATATTCAAAGAAGAACAGAAAAAAAAAAAGATCACACAAAAAGATATTTTTTTACGGATGGTGAATGTCAAGGGTGGCAGAACTGGCATGCAGATCATGACTGTGGATCACAAATAACCTGATACAAGAAGGTTTTGAGTGCACAGCTGTAAGGCTTTACATTTAGTGATATATCTTAAAAGATACAAAGCAAGAGAACAGTTACTACTGTGTGCCATAACATCTTCATGCCTCTGTTTTTTCTTCCTGTGACAGGTACAAGTCTATGGAGATGACAATGGAGTGCCAAGTTAGTCATCCTCAGGAGAGAAAACATATATATGTTGCAGCATTATATTGAAATATATGTAATTGACAAATCATTGGCATGCTGTTTTACAGCATGGCACTGCACTGTTTGATTTTTAGTGCTAATCCGGCATCCGATAGCTCTGGGATGTCTGAACTCTGATCCTCTGTCCAGAACAAATATTCCCTAATTGCCTTTTATAAATTTTAACTCAGGCTTCCTATTTAACTAATGAAGAAATCATTCCATATTTTTCATTTCAACCTAAATCTGTCAGGACAAGGGGACATTGTTTACAATGTAGCACAAGGGCTCTGTTCTCTCTGTTTATTGTTATTACTGTAATATAACCAGTACCAGCCTATCACCAACAAAGTAACTACTCTGAGAAAAGAAGAATCTATATCTAGTCTTTTTCCATCTGTCATAAATGAACTAGAAGATTAATACTGATCAGTGAACAACCTGAACTCCTTTGTGAAGATGTTCTTGATTGCTGATTAGCAAATCAACACCATCATGTACTAAGAACAGAACATATTTTTCAACATGACTCATAGGTG